>OX411306.1:81895761-82478300 GCA_948150685.1 Rhaphigaster nebulosa | reverse complement strand
GACTAAAGAGATGTGGTAAATCAATCCAAAACAGTTCAATATATATACTCCCTATTTAAATAAAATATCGCTGCTTATTAAATTACATATTTACAAGGATCCACAGATAAAAACGTAAAAGTTATTTAAGTGCGATATTAATTTATTCGGGTTTTTATTTTATGATAGATTGAACTAAGCGGTCAGTTATATTATAGACGATATTATTATTGTCCAGCAATTTTTTTTTTCTTTCCCATCTTTATCACTTTTTACTAACCACTACGTACTCCTTAAGTTTCATCGAGCGATGTTGCAGAGAACGAATGGTTCTTCAAATTTGAATGATAAACTATCATTCAAAATTTACTTTCTTCAGGGCTCAAGTAACCAAAAGATGTGTAGATTAAATAAAATCTAGAAAACTTTTTTTTAAACAATTGCCATATTTTCCCTCCTTCACGTAGTTAAGGAAGCAATAAATAGACTATGAGATTACTAATAAAAGAGGGAATAAAAGAACTTCCTCAAATCATAATTTTTAATGATATATTCTTGTTCTTTGTTGTGTTGAGGAATTTCAGATTACATAAATTTTAATTCGTTAAAATGTTCCCATATGTTTTCCCATTGTGTATGTATATATTTTTTTTCCAATTGTATATATCATATATCATTGTATATATCATTAAAAATTTTAATTCGAAGAACTTCTTTTATTCCGTAAGATAAGGTGCCCATTTCTGGGTGAAATAGATTTCGGGGACGGGTGTTGAAGAAAAAGTAGGTCCTTTCTTTATGAGAGTATTTTTCTCAATACTAGCATTTCCCTTTTCCCGTATTTCCCGAAGCGACATTTGTGGAGAAAACTGGTCCGCAACGGTCGCAAAAATATGGCCCGAGGGAGGTGGAGAAAGAAGTTACCCGCCCGGGGGACATATCAAGCTATCGATCAAGAGAAACCGCATTCTAAGCAGTCAGCCTCCTTTATTGGCAAACACATTAGTGAGAGAACAGCTTATCCACCGTTTATAGTTCCACAAGAATTTCCGTGCATCCCTTAAGATATTACTCCTTCTTTGTTGTTGAAAGTTTTTATGAACTTTATTTTAATAGGAGAATAAAGAGTACTATAATTACATCTTCAAAGGCATTCCGAATTCCTACAAGACTTAAAAAATGTTTGATTATGTGGTTACAGCACTTAACCTTCAGAGTTATTGGCATTGTGATATTTTTCTTTCTTTTAACTTTCCCTTGCCTACATACGAAGTATATAGTAAGGGGATGTATTGCGATCGTGAAAATTTTCGAATTCGAGTTTTCTACAGAAATACACCTTTTAAGATTCCCCGAGTCCAAATAACCAAGTCTCGCAAAATGGTCTGTGTTTATGTGAATAGCCTGGCTCAAAAACGAAAAGTTATACGATACTGAAATTACGTATTTAAGGTAGGCATATGCATGTGATGTTACAGCAACTTTTTCATCAAAATCAACTTACTGGAAGTGCCACTTTACATAATCGATTTTACATTTGTTTACAGTTTTCTCAAAAACGGCTCTAACGATTTAGATGAAACTTGCCTAGATTATTCTTCATAATGAGCTTTAACTTTTTATATATGCAGAACATCGCCGAGGAAATGCAGGGAAAAAAGTTGCGATGAAAAGAATATTTTATTTGCGCATAACTTAAAAAGTACGCTTTTTATGGGAAATTATATATAGGATTCTATGAAAGGTAATTAATTAAATTATCTAAAAAACAATAAAAGAATCATAAAAATCGGACCAGTATTAGCTAAGATACAGAGTATCTTACGAGGAGTACGGGATTCTAGTTATCCAACCGAGCGCATACGAAAGGAGACGGATCAACTTAAAACTTAACTTAATAATTTCTACTCTTATATTATTCAATGGAAACTTTTATATGGAAACTAAACCGAAACTTTTAAAATATATTTTCAACTTGACAAACTTAAACTTTATAGATAATGTACAGAATTGTTGTACTAAAATTGTTTAAAAAACTGTTTTATTGTACATAAGTGGGAAAAGGTGTGAAGAAGTGAATGCTGCTGAGTTTATTTCAAGTATTGTTTATGTGAACTCTTAAAAATTAAATTAAAAAGATAATTATTACAGGACGGTAAGGGAAAGTTTTGTGATGCGCTCACCGCACCAGATTTTTGGTTATATCTCATGGTTATTTGATGTTATTCGAAATGTTCATAACCTCTCTTCTGCCGTCAAAATGAAAAAATCTTGTGCTTACAAAAAAAAAAGACTTACCTTCTTTCTAAAATTCATTTGTTGGAGTTTTGGCTATATTACCTAAAAACATTTGTTTTAATTAAGACAAAAAAATTTTTGTAATAGCTCTATTCTACAAGTTTGTACTACGTTCCAGTGACCCGTTGAGGAGATTACTAAGTTGAGCCCTAATCTGGATTAAGTGATTAACCTCTGTCCTAAAACTGTGTCAAGCTATTTTCAATTCATTAATTCAAGCTTTTATACAATAACAATCGTGTTCTATAATTTTGACAAATTTAACGCGCGAGAGGCGCTCTTAATATTTATAAATTCTAATGATATTTGATTAACAACATTCTTTAGGAATTTGGATTCTTTACAATCATTTTTTGGGGAAAGTTAAAAAAAAAAGAAGCCGCGATGGATTGCTTCGAATCATATCTTACAAATGAAGTATCTTAGTAGCAATTCATCTTAGGCCTTTCGTGGCATAAGTTTAATTTCAGGAACCAGACAGTACAGTTTGTCAGGACTTTCGGATTTCTCTAGTCTTCATTGAAGAATGTTTGTCGGAAACCTAATGACGTAGCCATATATAAGAACAGGCATTGTTTCGTCACACTGAAGGCTTCTTAAGATTAATGGAGAATTTCGTCTGAGCACACCGTCCTTAAACCACCTTTTTTTGTGACAATAATGTCGACGAAGTCTACGGGATGCGATTTCTTGAGTGTACGGAATATTGACTGTAATAAATACGGAAATGACATTACTCAATTCGATTTGACCATAATTACGGGTAAAAACAAGAAAATAATTAAATTTACAAAAATTGAATAAGAGTTTCCCGTACCCGTAATTCACGGGAAATATTTAAAAAGATGATAGCAGAACTCAAGAGCAACAAAAATGTCCTCATGAACCATGGTCCGATTCAACACAGAAAAACAGGAAATTTAAGTTTTGTGGTTTATTTTATTTTTATTTTTTTTAAATGTTACATTTTTTGTTGAATTGGAAACGATCACTCGAAAACCATTCGAGATAATTAAGTTCCAATCGCACCGTCCTAAAGTAAACCAGAAGTATAGTTTGGCTTAACTAAATCCATTGTAAGGGTACCACTAGTGGGGGAAGGTACCAACAGAGATTTTTTTTTTTTAGGAATCACTTCACTTTTGAAAATTTTCCTCAACTCTCTGCTCGGCCATTTACCTCACTTCTTCGAAACCCTTTACGTTTATTAAGCTTTAATTTCATATAAATGAAGTCGTGATTTCTTTTGGGATTAGTCTAGAATTAGCGCCTGATTCAGCAAAAAGTGTGGCGTAGAATTAGATTTTTCCGAAAATGAAATTTTTTTATAATGAAATTGAAGCCTATTTAGTTTTGTCAAATTATATTTCTTAAAGAGAATTTTGTCTTGCCTTCTGTAGAAAATGTTATAAATTCTATGTAGATTATAAATAAACCTATTAGATCCTCCATTACTCGCAACAAAGGAAACACATAGAGAGTCAGCATTTGTAAAAAGAAAAATAATTTTAAAAAAAATTATTTAATAATAAATTGTAAAATAATTAACAATTTTGTTTTTTAAAGTCTTTTGCAGAAACATTCACTGAAACCAATGACATATTCTGTGAGAAAATCACATTGTATGGTTGCATGCTGCCGTAAAACTGAAAAAAATACCTTCGGGTAAAAAAACGAGAGTCGGGCTGGAACGGTTGCTCTGGACTAAAGAAAATCAACTTTCCTAGTTCGCGCTATGCTAACGGTTTGTAAAAATCCCCTTTCTATTATTTCTAGATAATACATTTTACATTCTAATACATCTTTTTTAATTAATAAAAGGTTTCTTTTGAGATTGGTCCATAATCGGCTCCTGATTTCCCAAAAAGTGTGGAGAGGAATTAGGTTTTCCCACAAAGGAAATGTTTTGAGGATGAAATTTATTAAATTCACTTTTTTTCTAGTAAATAAAATAGCACAAAAATACAAAATGAGAAACTAATTTGTGATAGCTTTACCAAAAAAGAAACTCACTGGCTAACTCACAGAATGGAGTAATATTAGATGGCCTTAGGAAGTAGCCACTTCGTCACGGCCGTCCTTCGGCGACAAACCTCTCAAGCAGCGGAAATCAGAGTTATCACCGGTCGATCCGGGCTTCACCCTTAAGTACTAACATGGGAACTTGCTATCTCAATACTAACAAGGCCCCTCTGAGGCGTTCATAGCATCACAAATTAATTAAAATGTTTCTTACGAGACTGATCAACAATTTTGACTGTTGACTTGAGTATGTGGTGACCTTCATCTCTTAGCACAATAAAGAAATTCATCTTATTTTATTAGGATGGGGATCAAATTCACATACTGCTTACAAAAACAATTACTATTTGATATTTTTTAATGATTTGGGCAATATAGAAAATAATTTGCACATTTAGCACGTTTAGGAACTAAAATACGATCTGAACTACAAAAAATCAAAATGTTCCAAAAACAGTCGTATTTTATGACACAAAAATGAATAGTATTATGTGCACTTGAAAAACATTTATATATATATATATATATATATATATATATATATATATATATATATATATATATATTATATATATATATATATTATTCCAGAGGCCAAGAAACCTGATTTTATGATGCAAATTCCAGTCGACTTTTTGATCAAAAGTCTATTTTATTACAGTCCTTTTTTTAATCCTTGCTGCAGAGAATTCTCAGGTATCACAGAACTTCTCCGGTTTTGCTTAGACCAATTCGATGGTTTAAATGTTAACAACATCAACTAAGGTTTCTAATAAAACTCTTATTTAACAATTTTGATGCTTTTATACAATATCCAATAGGGAAATGTTATTAGCATTCGATGTAAACGAAATAAAATGTTATTAGCAAATGTTAATAATACGTGTTAACCCCATATCAACGCACCTTCAAACAAAGCAGAGCCAGAAGAATAAAGTTTACCTCTTTCAAATCAGATAAAAAATGACAAAATAAAAATATCTTTTAACATTTTTTAAAGAAGTTTAAAACTAATGCGTTTTAGAAGGTTATTTGCTTTTTAGAAATTGAGAATTTTTTTTTTAAACGATGAGACAACACTTTGTGCATTATACTGTAGCAATAATCTGAAAATAATTACCTAATTTTCAATATTTACTAGAAATGGATACCAGATCAGCCAGGGATGTTTTCATATTAATAAAACTGGAAATGTTTCATAGTCCCTTCAATGAATGCCGAAAACTAACGCTCGACTGAACTTTTCGTTTATTGCTGTTTCAAATCCAGAGTATTCTTTGAAATTCCTTTAACTCTGGATAAAGAAAATTCTACTTTGCAAAATTGAAATAATAACAAAAGAGAAGACCTTTTATCTCTGAAAGAATCATTTACTGTTACGCCTTAAACGAAAATGTTTCTTAGCAGTTAATTAAATGCGTATTGATATAAGATTTCAGTTCTTCTTATTTAGGTGGATTATGACTAATTAATTTCATTACTCTCAAACAAAATCAAGGTGTGACATATTTTTTAATCGTTAATCCAATACTAAAAATCTGATGCGCGCATCACACTATCATTTACCATTTACCTACCATAATTAGATATCCATTTTCTAAAAAAAATTCCAGCAATTAACATAAACACTACTTGAAATATTTTTAGCAGTATGCATTTCTTTATGTCTTTTCTCACAAAAGTGCAATAAAATATTTTTTTAAATAATTAGTATTACAATTCTGTGCACTAAATACTTTTTGTTTGTTAAGCTTAAAGTAAATTTAATTTCTTACTTTACCTTACCTATATACGAAGTATATATAAGTAAGGGGAAGTATTGCGATCGTGAATAATTCGAGTTTTCGACGGAAATACACGTTTTAAGGTCCAAATGACCAAGTCTCGCAAAATGGTCTGTGTGGGTGTATGTGAACAGTCTAGCTCAAAAACGAAAAGTTGTACGATGCTGAAATTACGTATTTAAGGTTGGCACATGCATGTGATGTTACAGCAACATTTTCGTCAAAATCGACTAACCGGACTTTATATAATCGATTTTTCACTTTTTTTATATTTTTCTCGAAAACGGCTCTAACGATTTTGATGAAAGTTGCCTAAATTATTCTTCATAAAGGCCTTTAACTTTTCATTTATGTAGTAAATAACCGAAAAAATACAGAGAAAAAATTATGATGAAAAGAATATTTTATTTGTGCATAGCTTAAAAAGTATGCATTTTATGGTAAATTATGTATAGAATTGTATGAAAGGTAATTAAATCGTCTAAAAAATAAAAAAAGAATTATCAAAATTGGACCAATAATAGCAAAGACACAGCGCATCGGATTAACCGGAAATGGTAATTATATTACAATTGTTTACGATTTTGTTGTACTAAAATTGTTTAAAAACTGTTTTATTTTACTGAAGTGGGAGAAGATGTGAATGCTGCTGAGTTTATTACAAGCATTGTTTATGTGAACTTTTTAAAATTATCTTAAGAAGATAATATAGGACTATAATATAATAGGACTATAAATCTACTATTAATACTACTATTACTACTAATAATAGGACTATAATAATATAGGACGATAAGAGAAAATTGCGTGATGCGCGCACCGTACCAGATTTTTTTCATTTGGTTTCTGTTGAAATTCCATTTAGTTTCCATGGAAACATGTATTTTCCATTAAATTACATAAAAGTAGAATTTATCAACTACAAAAAGGTTTATGCTTTTTTTAGCTCTTCCATTATTTTATGCGAATTTATCGGTCACATATGAATTTTTCCAAAATCTTTAGCCTTCCAATGGTATATTATATAGCAATTTCCAAGACAATTGTAACCTTTTCCAAATCAATTTTCATCTTTTCCATACGCATTTATTTTACGTTGATATTGAAGTTTTTTATGATGAAGGGATCGTTTATTAGTTTTTCGAGGATTCTAATATTTTTATAATCAGATTTATGATCATCCATAAGCATTTTGCATTTTCGTTGCTGTTAAAGTTTTCTATTATACAGGAATCGTTTATGAGATTTACAATGTTTCTGATTCCATTTCTTTAATTGAATTTTTGATCGCGCATGCGTATTTCGCTTTTCTATTACTGTTAAAGTTTTCTATGATATAGGAATCGTCTGTTGAATTTTCAAAGGTTATGAATCCATTTTTGGAATTGATATTTTTATCGAGTTTGCGCATTTCGAATTCCTATTACAGTTGCCATTTCTTTGGTACACGTATCGTTTATTATATTTTAATGACTATATTTTCAAATTTTCTATTGAGATTTTGGTCGCGCATGCGTATATCGATTTATTGGTCTTATTGGAGTTTTCAGCGTTAATAAGGATCGTTAATTAGATTTTCAAGGGTTCCTATTCGTCGATCATGCTTATTTCGAATAACCATTACAATTGGATTTTTTTTTCGGTAAAGTTATTGTTTATTAAGTTTTATAGGACGATATACAGAAGCAACATGTCAAACATAACTGTTATTTGTAATGCGTAAGCTCCATAAAAAATAAAATTTGAAAAATGGAATTATAACCCTCGAAAAGCTAATAAACGATCCCTTTATCCTTGAAAACTCCAAAAATCTTGCCCTTGAAAATCTTGTAAACGATGCCTAATAGCGATGAAATTTGAAAACTAACAATTTAGTAGAAATACTCGTGGCCGAACAAAATTTCGATAGAAAATTTGACATTAGCAATTTCAAAAACCTAATGAACTATGACCAAATCGATGAAATCAATCTTTCTCCCCTCCAAAGAAATAAAAAATAATAAATATTTAAAATAAATAAACAAAAATTTTTCAATTTTTCAAACTGCACGGAATTAGCACTTAATATCAATTATCTAATAAACGAACAAAATGTCGGAATAATATGCCAAAATTATTTCAAAAGTCATTATTTTAATTAAAATAATTATTTTTCAATAATAAAATAAATAAAACAGAATTAATTCATGTCCGGTTGGTTTACAATTGAATTGGAAAAGGTTACAATTGACGTGGAAATGCTATACATCTATGTTAGTACTTTTACTTCCGGAAATTTGTTAGCAACCTGAGAAAATATTTTTTCCGAATTTCTCCTTTAGTTAATCATCAAATTCTTTCATACTTTATAATTATTCATTTTCTATTACTACTAGCAATAAGAGATGGTTAATTATTTAAAATAAACAAAATTAAAGGTACTTTAGAGGAAGCCAATTTGAAGATTCGGCATTTAAGAATTGTCAGACTATTTCAAAGAAGATAAGACCTAGCTGATATTGTAGACCATTTAATTGTACATTGGTATAACGAGTTTAATCAAAATCGTAAGAGCCTTTATCGAGAAAATTGTAAAATTCACTTCCGGTGAGTCGATTTCAGCAAAAAGTTGCGGTAACAATCCAGGCATATCTTAAATAGGTAATTTCAATTTCATACAACTTTCCGTTTTTGAGCTAGACTGTTCACATACACACACACACGCGCACAGACCTTGAGACTTTGGACTCAGGGGGCCTTAAAACGTGTATTTCCGTTGAATACACGAATTAGTGAAACTGGAAGGAATGCTGACTGGTTATTAAACAACTCGGTAAATAGGAAGGAAAACCGGTAATTTTCTGGGATAAGTGCCGCGGTCTTCTTACCCATTCTAAAACGAATCAAACAAAGAAGGCTTAAATTTGTCCCCGGAAGCTAAGAGGAACATGATATTACAGTAGCGTCTTGTTATACTGCTATGGTTCCGGAATATTAAGAGGTGGTCCCTAGAACAAGAGCTTTTGTAATTGGGACAACCCTGGCCCGTTTGAGGCTGAAATGTAATCATTTCCCCTCTTATCTGCTTAAGGCTGTATTCCGCCCAACTAGGCTCTTTTAATGAACACTCCTTGTGTTCCGTCTTGGAAGGACTAATAGTTCCACGGAGCTTCCTCTTGGAACGAAACACTCCTATTTTAGGAGAAACAAGAAATACATAATGAACATACACTATTAATGTGAAGATAGCAATTATTTACTATACATAATAATAATAATAAACTATGTAATAATATCTGAAAGCAAATCCGTTAAGGTAGATGTAGGGTCATTCCACTTCGTCCACAACATGACTCCAATCATCAAAAATTTTGATGAAATTCAGTGCGTTTTTTCTTTCATATATATATATATATATATATATATATATATATATATATATATATATATATATATATATATATATATATATATATATTACCAAATTATATTGTTCTATCTCACATAGTTTCTTGTTCAGAGCCACTTTTTAAAAGTTTTACAAAACCAAGGTTTTTACATCCTCCGAACTTTCGTAGAAAATTTCTTGCCAATGGAAAAAAATTGTACTATTGTTATTTACTAACCAAATGCTCTAAAACTTTCATATTTATGATTATTTAAAAAAAAAAATAATCAACATGAAAATGAAAATTTTAAAGTGAAATATGGTATTTTACAAAATATTATTATCAACCAAAGGCAGTATGTTAATAAAAGAAATACATTATTTTAAGTAATTCTAATGATATTAGCTACGTATATAATAAAAAAAATATTGGCATTTTACTTGCCAAATATGGAAAAAAATAATTTCAATCAAAAAAATTAAAAAAACGGAGTTTTAAAAAACAATTATTATGAACCACGTATATATTGTAGAATGTTCTCATGGATCATACTTGTTAAACCCCCAATTCATAAACAGCCGGTCATATAATATTTAACGAAGCATGGTGATTTTAATTTTGTAATTAAATTTAATAACTATTTGACAATTACAATCTGGCGTTACCTTTTCTTTAGTTGGGTTGTTAAATTTATCAGAAATTATAGCAATCAAACTATTCCACAGCAGATGGCTTCACTATCTGAATACATAACTAACTGAGTTCCCAAGTTTCCACTCTGCGTTGTGAATATAAATCTTAGAGAATAAAATAAAAGTGATATTCTTTGTCTCAAAATTGTTCTTTGGCTCAATGAAAGCAAAAATCGAACTACCTATCCTTTTTTAAATAGTTATATGTCTAATTAAGGATTTCATAATAAATTTCAGTAAATGAAATATTTTCAATCAACAGATTCAACCTGATTCTGGTGCTCAGATAAGTAACAACATATGATCAGGTTGGATGAAAGTAATGTTCAGCCCACACGTAACCAAAACTGAAATGAGATAAGACCAGTTACGCAATATTTTACAAGGGAATAGTTGTTTTTAATAATCAGGCGAATATTTATTTTTATTTCATTACAAAATAAAAATAATCTGTTTAGTTTCTTTTCGCACAATTAAATTTACGCACGTTATAATGATTCTTGCCTATTAACATTTTTATTTTTCCCCCTTCACTCCAACAGAGAGATGGCCGTTTATTTAAAATGTATTGGACATATTTTACGCATAGATATGCCATGATTCTCAATTTATTATTATATTTTTTTTTTTTTAAATTTGGTATGGAGTTTGCCGACCACATGAAATTACTTTAACATTTTCAAATATTACTTGTTTATAGTCGTATGGTTAAAACATTGATCAAAGAATCATATAAAATAACCAAATCTAGAAAAATGAATTGTTCTATTGTAATGTAGTTAATTCTGAATTAAAATCTATTAATAGTGAACCAGATATTTAAATTTGAATAACTCATATTATCAATTATTGATTCATTAAATAATCTGATGCATTAAATATCTATTTATTATATAAATTATGATAATGGATTTTATATGATAGCCAAGTTTTTCTGAGTTTCTTAAATTGCATTTTGTCTGTATCTTTCTATCGAAATCAAGAAAACAAATTAGTATCTTGGGTCTCATCTTATGATTTTAATAGGTATCCTGTTTGTATGTTTACTGATGTAATATATGTTACTATCAGCACCCAATATCTCTCCCACGATACCTCTATTCTCACCTAGTGCTCTTGGCCTGCAAGTCCGGAACCAGCATTTTATCATATGGAGGTGCTGTCCCGTCATTCACACCCTCTTCCTCCAACATAAGTCAACAGCTTTATAATCGTATTTAATATATTTCGAAATAAATATCATCATCTCCATAACATTAACTAATTTGACTAACTGAATTCAAAACTGACGTCAAAACTAGAATAGACTCTCCTCTCCACCCCCTAGTACCGGCCCTGAGAACCTCTATAGATGGAATTAAAAAGGAGGGTACTAGATACTCTCTACCATGGTATGTCTGTATATTAGTAGAAAGGCAGATGCCAAAAGACAGTAAGAATTAGTCTGATGTCACAGTGTAACAACCATTGTTGTACTGCATTCTAAATATAAATGCATATTTACTGAATTCGTTGACTTTGGAAATGTCCTAATTGTTCTGTTACTTTGAGATATCATATTAGGATATTTTAGTGTTTTTTTTTAACTTCTAAGACTAGTTTCCAGTTAGTTTAACAGATAAAAACATACAATGAACAATTTAGTACTATCTAAGTTAAAACAAGACATGATTTCTGTGCAAAGGAATATATCCATTAAATTGTGACAAATTTACAGATTCGGAATTTCCATCAAGCTATGTGACTAACAGCGAGCTTTCAGAGAAACCGAATAAACAGCTTCCAGAGATGTCTCAAGACAACTCAGATGAACCTCAACTCAGGTCCAGCAATTTTCGCCTTTCACTTCTTGTAGTCAGGACCTTTTCCAAAGGCTGGCGATACCAAAAATACAAAAAGAAATAACTCCCGAAAAAGAGATATATCAATTTTAACCAATTCGCTGGGGGCCGAAACTGGGATAATGGTCAGAGAAGGCAAGCTTAATTTAGCCGCCTCTTCTTTCACTACCCTCCTCCACTGAATAAAATTTAGGTAATAGTTATATTTCTAAATATATATCATTGACTCATTGTGTTGATCGAATTAAGGCCAAAACAATCATAAACCAAAAGAAATATTTTTTATGGAACATAAAAATAAAATTTTGTTCGAAATTTACCGTCCTATTAATTCTGCCACCCTTGGAAAATGCCCCTATTGCCTACTCCTCTCTGGTTTCGGCCATATATTCACCTGTTAAAAGAAAAATGGATCCAATATATAAAGTGTATGAAGTGGACTCATGTATCTCTATAATTAATATGTAATATAACCTATGTAAAACTATATAAGTTTCGAAATTAGGAATGCGCTCGAAAGTGATTCGGCTATTATAGGATATTTTCTTAAATATTTATTTGAATTACTACTTCAGTGTTTAGTTTGGTATTAAAATTGTAGTAGTGCTATTTCAACACCACTGTTTGATTTTTCTATTATTAACACAACTTGTTTTCAATAATCATTTCTTTTTCCCCATCAAATAACCTGTGACAATCCCAATGTCTGTGGCAACCAGGCTCGGATTCGGGGCAGGTTGTCTTAGAATTTTTTTCCGATGGAACTTTTATTTTGAAAAACCAAAGGTCGCTATGGCCTCAATTGTTTGGAGAAATATAGCTATTGATTCATATTATTAGATACACTAATAACAGAAAGGGCAATTGAAAACCTTGCCTATTCAAAATCATGAATTGTGGTAACCTGCCTTAGTCTCCCTAATCTGTTCTATGTCATATAACAGTGTAGGGGAAACCGAAACTGTTTGGCAAAACTTTCAACGTTTTGATTATTCATGTAAACTATTTTTGTCGATGACAAATGCTCTTGGTCTCATTGAATACTAGTAAATGATGCTATGTTACATTTTTTTTATGTGAAGTGTTAAGTTCTCAGGAGAATTTCAAAGTCAAAAAGTCAAGATGTGCCAATGAACCCTCACCTCGTAGTTGGGGGTACAACAAATTAAAAGAAAAAAATTATCAGATGGGAATTTTTTTTAATTTTTATATTGCTGATTTATTGTTTCTTTATAATGGTTTCCAAAGCAAATCGTTGTTAGGAATTGTTTAGGAAAGCATATGAAAGGAATAATAATCCAAACTTTAGGTCGGCCATTTCTCCATATCTTATTTTAATTTTACAATATTTTTCTACCAGATTTTTATCGAAATATTTTTATTTACAGTAAGATCACACCAATAGTATTCACAATATCCACATATTCAATATTGAATTTGTATATAAATTTAAAAAATAATTAAAATAAAAGAAAAAAAGCACAAACAGCAAAAAGAATACTTTACTTTTAAGATGTATGATTAGAGATAAATGTTAATTGATAATGTAAATACAAAGTTTCACATGAATAATTAAATTTTTTGAATTTAAATTAAAAAATATTTGTAGTTCCTACTCTTAAATTTCGCAGGAATAATCATCGTATTTTATTAAAGTTTTTTTAATTTTCTTTATAAGTACTTAAACCGACTTTATACTTTACCGGCTTCACTCCGGCTGACGGTGTTTATAAATCAAAATACATAGCACACAATAAAATAATTTAAAACTCGCGTAGGTTGAGCGTGAAATAGCCTTTGAAAGTGTTTATAAACTAAAATTACCTCCCTCTTCGATATTCCAGTATTATGGATATGAAACTTGATAAATTCTGTAGGTGCAGGAGCACTAAAACGGATAACTAGTAATCAATATTCAGTAATTATTTATTCACAGCCTAGCTCGTAAAGTTACCCTTTAGGATTGAAACCTCAAGAGCCGCTATATATCGCAAATGCTTTCATCAATATTAACTTAACAATTACCTATTGTCCAATGATAGCCGAAATGTAGATATTTAAATTTTGTACTAATAATTTATCGAATCTCTTTTTCTAAAATATATTTATAATAATTTTAATAAACTTACAGGCTTTTCAAAAAATCTCAATTACCCAGAAACACCAATTAGCTTTTGGTGTCAAATTTAAACGCTCATTGCTCCACTTCTATGAATGCTGCAAAGCAAGAATTGGTATCATATAACAGAGAAAATATGCCTAAATAGTGGTTTTATTGTACCCGTTATTTTTTGCTATGGAATATATCATTTCAATTTCTTTATAATAATTCTTTTCATTTAATGGTACGTTCAAAAGACGGTATATCACGCTATTAAAGCCTACGAGTTTATGTGCTATCGATCTCCTAGCTTCATTCATAACGACATCCGTGTGGGTGGGTTTCCGGTAAATTCCACATTCATGACGTTAGTTTTTTATTGAGATTTCTGAATCTAAAAAGTTTATGATTTTTTTTTTTTTTTCAGTTCTACTGTGAATTTATCGAGGGTTGGATGAATTTCGTTTATTTCCTTTAAGAAATTATTTATTTGTCTTTTCATACCAGACCATTGGGATATTATATCTCATCTACATTCCGATATCAGTATATGATATGTTGTAGGCATATAATGTAGATGAACCGTTCAAAGCAAAGGAAAACAAAGAGAATAAAAAAACCTTGAGAAAACAAAACCAGTTCATTATTTGGAGACGGAATGTTGGATTCAGAAGCTAAAATATGGTGGGGACTACTACAAAGAAAAAAGAGAATCTGCAAGAGTAATGGGGCCAGAACATCCTCAGCCCTAACCGCCCCTGGAGCTAAGTGCTCTACAGCCACTCAACTTTCGAGTGTGCTCAACCCCACTTATCTCTAACTACATCTCCAACAAATTCATAATACTAATTTTTATATTACAAAATCTTATCTACGAATAGCCATTCGAAATTATATATAAAAATTAATTATTTATTTTACATGATATATTATAGATTTGTAGGTTCATAAAAAAAGAAAAAAAATGTAGAACAGAAGAGTTTAATTTATTTTGGGATTAATTAGAATTTGATTCTTCAATTGTAAATGATAATAAATTTAATTAAGAAAACATTATAATTAATTTTATAGCACATTTTAAAATAGATTTTTTTATGGATAAAGAAAAAACAACCTATATAGTTGTCAGAAGGTATCCAGGATTATAAATACAAATTTGCTTTTGACGTTTTAACCTACTTCTTGGCCAAAGACTGATTTAAGTTTTTGTATTCTGAAAATAATAACGAGTAACTTTAAAAGAAATTGACAATTTCAACAATTACTAAAATATTCAAAATTCACAAACAAAAATAACAACACGCCATCACTATTCAAAATAGAATTAAATACAAACAGACTTAGCCTATCGTTGCAGTAACCCATTTATTTAATTTTTTTTTTCTCGTAGATTCATTGTCCTCAATGCATGTCTCAATGTTCTACAAATACAATACTTCTAAAACACAATATTGCAATGCATACTAAAATTTATAACGTACACGCATATAATTTATAACTTCAATATATAGACATAACTAGTCTAAAATGATAGGTAATGATGAATATTCAGGTCGAAACGCGAAATGAATAAAGATATATGGATTCTATATATGTTTGTTTAAGAACATAAAGTCCTTCAGGTAACTATTCAGTTTGTTTGTCTAATTGAAATTAAAGGTCTCAAACATTTCGTTAATGAAGGAATTTTCCAGATCTCATATCAATCGCATCGGAAAATTTATCTGAATAAACCTTGTCATCTTTTCACAATTCTCATTATAGAGTATCGTATAATACATTTTTACAATTTATTGAATTCAGTGTTCCAATACATTCAATATTATTTATCAATTTATATTAAATTATTCAATGTATTTCTGTATACTGTATTTATAAATAAACTGTACATAATCTCGGAGGAAAGAAAGAAAAAAAGAAATAATCCTAATCTTTGTTATAGAACATCTAACAAAGAAAAGTTAATAATGCTATTTATTGAAGTGGATCCAAGCTCAATGCAGAATGAAAAGGCGCAGGGTGATATAAATTGACTTTAGAAACGAATAATGAAGAAGTCCCCTGGAAGACGAGGGCGAAACATCAAGTAGAAAGATATAACTTCCTGGAGAAAAAAAAAAAAAACTGTTATTTCATCTGAAGAAAGGAGAAATATTTCAGATTTTTGTGTAACCGAATTTTGGGTAATGCATTCCAAGTTCGGTTCAGTTCCCTTCGTTATTTATCTTCGCTAATTGCTATGCATAATTTATAATTAGTGCAATACAAAAAATATCTAAACGGTGCTCCTTCAGGCCGTTCCACACCAATCTCAAAGATAAAAACAAAACTTATTATAATTCGTTATAAGTAAATAAAAATGGGACTCCCATGTTATGATTTTAACAGTAGAGGCTATATGAAACAATCTCAATTGAAGGGGATTTAGATGGATCAATAATTTAAAGATAAACTATTGAATGATACAATTACATAACATCAAGAAACAGTTCTTGTTTTCTTACCCTTATCATAAATTTGACTGTGTGTGACTGGAAAAACAGCTTTTGTCCGCCGATGCAAAGTGGGACCAAGTCAATATTTAGATGTATACAACTTTTAATAATAAATAAATTTCCCGTATGGGATAATCATATAACGAGTCATGGATCTCGAAAATACTAATGTGCTGAGCTTAATAATCCTTCAATAAAAAAACAAAAATAACAATAAAACAGTTCTACGTTTTTCTCTTCCTAATGCGTAAAATTATAACCAATAATTCGTTTTGATCGTTGATGTTGTAAATGCTTTTTTATTTGTCTATACCTATCATTAATAATATCATTAATAAATTACACCACAATCTGATTCAAGTTCTCCTTAATTTGGGTTCGCAATCTATTTCATATTAATTACTCTTTTTATACCAAATTGAGACCATGCATGGTAATTTGATTTGTAAGTGATGTGAAAGAACTACATTGCGTAGCGAAAAATATTTTGTCAAATATCATTGATCCTACTATTAATCTCAACATTATTTGACGTTTATAAACAAATAATTTTATTAAAATTCAGCGTGCAAATAGCGTAGAAACAGGCCCGCCTATAATTTTTTTTTAGGTCGCGATCGTAAAGGTTGTCAACCTAACTCAGGACTTTGACCAATTGTGCGCTGGTTGGAACCAGACCATAAGCGATGTTCAGGAGACAGCTCATTTGTGAACTTCCCTTCCAGTTACCCTTTTCATGAGGGTATGCTACGCTAGATTGGTTGCTATTAAATTTTATAGGTCAATGAATTCGTCATGTTCGTCACTTTTTCTACACATTCGTTCACTTTTTCACGAAGTTTTCTTAGTAAATCGCTTTTAGTGCATTTTAAGTAAAAATTGGCCATTACTAATTTTAAATAACGTTAAATTTCCTGCAAATTTGACTCTTAATGACTATTTTTATTAATTTATTTTTATTATTCATTCATAATTAATATTAATATTGTTTTTTGTGTGTAGGTTTTTGATTAATTTTTACTACTGTTTTTACAATATATAAATTCACTTATGATATACGACTTATTCTCAAAAATCAAATTTGTTGATTTTACGGATAATTTATTCGAAATCATGTTAAAATATTTGAAAATATTGTTAAAGTGTACATATGTAAATACAACTTTCTATCTCTCTATCTCACTCTTTACCAACGGTTGCGCAAGCTGATGATTTCGTCAAGATTATGCTCATCCTCTCCTTTTTTTCCTATAGAAGTTTATTGAGTCCCCGGAAGGTCTCCCGACCCCACAGGGTGATTACAGAATATATAATTATCTGTCACAGCCGATCTCGAACCAGAATCAGGAGAATAGGAGCACAGTGCCTTACCACTGACCTACCTTGCTCCTTCAATTACCTAACCACACTCAATTAACATAACCATTTTTAAATATATATGTATGTACTATAAGCACAATCTAATTTATAATTTACCTACCTATATTTTCTATTGTTTCTTGTACATGTCATATAACCTAAACCTGTACCACTACAACCCAGGAAGGGTTTTAGGTTCAATACTTGGTAAGGACCGGACTGTTTCTAAGGCAATGGTTGTGCAAGGAGGTGATTTGGCCGAGATCACGCTCAACAGCCAGGGTTTTCTCCCCAATTAAGGGCACCCACCCACTTTATAGAGGTTGGGCGGTCCCCAGGAAGGTCTCCCGATCCCACAGGGTCGATCCACGCCTGATAACAGAATAAATAATTATCAGCCACAGCCGGTCTCAAAAACCCGGGGCCGGGAGCATGGTAACACATTACCTTACCACTGAGCTACTCCGCTTCCTACAGGTCATATAAATATCATGTATAAAATAGTTTTTAGTACTAATATCTTGGATTTTAATCGTAGCTACCCGTTTTGAGAAAATTTGTATGTTGAAATGAATCCAACCCGGCGAGATATCCACATTTTTCGATCGAACATTGACTTGGAGGTTTAAAATGAGAATTATTTAAAATGAGAACCCCTAAAAGTTCTGGCTTTAAATTTGATAGCAATGGAACTAAGGTGCTCCAAGAGAATTTCTACAATGATTCGGTAAAATTAGACAAAAAAAGGTTCTTAACCCAACATTCAAAAAGTAGAAAGAGCCATATGTTCTAAATTATTCATGAACACTGGATGATGCCGTACTTCAAAGGCCCAAGGTTTTTAGCTTCGAGTTTAACTGGGGAAGGGATGGAAGCTTCAGGCAAAAGGAAGCTTAAAACATTGTAGTCGATCGATAGTTCGGATATGGGACAAGAAGTATCTGATACAGTGGAGGAACAGGAACAACATGTCACTGATACGACTAACGGCTGTCACAGCCAACCTCTAGAT
This sequence comes from Rhaphigaster nebulosa, assembly GCA_948150685.1. Taxonomy (NCBI): domain Eukaryota; kingdom Metazoa; phylum Arthropoda; class Insecta; order Hemiptera; family Pentatomidae; genus Rhaphigaster; species Rhaphigaster nebulosa. The sequence goes on along the minus strand of OX411306.1, from coordinate 82,459,349 downwards.
AATACAACCGAAATAAGTAAGTATAATCATGGACCAGAACTGAACTGGATGAAAATGTAATTTTACTCTGGAATCGGCATTCGTTAACTGCATTAGCTTCAGCTGGTCATTAAAATTTAAATTCAATTCAGAAAATAACGATTGCAATCAAATGCTACACATGTAAATGTATATAATATGCAACTAACTCTCGATATCTAAAATTTCAAGGATATGAAACCATTTACAATTATGCATAATCTGAGTTTCAAAACAAATGCAGTTTCATCAAGAGGGGTTAACTTTTGGACCGATAAATAATACTTAACTAACTGAGCAAAGAGTCGAATAGCTAACACTAAAGCACCAATGCAATACATATTAAAAAAAAAATTGGATTGGAGTTATAGTTTTCAAAATGTAGATATCGAGTTATATACATAATATTTGTATCCGAGATACAGGGATTTGAACTTTCAATATAAAGAGCTTTAGATATAAGTAAATAAAGAAATAAAATGGTTAGAGAACCTTAAAGTTCGATGCCGATACTACCAATCGCTAATTAAAAAAATATCTCCTTCCACCGATCCCATCAAAACCCTATTTCGAGAGTAAGTAAATAATTTAGTTATTGTATTCAGTAGGGATATACCTCTGTAATTATTGACATCGCTTCTATCACCCTTTTTAAAGAGTAAGTGCAGTTTTGATTTAGACCACTGGAGAGGTGATTTTTCTTGTTGAAGTACAACGTTAAGTAGGTTCAAGATGTAGTGTTCCCACTCTGGGGTGGATTCTTGAAGTTTTCCTAAATTATTTAGTCCGTCCCTGGATATTTGTTGTTTTTGATAGATGGATGCATAGCTGCAATTCTTCTAGTGTTATGTAAAAATGTTAGCTTCAAGAGTTGGGTTGCTGGCGAGGATGAATTCTAAGCTTTGAATAGTTTTCTGACCATAATGTGTCCTATAGAATTTGCTCCATTCCTCTATTGCTATTCCGTTTTCAATGGGTTTATATGGTTTTAGGGAGTTGACGGTTGCCCAAAACTGTTTGCTATTTTTGTGTCCTGGAGGTTCTTTATAATCTGTAATCTAAATTCCTCTTTTTTGTCGTTGATTAACCTTCTATAGGAATTCCTTGTTTGGATGTAGTCTTCTAACGATCGTGGTGGGAAGTTAAATTTAATTAGTTCTCCATACTTCCTCCTTACTTCTCTCTTCAAGTTATAGCACTCTAAGTCAAACCAGGACTGATTAGGCTGAAACTTTATATTCTTCGATGTTTTCTTGATCGTGAGTATACAGGCAGTAGACATGCTCTCCTGCAAGCACTCAATGAAGTTCTGATAGAGCTGGTTTACATCATGCGAGTTTAAGTATATTTTATTACTGCAAGATAAGTTTGTTCTAAATGCGATACTTTTGCAATCCTCCCATTTCACATTTTTTTTAGGTTCCGTACTTATACGATTAAGCTCGGGGGTTTGGTAAGCGTACGTGTGGTTTCACTGAAGTAGTACATGCTAAATGGTCCAGAAAATCAGAAATGGTTATAACTTCCAAATCATTTAATAACTCGAGTGTCATATCATTAATCCATACTAGATCAATAGTGCTTTTTCCTAAGGTAGAAATAAATGTATACTTTCCGGAATTTAAATAAAAGATATAAAAACTTCTAATATTGATGAAACATAATAAAAATTAAAAATGAAGTAAGAATAATCAACATGGTTCAAAATCTGTTAGTGCATATTTACCATAGTGAGGAAAATTCTGTTTACAATTCTTTTGAAACTGGATGGACAAGAAGTGATTGAATAAGCGGGATTTGAAGGTGTAAAGGGTATTGGAGCGATGGATGGAAGAAGGAATCGAATTCCAGTTTGAGGATCGGATAAGAAAAGATCTATCGAAAGTTGCGGATCGGTGGGACGAAACCCAGTATGGCGGAAGTGGATAGAGGATTTGAATTGAAGGAGGTCGAAGATGTATGATGGACGCCGGGTTTGGTAGAGAAAGGGTGCCAGGATATACCTACGACTGTAGGAAGGATGAAGTCACTTCAACTCTTCATAAGATCAGGAGGCGTCCCTCGGAACTCCGAAGATGAATCGTACAGAGTAATTCATCAAACTTTTTATTTTTGCCTCGAGGTCCCCAGAGACGTCCCCGTCCACCGTACAACAGTAGTAAAAGTGCGGGAATTTTTAAGAGATAAGTAGTAGTCCACGAGAGATCGGGAGACGTGGTTTTTCCAGGAAAGAGTTTGGTCAAGGAAGATTTCAATCTATCTTTTTTGAGAGAATGGAGAGTGGCACCAGCGAAAAAATCAGGCAATTTACTTCATCTATGGAGATCTAAGGATTTCAGACTTCATAAAAATGCAACGTTTGAGATGGTTGGGTCATTTGGTGAGGATGGCCAATGTCAGGATAGCTGTACTCCTGCCATCCAGAGGGAGTGAGAGTTCGTGGAAGACCACATGAAAGATCAATAAAAAGTGCAACTGTAGATCCGACTGCGAATGATCTTTCTCTGAGACTGGCTAGAGACCGAGAAGTCTGAGAAAAAGCGTTAGAGCAGGCCCACATACGAAGAAGAAGAATGTACAGTGAATAACAAAGGAGAGCTTATGATGTACCTTGGAGCCTAAATGTATATTACATTTTCAAGCAGGATAAATTCGGATTTTCGGAAATTTAAATTCATTTGTTGCGAATTTCAATGCATTTATTAACAAGTAAAAAAAACAGGTAAAATTGACAGCAATAATAGTTGTTTATGCTACAATAACAAGTTTTAAAAAAATATCACTTCCGGCTCTTTGACCTGTTAGGGGGGCATGGCACTTCATTTATTCTTTCCTTCCGCAATATTTCCTAAATCCTCAATTAGTTCAATCCTCTTTTGTAAAACCTCTTAATAAAATCCTCCTTAAGGATTTGGATAGGAAAGGCTATCTCATTGTTCTTCCGTTGTCTGATCTTATCTTCCTTTGAAAACATTCTTATTTCTGAAGTTCAGCTACCTGGATTAAATCTATATAGAAATTCATAATGATTCCCGACTCAGCATTATTATTTCGTATTATTATAAAATTTAAAATTAGTTGTTCCATAGGGGCGTACATGTTATAAAAATAAAAAATTCAAAATACGATTACATACCTTATTATAATATAATAATAATATAATGCTTAATAAACCCTCCCTCCCCAATATATATTTTTCTAGTTCATTTTCTCAAAATGAAAAAAAGATTTAAAAAAAAAATTGTATTTAACATTCTAATGCGTTGAAGATGGATGGGTTCTGTACTTAAAATGCATGGAGTTTGTACATATATTTTGCACACTTAAAAAAAATGAAGATCATATCGTCGGTGCAACGCCAAAGTGGCGTATCTGCAAATTTCGCTATTTTTGGGGATATGCTGCATTTTAACTTGTGGTTTTCTATTCCCTTCGCAAAGTCAGAAGAAATATCTTACTGAATATGGGACGTCACTAACTAAGGATCCAAAATACGACCAATTTAATGAAGAAACTTAATTAAACAATCCTACTTCTGCAACCATAACTCAAACCCAACGTTCTCAGTTCCACAATTTTCATGGATACCAGTATATTGCCAAATACTGAACAAAAGACCATTTCCATGAAATTCTAGGTAAACTCAACACATAGTCTAAGTGTTGAATTGACATGGAATGACCCAAAATATTTAAATTGATATTTTAGTAAAAATATAGGGACAATAGAATTGAAAAGGAAATAATTCATGACGATTTATTAATTTAAAAAATATTTCTTTGATTATAATATGAATGGATCAAATTAGTTCGATTTTAAAAAAACGTGCTTTGTTCTTTTTCTTTCATTCTTTTTTTTTTTTTTTTTTTACTAAATAAGAGGTAATATATGAGGAAAGTATTACGCTAACCTATTTCTCTGGCTTTAAAATGCTTGTTCTGATTGAATAATTAATTATTTGATGTAATTTTGAATTTTAGGTCTAGATGTTGAACAGATTGGGCTTGAATGTCATATGATGTTATAATTTGGTTACCGAAAACCAATACAAATAAAAAAGTAATATCGAATTCCTAGGATCATCCTGGGGTGACGGTTGTTGCCGAATCTCAACAAAACCGGTTCAGAAGTCTCGGAGAAAAGCCGCGGACGGCGCGCCGGGCGGGATTTTTTTTATTCGATATTTAGATTCTACAGTTAACAAAGTCGATGACTGTAAGCATTAAAAATAACTTTATTAAACAGTTTACAAGTTACATGATATATATATATATATATATTTTTAGTAATTAATGTTTAGTATTAAGTCTAATTATAATATCTTTAGAGTCTATCTGTCACTCAGTAGCCTCGTTATATATATATATATATATATATATATATATATATATATATATATATATATATATATATATATATATATATATATATATATATAACGAGGCTACTGAGTGACAGATAGACTCTAAAGATATTATAATTAGACTTAATACTAAACATAGTGAGAGTGTCTCACATTACCTTATTCTACCTTACATTCTATCTTATATTCTAATACTTATTCTAATACTACATTCTAGATACTGGCTACTACATTGTGATACTGCTATTGCTACTGCCATGTCTGTCCTTTTCAGATAGGCTTTTATACATACAATAAGAGAAGGGATGATCAAGGAAATAGAACTTGTCTTAATGCTGACAACGAGGAAGTTACAACAGTAACTTCCTGGGTTGTAAACATTATTTAACAACAAATATTTCCTGGGTCAATGGCATTTGTTAACTCTACGTATCTTGGAACGTAAAATCTCAAATTTGTAGGGGCCGTTAAATTGTTCTTTTTCTTCATCGATTACAAAGGTCTATTATTGAAAATAATAAACCAAAATGAGACAGGAAAATAAAAAATATATAAACAAAAATTGTTGACCATGGAATAAAGAAAACGAAGCGTGTGCTTAATCGGCTAATCAGTAGAGGTCAAACCACATCATTATGTTGGTCTCACTTCGAATCTTAGAACGTCACTTGTATTATATGCCAGTCAATAGAGGGTTTGTATGACGCAAAAGGTGGAGTAGAAACTTTATCTTTTTCAATTTGTTTATATGGAATGCATGCTGACACGAGGTACCTCAGAATAACTTCTGGTAGCCAAAAACCTCGACATATTCCTAAACGATGCATTCATTCTAAAAAATTATCTTATAATAAATTAAAGAACATTAACTTATGCATCGAATGAGTACCACTACATAATAATTCAGTTAAGTAGCATGGTCGAAAACCAAGATCAAATAATCAAACATAGTCAAAACTGAGGCAGTTTCAGATCTCAGATCTCAGATCTCCAAAAATTGGCACATTCGCCCAGTCGAACAATGTTTCCTGAAGTGTGGGACGACCAAGGGTACAGGAAGAGTTTGGTAGGGATTCGCGCTTCACCGGGCTTTTAGCGTAGACAAATAATGTGAAAACTTCGTTATTTCTTAGAATTGTGTATGGGTGGTATTCATATCTATGTGAAGTTGCTTTTTCAGCGTTTGTAGACATTAAGTCGAAAAAAAGATCAGCCTTCTGGAAGTAGAACCGCATCTCAGATTAAAATTAAAAACCAAGCAACCAAATTATGATGATTTGTCGTCTCAACATAAACAATTTCCTTTCTCTCATTGATCCTCATAAATGTTATTTATATATAAATTTTATTTATATTTTATAATCAATGGATTCTATTTTTCGTTTATTTATTTTTTTTATGTACTAGCAAAGAAAAAAATAAATATATTTTGATTGCTAATAATGCTTCTTTTTTATTTATTTTTTTGACGAGTGGTACTCAATGTTATGGAAATTATAGAAGGGATACACAAATGTTGAAAGTTTGGCAGTAGAGTTATTTTGGATTACAAAAGACAATTTTGATTTTCCGGTATGTTGTATGTATTGCCCCTCTCGTAAAAAATCCAAGTTTTCGACCTCCTCCTTCTTTGGCGTTAAGAAACCGCAAAGAAGAGGCACTGTTTTGCATTTTCTTAGTAACTCGCTTCCAGTGAATTTAAAGTGAAAATTGGGTTTAATTTCGTGCTAGTTTTGAATGCAATATGTTTTTAATATTCGGAAAGCAACTGAGATATGGTGCCGTGTATATCAGCTAAAGTTACCAAAAAACCCTTAAAGTTATATTTGGATTCGCCTTGATGAATATTTGTTAGTGCAGTTTAGTGATAAATGCATGAGAACCAATCTTGTAGAGGATTAAATCTCAACGGGGCTAATATACCAATTGACGCTGATCGGGAGGTTGCCAATTTCGAAAGGTGCATTTGACCGAATTACAAAATTTGATACTCAGTAGAATTTGATGCTCTACAATTTTTTACTTTTATCTTATATTACTACAGTTTTTCTCTTAGAGTTTTCATTCCCACACTAGAGACCCATATTTAGTCTCTGTCTCTGTCTCAAAGATGGAAAAATCGCCATTATTTTACAGTGATTTTCGTCCATACTTAACCGAATTATTATGATGTGGTACTCATTCGATGTATAATTCAATGTTCTTATAACTATTATACAATTACATATTCCATTGGATGCACCATTTAGGAATTATAGAGGAAAAAACAAAAATAGTACTAAAATTTTCAGATTTTTTGGCTACCAAAAATTATTTCCAAATCACTCCTGATGGAATTTTTGTTTTTTACATCTATGCATCCATTTAAACAAGTAAGAAAAATAAATGTTTTCATCCCACCTTTTGAGTCTTATAAACCCTCTATTGGCGCTGGCCTATAATTCAAGTGACGATGTAAGTTTCAAATTGAGCCCACCAAAATGATCTAGAAGTGGTTTGACTCTCGACTGACCAAGTCTACTAGCCCACTCTATTAGGCCTATTAGCCCACTCTAGCCTACTAGTTGCATTTTCTCCGAAAATAATAGACTATTGCTATGTATCGAACGTCATCGGAAAGGGGTTTAGCTGCATTTCATATCCATTTCATAACCACTAGAACATAATTATGGAGTTTTCAGGGATGTCTAATATATATATATATATATATATATATATATATATATATATATATATATATATATATATATATATATATATATATATATATACACATTTGACTCTCTACTGACTGGCTTAGTAGGCAACTTCTAGATCATTACGGTGGGCTCAATTTGAATCTTACATCATCATTTGTATTATAGGCCAGTAAGGAGAGAGTGTATATGAATCAAAAGGTGGGATAGAAGCATTTATTTTTTTACTTGTTTATATGTATGCAAAGATGTAAAAAACAAAAATTCTAATAGGAGTGGCTTCGGAATAACTTTTGACAGCCAAAAAATCTGAAAATTTTAGTACTAAAACTTTATGTAATTGTGTATATATATATATATATGTATATATATATATATATATATATATATATATATATATATATATATATATATATATATATATGATTATGATCAAATGAGCTGAAACTCGATATCTAGGATTCATTAATAAGCAGAACATTACCATAGAAGCAAGGGTAAATTTCAGTCATATTTTCGATATGTTTACCTGAAATTTTACGGTTTTTAAGGTTGTTCCACATCTCTACCGCAACTCAAATCAAACGGCCGTGATTTTACAACATGAACTCCAGTTACTTCCATTACTCTAAAAAAATTTCAAGAAAGGGGTAACTGGGTCCAAAAGATCAAAATGACCCAACAATGTATAAAAATAAAAAATAAACTAACATGTAGCCTAATATGTTTTTTTTTCTTTTAGTTTGGTGAAACCTAGTTACAGCAAGAATTGTCATATAATCAAGACTTCTTGTTCTGTACAATATATTTCTTCTAGAAAAATTAATTAGATAGAAATATTACAATTAAGCTCGTCCTCTCAAATACTAAAATTAATTTATGTTAATCTAACTTAAATGTATGCAGTAAAAGAAATGATTGCAATCATAATGTTTAAGTAATACAGTTTAAGAAATAATTGCAATTATAAGAATTTATTGTAGATTCTTTCACTTTTTGTAATTATATTGGTAAGAAACAGCTTTCTTATAATAAATATATTACTTTTTCTTATTATGTAAATTTTTCCTTTGACCTTTTTTTTCAGACGTCCTTATTAGGGTTCCGATACAACGTTCAGAATGTGTAGTTAAATCAAATAATTGATCATACCAATATCTGTTCTAAATCAATAGAATGTACGATAATAGGTCAACTTACTAATTGAATAATGGTCTAATAGAATATGATTAGGGAATGATCCTTCTATCCCATCATGCGGATGTCAACTAATAGAATATGGCCTGCGCTGGTCCAGTTACTCCAAATTCACGGGACAACCGAGCCAATAGCACAAGAAAAATTATATATTCATATAAAAATATGTAATAGTAACGGGATCATTCCTACCAGAAAAACAACAACAAATCTAGGAATGGTAATTATCCTCACGCCTAACTAGTAATAAGGAAACAAGTACTTATCAAGAAATGATGGAAGTTAAACATTCCAACACAAAACGTTGTTTGAAAAAATCTCTTCTTTAAAATTATTGAACCTCCCACAACTATGTAATGCCTTCAAATGAAGTATTGCCTGCTGTTCGAGAGAGAAACAAAAAAGATGAAGGTGTGACAACCAAATAACATTATAATTCCCATAAATATGGATGTGAATAACCGATGGCCCATTTACCTCACGGGTCCAGAAAAACCGGAGCATCTCATATGAGTAGAGTTGGTGTTACAGAAATCCTCAATTGTTTTCTCCCACCCTCGTCATTTTTATATTCTCAATTTTGTATTTTGGTGAAATTACCTTGTTAACAGACTTCTGCTGCTAACGATTTTTTTTTTTTTTTTTTATTATTGATTTGCGGTAATCAACTTATAATGCAACCTGCTAGACAGATTCAAGCCCAATCTATTCAACATCTACGCCTAAAATTCAAATTAATTGGATAATATTAATTATCAAAATTTCTAATTTTAATCTAATTAGGTAATTGATTAATTCATCAATTACTCGCCTAATCAAGTAGCAACTCATTGATCTTTGCAAGGCTGCGTTGTCACAAGACCAAACCTAAATCGTTTAAAAAAATTCTTAGTGATCTCTGGAATCGAACCCTTGTTTCAGCTCATTTCCAGTATACTATATAATTTTTCTCATAAATAAATTATGATTCATATGGCGTTTTTAATTATGAAAAATAATATTTTAATTATTTAATTAGATCATTTGAACACAGCCTGGTACCTGTCATCACGTGAGCAGATGAATTCACTATCTGAATACATAACTAACTGAAGTCCCAAGTTTCTACTGTACGTTGTGAATATAAATTAGTAGAGAATAAAATGGCTTAACAACTGTCTTTTTCAAGTTGCTACAAATTTAATAAAGATTTTTTTTCCTAGTTTATTGTAGCCTTGTGTTTAATAATTTATCAGGATTAAATTAGTAATTATTCGTTCAGCGAGGTCTCCTTATCAATAATTATTAGTTACTAACTGGTCCATTGTTGGAAAGAACATTTCTCAGTAGTGTTGAACAGGAACAGTGAAGAAACGGAACCCCACTTCCGTACTACGACTCTTGACATCTCTAGTCTTGACGAATCTCCGTCCTGATTCGATGACTGTGGCCCTCGGTGAAATAAAGAATGGAAAAGCTCTCGGAATCGATGGCATACCTACTGAAGTCTTGAAAGTTGACACTCGAGCATTAGCCCGAATTATCGAACCCTCTTCAAGGAGATATTGCAGGAGAAAAACGTATCGCCTGAATGTAAAGGAGACGCATCCGAGTGTACGAATTGGAGTGGGATCACATTGCTTCCAGTTCTGAGCAAGGTGCTAAACCGCAATCTAAATCCTCATAAGGATTAAATAAGTTTTGGAGGCTCGATTAAGAAAGCAGACCGATTTTAAGGGAAAACGCAGCTACACCGATCTCATAAATAGACTGAGAATCATCCTGGAGTAGAGAGCCAAGTGGTAAAGCCCTCTTATACATAGCGTGTATAGACTTTGGAAAAGCCTTTGACTCAGTGAACCAGGACATCATGTTAAGAATCTTAGAAAGGCAAGGCATCTCTAAAAATATAATAAACCTTGTTAGGTTGATTGTATTTTTTTTTTATGTATTTTTTTTTAGGAGCTCATATGGTGGAAATGATTCAGAATCATCCACAAGAAGTTGCTTTCAAACACAATAAAAATCGAGACGGGTGCAAAACAAGGTTGTGTAAGAAGAAAGATCTTCTGCTCTCTTCATCGTTATTCTAGAAGGAATCATGAGAGCTACACTTGGGGGAACGAAGAGGTGGAGTCCAGTGGGAAATAAGAGAGAGGCTGGACGATCTCGACTACACCGATGATTTATTTTTTCTAGCACAGCGGTTCAGCGATCTGCAGGACAAGTTAGATGTTTAAAGCCGAATCGCCAACCGAGTTGGACTGAAGATCAACATCGGTAAAACAAAAGAAATGCGAGTGAACGAGCGATGTTGGAATCCACTTGTTCTGCGGGAAAAGGTCGTAGATCAAGTGGAATCATTCGTCTACTTGGGAAGCCTGGTCACTAAAGAATGGGGCTTGTTAGATGTCAAAAGCCGAATCAGAAAAGCTAATGGGGCATTTTTTCAGCTGTATCCAATATGGAAGAACAAGAAACTGTCCAAGAAAACAAAAATGAGGCTATTCAACACCAACGTAAAATCAGTTCTACTCTATGGATGTGAAACATAGAAAGTAACCATAACCATTCAGACCTTCATCGACCGCTGCTTGCGAAGAATCCTAGGGATCTGGTGGCCAGAGAGGATCTCGAACAAGGAGCTGTGGAGTACGACTGAGCAGCTTCCTATACATCTGGAAATGGGGAAAAAAAAAGAAACGGAGATGGATAGGACACACATTAAGGAAACCAGATAGTGCCATCGAGAAAGAAGCTCTTCAGTGGAATCCTCAGGGAGCAAGAAGAAAAGGAAGACCAACAGAGATGTGGCGCAGATCGGTACAAAAAGACTTGGACCGGACCGACAAGACTTGGCAAAAGGCGAAAGTGATTGCAGCAAAAATAAAGGAATGGGACGCACTTGTAGATGCCCTATGCTCCTCTAGGAGTCAATGGAAATTGGAAAGTGGCACTTTACTAGTTGAAGTTCATTATAAATTTTCATATAAAAATATATTCAAATATTATGCAAAACATCTCAAATGTGGCAAATAATACTTTTATGTCAATATAAATAATATACTACATTTTAGTTAAAATTGGCTAGCTGTAAATGTTACTTTACCTGAAACTGTTCTTTTTTTTACTTCCTACTTTCTTAGAATAAATCGTGCTAAAAATCACAAATCGAGATTTTCCTGGATAACCACGTTTACATATTCGTCTTAACCGTTTTTAACATTTTTATAATGGTGTCTGTGTAGTCACACAGTCGTATACATTCTAGCTCAAATACTAATTAACCAAACGGTGTGAAATTTTGTATTTAATTTAATATCCTTTATGAGAAGAGCTGATTAGATTTTGTTTATAATTATCAAACCGGAAGTTGTACTTTATTTGTCTACATAGAATTTAGTAAAAAAATATGTTTAAATGTAATCATATTCCTTTCAAATTTAGTATCAGAGACTTTTAAATCATTGGGAATAATATTCAGTAACCAAAACTGGTAATTTACTTGAAATTCCAAACTATTTTTTAATACTGAACTGGCGGAAGATCGTGTGCTGGTCACATCAGAGTTTATAAATGGTTCTTTATCAATTTTTGAAATAATAGCCTCGAATAAGTGTTTAAGAAAATATATTTTTATGAATACATATTGGTAAGTAATTATTTGGATCATGGTGTATGTTTAAAGCATAGTAAGGATCCATTTCCAAGGTAACCCATATATGTGTGTTTGTGTGTGTGTGTGTGTATGTGTGTACGCGTCCGTGTGTGCGTGCGTGCGAGCACGTGCGTGTGTGCGTGTGTGTGCGTGTGTGTGTGCGCGCGCGCGTGTTTGTGTGCGTATGTATGTATTTAAAACATAATATTATTGTGAAAAAATATATCCGTCCTATAAAATACATGAATATTCGTGATACTTTTCACATATTTAGCGCAGTTGGCAATTCGCAATATCGTTTCTCTAAAAAATCCTCCAAGGCTATCAGAAATTATGTGATTACTAATGCCAGAGGCTGTTCGAAGTTGAAATATATTGAGCTATTTCCCACCGTTATATTTATTCGCCTCAGTTAATTAGCAGATAGATTAGTGGAGCTGGATAGCTGTAATGAAATAGCCGCTATGAGGGGGAATAAAAATGAAAGATGATAGCTGTGGCGATTGTTAGGCAGTTAGTTCTCTCACTCTTAATGACTTTTGAAGTCCCATGTATTTCCCACTTGCGTTCCTCATCCATAACAGTTACTCACAAGGCAAACGGATTTTATTAGTTTTATCAATATGTTTTAGGTGAAAGCCACGATTTGGAAATTTGTTGATAGCCACTGTTTGTCAAAAATAGATTGAGGAAAATTAAAAAAAGACAGGAAAAAGGTCTAATATTCATCTTATGAAAACCATTTGAGATTATCAAAAACATAAGAGATGGCTAAAATGTATCATATAAACTAACCATAATTTTTTTTAATCCGAAATGTTTCCAACAATCACTAAAATTTTGATATTTCAAAAATATTACTTTGTATCAGAGGTTTAATATAAGAATTTTATTATTTTTTTAGGGAAAAAATCAAATCGTGACTAGATTTTTATTTTTATAATTTAAAAATCATTTTTTTGTTTTGTCAAGAAATTATGATAAAGATTTTGAGGCTGAGATGAAAGCGCTGCGACAGAAAATGTTATGTACTAACAAAATTAAAATAACAATAGGTCTAACTGAAACTGGTCATCTGTACACCATTACGTCACGTTAGGAGATCAATTAAAAACACCAGGTGGCATGAATTCAAGTTCGTTTTGTAATAAACGATTCACAAATCTAAAATTAAACGTTGTATATTAAAACTTAACAAAATTTGTACAACAAAAATTAATTAATTTTTAATAAACAAAAATAAACATATTTTCAAATTATTTTTGATGAATATTCCTGACTGGAAGACTATGATTTTTGACCTGTAAAATGACAGTAAAACGGAAAGTCTTCCCAATTTTAATTTTTAATGACACTCACAACAACAAATTATCAACGTTTCGGACTTCTGCCTCATCATCAGGACCATACTTATCATATGATACATATCTAAAAAACCTAGTTAGGTGTCTACAAATTTCATTTAAACATATGCCAGTAAGCAGTATTAAGTAATTTGTCAATTTGCTGTTCTGTTTCAAGGTTACGAAAGCATTTGTCGCATTGAAACAGAACAGCATGGCTTAGGTGTTTTTATAAAAGAATTTCCAATTGACAAACAATTTATGTACAGCTTATCGACATATTTTAAAATCAATGACGTATGTTTTTTAGATACATATCACATAATAAGTAAGGTGGTGGTGCAGAACTCTGAAAAGATGACAATTTGTTGTTGTGAGTGTCATTAAAAATTAAAATTGGAAAGATTTTCCGTTTCACTATCTTTTTACTGGTCAAATTACTCTTATGGCTAAACAGCTGTTCAAAACAAGGCATTTTGATTCTTTTTACTTACTAGCAAGAATCGAATGTAGAATGGGAAGCAAAAAGTTATTACAAGATAACTTATAAAGGCGACAAAGATTCTTCCATGTATACGTATGTGCATATCCGTCTGACATCTTCAGGCACGTTGGGTTTCAGACAAAGGCTATCCGACATTCTCGAAAAGAATATTTTGTAAGGCATGTGAGGGTGTCTAAATACAGGGGGGAGGGAGAGGGAAAGGAGGTTAACTTCCACTCCATCTTCGATTCCACCACTTCGATGACTGAAAGTTTTTATGTTGTATTTTCAAGCTTTTACATTTAATACACCATGTTCGTTTAGATTATATTTTCATTAAAAGGAATTTGGAAAATTTATGGTGTATGTCAGGGATTTCTCTCTTCTATATAATTTAGAGGAAATAGATAATCGTGGCAATGAATAATAGGATGATTGGAGCTTGTTTGGAATGAAATATGAAAGTTGATGAATAGATAAGTTGTAGTGTTTAACTAACAATCTATAATAATAATAAGCAATGTGATTTAATATTCTTATATTAATAATATAATTTATTGTTATTAACAATATTACTTAACATCACTATTACAGAGTATACGAACATATTTGATTTTTACTTTTTCGAATGGAATTTGTGGAAAGAAGAGTTGTTTCAAATTCTTTTCTAATAGGATCTAAAAAACGTCGCTGGGATATCCCATTTTTTTTTCCTGCTAAATCAATTCGTATTTTGAGCATGCATTCATTACCTGAGTGTTGATACATTTCAAATATTTGAAATGACAAAAATTTCAATGAGGTTATATTTTTATGGCATTTAACTAATCTATGTTGATCATCCGATTTGGTTCATCCACATATAATAAAGTTATTGAAAAATTAAATTATAATTGAATGCAATTTATATAGAAAGTAATTGAATAAAGCGTAACGCATTTATCATCCATTTATTTTTTTATTAGCTATCAAATTTCTTTATAACCAATGTGTTCGTTCAATCTTAATACCAATCATGTTTCCAAAAGACTACGGATTGTAATTTGAATATATACTTTCTAAATATGTTAATTGCTGAACATTGCTGCTCCTATTTGAGAAAGAAAAAAGTTTCATTGTTAACGTTTCGTAGTTACAGAGTAAACCGGCCATTATACATGGGAACATCGATTCGCGACAACGATTCGGCGAACCGAAGTTCGGTTCGTGGCTCTCTCACCCACTGTAAGAACAGAGAAAAAACTTACGAACCGCTCAGCTCTACACATAATGGAATTTGGTTCGCCAAACCGTTGTTGGCGAACTGATGTTCCCATGTCTATAGGCCGCTTAACAGTAAGGTACTTAAACACAACGTCAGCATTGACATTTTTAAAATTCATATTCTTGGACTCATACATTCCTAAATTAGGCTTTAAATTATTCATCTTATTTTTATATAACTAAATATTTTAGTTTATGTAAACAGCGAATCCTTCCGATATTTAAAGATGGAAAAGTATTGTGATCAATAATTTATTTATTATTTCAAATAATATTGATACTTCTTTTTAAATACTATAAGCTTCCTGTAATATTTTTTTTTTGGTTAAAACATTCCGTTTACAAGTGTAATATCGTACTTATATCGCAGTAATTAATTTATTTTCTGGCATTATGTGATAGCGTTCTCTCTCTTTGGTAACCCTTTTCCCAAGAAGTGAATACAAAGGTAACAGTAGCCGCCCAGGCCTTACAGTTAGCCTAAGTAAATAACGGTCGCTGTGAGAACTACAAACAACTCTCGGGACTCAAAGAAAACCAGTTCGAGACAAAACACTATGTTTTCCTTTTCATCTTGTACGGTTTCCTTATTGTATTCCAAATATTATTTATAGAATAACTTATTTATGGCTGCCAACTATTTTATAAAATTTTAGGAATTTTCTTCGTGAAATAAATTTAATATTTAGAAAAATCTATTAAAAAAAAAATCTACAGTGCCGTTTTGAAAAATACGTTCCTCGGCTATTGCACAACCACTATTGCACAAAGGGTGCTGAATTTGGTACAAAGGTGTCAGGGGCCATAAAAACATGATTAAAAAGTTCAATTTGGTTTGTGAAACATAAGTGATAAGAATTCATGCTACCAAAAAAGCAGCTCTTACCAGTTCAGGATGTGGATATAACATGACGATTAGATACTTAGCCCGCATTACTTTAACTTTAGCACCCCTACTGAGTTAAAACATATTTCTAATGGTTTAATTCATTTAATGATTTAATAAATTTCTGTCTTGGGGAGTAGTTCATCACTACTGACTTCCAGTTTCCAGTCCCTAGCATGTATTAGGAAGGAGTAATTGATACGACAAAAAAAAGTTATTGTGGTATTGGACTTTTCACCCAAGTGATGAGGATGTTTTTCATCAAAATCGTTAAAGCTGTTTTGACGATGCGGTCTATGAAAAAACTCGTTTTCCGCAGCCGCCAATGCACGCAGGCTGCTCCATTTCGTACAAAGGCAACAGGATCCATAACCCTTAAAAAAATAATAATAATAATCTTGGCATACACAGACCAATTGCCAAAAATGCGTTGTTGTTTTTTTGGACTCAGTAGCCTTCGAAACGTATAGATCTTTTGAAAACTGCACATTGGAAATTTGACTCGAAATACTTTCGAAAAAGTAGTAGAAAAATGGCTCATACTGATCATTTTCCATTATTTGTGTTGGTGTAAATTTATGATGAAACTCTATACTTTTTTTTATTAATAATTCACGTGAACGGACAATACTTTTACCCGACTAAGGCGAAGCAACAAGTAGGGTAATGCATTTAGCGTGAACATTAGAAGATATCTGACGATTTTTTGAGAGATTGGCTCAACCGAATTTCAATTTTGATGGGTTAAATTACTCGTATTGATCCCTTGAAGGTTTTGAAACATTTTGAGCTCAAAATACCAAATAAATACCAAAGATGTACAAATCTATATAATATAAAGTTCTTAAATATTCAAATTAAATTCAGTTTACTATGACGTTCCAAGCAATGCTGGGTTCTTATCCACGTACATATTACAATACAAAAACATTATTTGTGATCAAGAAATAGTAAATATTACACTTTTACATCACCGTTATAACCATAATCGTAATTAAAAAAAATTAATATTAAATAGAGGGATTAAATTTATTGAAATGATATAATAAAATTATGTAGCGTTCTGATAGGTCTATTTAACTATTTTTAATTAGAACTGTATTGCTATAGAGTGAACGTATATTTCTTTACTTGGATAACTTTTAAAATTAAAATGCACTGTTTCTTCATCACAAATAATGTTTTTTTATATTATAATATGTATATGGTTAAAAATACAGTCTTGCTTGAGTTATCATAGTATATTGAATTTAATTTGAATATTTAAGACCGTGTTCAAAGTGTTATAAGTATTATAAAAAAATCATTCGTGATCCAAAAATAGTAAATTTAAGAGTGATACAATGTTTAAAAATGAAATAATTGTATTTAAGAGTGGTCCGAAGTGTCCATTGAATTGTATGTAATGAAAACAGTATTTTTCTATGGAGTGAAGTAAATTAACAGATTAATATTCAAAACTGGCTTCAGATTTGGTTTTAGCACTTTAAAAAACCTATATTAAAATATACTCAAAATCACTAACTGGACTCAATGTTTGGGAAACGACCTAGCTCCTGATGCCGTTTCTAGATAATGCTGATAAGTCGGGCCCAGTACCTGGAAAAAGGTTCAAGACTTAATTCGGATACTCCAGATGGGATGTCGGGACTGAATTAGCACTCTTCTTCAACTCATTAAATATGCTGGGACTGAATTCGGATTCATCCGTACATTCCGAGTTACAACAAAGTGGATAGCATAAAAAAATCTCTATGAAAAAATACATAAATATGCCAACGTTCATGGTGATCCGTCAAACGGTGATTAAGTCTATTTATCTCAAATATACCAACATCCATTAATATATATATATATATATATATATATATATATATATATATATATATATATATTGTAAAATTTCGAACTGATGTGCCCTTTGTTGTTTGTCGCTGCTCTAGCCTTTTTTATTCTGGACACACCGCAAAGTTACCCTAATAGTGAGAGGGACCACTCTCTGTCTTGTAATTTGTCTATCTACTGCTCTCCTCTGTCAAAAACTTATTGAGAGGGGTAAAAAGATATAGTGGTGGTAGGGGGATAGCTTGCCAGTGCGACGCTGCCCTTACCCAATTGGGTGGCTGCCGGGGTTAGTTCCAAGGGATAAGCATGGACCTCGGCAGCTAAAGGCGCTAACTAAGCAAGTAAGGAAACCCGAGAGCCAGGGTATAAGCCCGACTATCCGAGAGAGGAAGGAAGGAAGGCCGAGAGCCGAGGTACGAGCCCGACTACCCGAGGAAGCCTGAGGACCGGGTTACGAGCCCGACCACTCAGGAAGGAAGAAAGGAAAGAAAGCCGAGAGTCGGAGTACGAGCCCGACTACCCAAGGAAGCCTGAGGACCGGGGTTCGAGCCCGACCACTCAGGAAGGAAGGAAGGAAAAAAAGCCGAGAGCCGGGGTATGAACCCGACTACCCGAGGAAGGAAGGGTAAGCTTGATAGTACAACGCTGCCTTTACCCAGTTGGGTGGCTGCCGGGGTTTGTTCCAAGGGATAAGTTCCAAGGGTTAGTTCCATGGACCTCGGCAGCTGAAGGCGCCATCTAGGCAAGCATAGGAAGGTGCAAGGTGAGAGCGAGAGTGAGAGAGATTTTTATTTTTATAATTACAATATATATCACAGTACATTTGAAAAACCATTAAATGCTGATAACAATATTACATATAATTTAGTTGTTGATAAAAAAAAGGTATGCTGAATTTCAGTGAGTTAGTTCACTTGGTGGCAACTAGATGAGATGAATTTATACATAAAATTCTAAGTTACATAATCTAGTTGATGTAACCATGTACAAATATTACACCAAGAAAACACAATGAGTATTGCATTTCAAACGTTTGTATTTTTTTTTCAAGAGTTAGTCTCTTATGATTTTACAACGTCAATATTAAAATGAGATGAATTTATGGATCTTACGATATATACAAGTATATATATACATATATATATATATATATATATATATATATATATATATATATATATATATATTATATATATATACATATATATATATATATATATATATATATATATATATATATATATATATTATATATATATATATATACTTGTATATATTGTAAGGTCTGTTTGTATCTGATAGTTTTTAGAAGGGGGGGTGAAATAAAAAAATTGTTATTATTTAATCCTTATTTTACGAATTGGGACATTAGCTGGACAGCCCTTTTTTCGGTCAGTGGATCTAAATCAATAAATGTTTAAGAATGACTTAATACAAAGATAAATAGTTAAATTCTAATCAGTTTTGAAAATTATCATCTTATCCTATTATTGATAGATAATAATAGGAACAGGATATCCACGCAAATGAGCTTGTTATTGATCTTAACTGTCTTGCTAAATTTGAGCTTTTATGTGAGTGAGGAAGAAGTGTATACTTTTGGATTCATGGTCCCAATTTATCAGTGAGGGATATAAAGAGATCATATTTAGGTCAATTATACATTGACAGAGAGGGAGGGGGGCAACAAACGGAATGCATTATCCTTGTATGATTAAAAGGTATCCGAGTGTTCTGTTGGCTCTAGCGACTAATTAAATGGTGAAATCAAACGTGATTCTTCTTTATCACGTTTGTGTGGATCAGATCGAATTGGGCTTGTTAGTAACTGTATCCCGTGACAGTTATAACCACCGCAAACACCCATCATGGTCTGTATCGGCGTACAGAGATCAATTTGGTATTTCAATCGGTTGAATGGTATCAACAATTAAAAAAAAAAAAGGTAAATTATGATGATCATGGTCATAATATGAAAAAATATTTCCAGGTCTGATCTAGTTAATTATGACAATTATACAATGGTTACATAGTAATAAAAGATAAATAAATAAAACTTTCGCTATAATTTTTCTGACAAAACCTCAAGCGCTGTACCATATTTTCTATCGATTTAAAAGGATTAATTCGTTAAGGTGAGTTTGTGCCTGAAATTCATTCAGAAAATGAAGTCATGAAAAAGAAGTTGCATTTTCAAAATGCAATTCAATTCCTCTGCATACAGAAAACAATAAATCTGCAATAATTATTTATAAACTATTCTGATTTTGAACTTCTTATCTCCGCTATGGACTTGATCTAAAAACCCTTAAGTAAACCACAGTACCGTGAGGATATCATGTACAACTTGAAAGGTGATATAAAAGCGTAAAATCAGTAAAGCATAGAGTAAATATTGGCATATTTCGAATAGTTAGCTTATATATTATAAATCAAATCAATGTTATATATGATGATTCGCATCTATCAGCTAATATACTTCAAACATTATGCTTCCATTAATCTTTCGTATTGATGTATAGTTCTTCTTCTGAGTTTAGATTTTTGCTCATGGTTAGGTATTCACGAGTCCCTATTTGCATTATGTTTGATAGTATTATTGTGAGCCAATAAAATCTCCTATATATGCTTTTTTTCCGCTTACACCTAGGTGTTAACATTTAAACCGAGATATATCCCCACCACCTTGTTTAAACATGCCGAAGTGTCATTATCAGGAAGGAAGTAAACAATAGAATAAAATAACCTTATCGAACGTTAGGCTCCTACTACGTATACAGGAGGAATAATCGATACGACAAAAGTAGTGCTTGCTTATTAATATATAGATGCTGCTCAGTTTCTCATGGAAACCCATTCACTTTTAGCTTTTCAAATGGTCCGAAAACAATACATTTCCCGAAACATTTAAATTGCTAATTTGAAGGATAGTTAACTTCTTTTTTTTTTTTTCATTGCTACAAAGCGGTAAGGAAGTTTCATCAAAATCGTTTGAGCTGTTTGGCACTACGGTCTATAAAAAAACACGTTTTTCGTATAATAGTCCAAGAAAAGAAGCGACAAAAAGGACAAACGCAAAAGGTCGTATAGGTTTAATTTTTGCATCTGTTGTTTGGATATGGATCGACATTTAAAATATAAATATGCGACTTCGGCAGACGGTCAGATTTTTTTATTTTATACAAGAAAACTCCTAAAATTTTCGTTAATTATTTATTCAATGCTCAACATCTTGGAAATTCTACCGCGCAAGAAGACAGTATGCATACCATTCTTGAACAAGAGTAAATTTGCTGAAATATGAGCACTAATAAAGCTCTGTAAGTTTAACAGTACCCGAGATACAGAGTTTCAAAAACAGAATTTTTTTTTTTCTTTCGAATGAACGAGAAATCAGGATTTTGTGACTCTGTTACGGCAAATATCATGGAAACTGCTATTTAAACCAAGAAAATTATTATAAACTACTTTAAAGTAATTTTAACTAGCTCCATTTTGAACAATAATAGACATCTGTATGTCAAATAGTTCCTGAGATATCAAACTTTTCTCAAGATGTACCAAAACTTTCTCGACGAATGTAGCATAATACCAAAATCGTGTATAAGTGTTGTTTATGCTAATCAACAAAAAATACCTAATCATATTTCACTATTTCAATCAATGATCAACTCATTAATATAATGATACTCATTAATATAAGTTGATAAAATGATTGAATGAAAGACTTTTTTTAAAAAAACATATGTCTCCATAAATAACAATTAGACTAATACAACATTCCCTGATCGATTTCATATTACTTTCTTTTTTCTTCCTCCCTTCCCAAATATTTATTGGTGCCTGTCTATAATTTGTTGACATTCAACAAATTGTTTTGTTTGGGTAAAGGGTTAGAAGCCATTTTTTTGCGAAAATGGATTTAAGTTATATTTTGTTCTTTTTAATGAACTTTTTTTGGGGGAAAAATGGTATATGCCACCAAAATACTTTTTACATTGATTTTGGGTACTGATTCATTGACTTATTTATTTTTTATCAAATGTAAAGTTCATTAAAAATAACATCATTAAAAAATAATTTAAATGCATTGTCGCGAAAAAAATACTAATATCCCTTAACCCAAACACATCAGAATTGCCTGACTACAAAGATATGGCAAATAATGACATGCCAGAGAGGGTAAAAACCAATATCCAGCAACACCTCTTACCTGGCTTGATTCAGTTACTTTAATTAATTGCGGACAGAGATCTCTTTCCCAGCACCTTTTTATAATAATAATAAACTCTTTATTTATTCTGGGACAAGTCCCTTTAGAATAACAATTATAGGCAATGATAGGTGGGCTTCAGAGTCTTAGAGTTACTGATATAGGAGCATGTGCGGTAACAGATAATTAAAAATAAAAATAAAGAAAAGTCAATAAATAAATACAAATGAAAATTATAGTAAGTCATAATGCAATAACTTCTAGCATATGAAATTGGTATTAATACTCTAATTGATTATGTCTTAAAACAAAAACCACACGAAATTCGTATGTTAATAAGAGATGACAAAATTATAAATGAAGGAACATATTCACAAATGTTGATTGACATAATAGAAAATCTATTTACAATGTTTTTTGGAACTGGATAGAAAATAAGTGATTGAACAAGCGGGATTTGAAGGTGAAAAGAGTATTGGAGCGACGAATGGAAGGAGGAATGGAATTCCATAAGGATGAGGATCGGACAGGAAAAGATCTGTCGAAAGCTGCGGATCGGTGGGCCCCTGTATATAAACCTATATACCTCTATATGAATATAAAGGCCGAGAACGGGTATGACGAGTATGAACAGAGGATTTGAATTGAAGGAGATCGAAAATATAGGATGGACGGCGGGATTGGATAACTTGGTAGAGGAAAGATGCAAGGATATACTTACGACGGTAGGAAGGATAAAGCCACTTCAACTCTTCGTAATATCGGGAGACAGAGGCGTCCCTCGAGATCCCGAAGATGAATCGTACAAAGCAATTTATCAAACGTTTTATTTTTGCCTCGAGGTCCCCAGAGACGCCTCCGTACACCGCACAACAGTAATCAAAGTGGGGGAATATTAAGGAAGTAACTAGGAGTCTACGGGTCTCAAGTGGAAATAGGTGACGGAGGTAATTTAGTCGCTTTAAAGTGTAAAAGGTACGACGGAAAATATCGGAAACATGATTTTTCCAGGAAAGAGTTTGGTCAAAGGTGATTCCAAGGTTTTTTATGGTTGGATAGAATTTAATGGGATTATTATTTAGGAACAAGTTTGGGATATGAGGAACAGTTTTAAGGAGGTGATGGGAACCTATCACAATTGCCTTTGTCTTCTCTGTATTCAACTTCAGCTTGTTGGCAACAGCCCAGTGACTTATTCGATTCAAGTCCTCTTGAAGTCTTTTGATGGCTAGTAATAGGTCGGAAGGCGAGAAGGACAGGTATATTTGGAAATCGTCTGCATAGATATGGTATTGGGAGTGACGGATAAGAAAGGAGACAAGCAAACAGAGTAGGAGACAATGAGGAGCCCTGAGGGACACCAGAGGAGAGGGATCGTGTCTTGGATGGAGGTTGTCCTGGAACGACTACATACTGCGACCGATCTGAGAGGAAGGATTGGAACCAGCACAAAACACTGTTGGATAAAGGTAGACTTTGTAATTTGTTAAGGAGGATATTATGGTCAACTGTGTCAAAAGCTTTGGAGAAATCTAAAAGGATGAGGATAGTTAGGTTTTGGTGTTCAATGGCGGTTTGGAGGTCGTGGGTTATTGTCAGGAGAGCGGACTGTGTTGAGTAACAAGGTCGAAAGCCAGATTGGAGATGGTTAATGAGGGAACGTTCTTCTAGGAGGTTTGAAAGTTGAATTTGTACAAGGCGCTCCAGTGGTTTTGAGAGGTCAGAGAGGGAGAAATAGGACGGAAATCATGGGGTGAGGCGGGATTTGTAATTTTATTTAATGGTCGGACTAGAGCAATTTTCCAAGAAGATGGGAATATGGAATTTTGTAGAGAAAAGTTGTAAATATGATAGAGATGGGGTATAAGGATTGGGAGGCAGGATTTTATTAGCTTTACTGGGATATCGTCAGGACCATAATCATTGGTGTGGGATTTTAGGATAGTGGAAAGTGATTCGTCATATGACACGTGGGAGAAAAAGAAGTTTTCTGGGTTGAAGCTATGTTCAATATCAGCAGTAGGTGAAGGGCTAGAAGCAGAGGATAAGAAATGGTCATTGAGATCATCTGGGGTAACTGGGAAAGAACTCAGGTTATTGGATTCTGGTACGGATAGTTTTCGAAGGATTTTCCATTTGGATTTGGAATCAGGAGCATTGGAAAGGGCAGAATGGATATAAAGGGATTTGGCACGTCGGACTGCGGATTGGATTTCGTTGCGAAGCTGTTTGAAAGACGCAAAATCAGCTGAAAAACGAGTGCGACGAAATTTGCGTCTAGCTGCTTCTCTTCTTCTTATCATTAGCTTTATTTCTGGGGTTAGCCAAGGAGCAGTAGGACGGCATAAGGTTCGGGTTTTAAGGGGAGCATGAATGTCTAATACGGATTGTAGGTTTGAGGTAAGGGTGGAAACCATGGGATCTATAGAATTATAGGAATATATGATGTCCCAGCGTAAAGTGTCCAGGTCAGGTTGAAGGGATTCATATGAAAGGAGGTCTAAACTACGATATGAAACAACTTTTGGAATAAAGGATTTGACGGGTAGGTCGTATGAAATCTGGATAAGATCGTGTGATGAAAGAAAAGGAACAGGATGCTGGGAAGAGGAGAGGATTTTCATGGAAGAATCAGAAATGTGAAGGTCTAACCAGGTATCAGAAAATTGTGTGTGGTGAGTAGGAGAATAGGGAACGAGGTAAAGATTGAGGGAAAACATTAAATCCGTAAGATAGGATTTATCACTGGATTCTGATAGCATAATAATGTTAAAATCACCAGAGATAATGATATTGGAATAGGTAGAAACCAGTTGGACAAGGGAGGATTCGAAGGTGTTTTCGAATGGGACACGAGGAGGTCGGTAGACAATGGCATATAACAGAGGAGAAGAGATGCTTGAAATTTCAACAAACATGTATTCTAGGTGAGGAAAGGAAGGAGAAGTGGATAGAAGTAGAATTTTGGCCTTAAGGCTGTCGTGAACATATACTCCGACACCACCTCCCGTGCGATCAGGTCTATCATGTCGTAGGAAAGAGTAATTAGGAAGGGATACTTGGGACGAAGGTATATAAGGTTTTAGCCAGGTTTCTGATACAGCTATTATATGATAAAAATTATCAAGGAAATATTGTTGAAATTCATGATAGTGGGCAATTAGGGATTGTGCATTAACGTGACAGGAATTCAGGATATTAATCAAAACTGTGGGTGTGGAGGAGTGGAATAGCAGGAAAATGGATCGAGGTTGAGGAATAGGATATAACAACCTTTTATGCAGTATTCAATTTTAAGATTTGATTGAATGTGAATATTGACAATTATATATGTATATGTTACAACAATTATATGAATATTAACAATTGAAACAAAGATACTAATGGAACTCTAATATGAATTAAATATAAAAATAATTTTTTAACGAAAATAAAATTATATGAAAAGAAAAAATATGAGTAACATTGATTAAAATTTAGAAAAAGTAAATAGAAAAAGACTATAAGCAAACCAAAAATAGCATTTCATCTGTGACAATAAAGTAACCATACATGTAGTAAATAAAAATAAATAAAATATCTTCAATATGAAAAAGTAAAATATCCTCCATATGTAAAAATAAAGCATCTTTAATTTAAAAAAAAAAATATCTTCAATGTAAATTATTAAAATGTCTTCAATATAAAAAAATAGAATTATTTCGATATAGAAAAATAAAATATTTGTATCATTGAGGAGGTGACGCGCATACCAGGGTCAGTTGAAGACGTCCAAGTCGCTAGGCTTACCTATAATCACCGTCGGGTGGCCATCGGATTGCCTGCACCTGACTCTTCCTCCACTGAACCAAACATATTTAATTTTCGATGTCACCTTTTTCTGTCTTGCCAGCCAGTAAAGGTGCTTGTTAGTGGGGGTCATCGCTTAACTGACGTAGACGCGGTGCGACTCGTTATCAGTCCAGCCTAGGTGACGAGTAGAGAAGTCCCTTTTGGTTTTTCTCTGTCGCACGAGCTCGTCTCTCATGGTCTGTCTCACAAACCGTGCGATTATCGGGCCAGGGGTGCCTTCTTGTTTGGGCCTGAGCCGTACGATGTGGTTCAAATCGTCCGGGCTCAACTTGACGCCCAGGCCTGCACCGACGCTGAGTATTGTGCCTACAATAGTTTCTCCCGACTTCTCCGGGATACCTCTTATTTCAATTGTATTTCTAAGTTGATTTTGCTCAGCGTGATTTAGACGGCCCTCTAGATCTGAAATTTTCGATTTTAAGAAATTGTTTTCAAGAGTTAATTTTTCCACTAGGCATTTTTGTTCCTCTAAGAGTGTTTCTATTTTTTCTAATTTTTCCGTATTTTCGTAGGAAAGCTCTGACTGCTTCTGAAGCGTTTGTTTTATTTCTTTCAGCTCATCTATCGGCTGAAGCTACGTCTTCATTTCCTTTACCTCCTCCGTGAGAGCCCTTAATAGGTCAATCATTGAACTGCTTTCTTTGTAGGCGGTATCCGTGATGCAGTTTCGCAATCGGCACACGTCCAGTTTTTCGAGCTGTCAAAGTCTGTAGATTCAGTTTTAACGCATTTTATATGAAAAAAATTTTGACAGATGACGCAGGCTAATCTCGCTTTGTCATCTCGGCCAGCTGACTTATTACAAATTTTACAACTAACCATTTTAGTAAATAGGTAACTTTAAAGGGCGTATAAAAGTAATAATAATAATAATATAAACCTGAATATTTATACAGCGACTGAGAGGATTAAGCTTCCCAAACAAACTGTCCCCCACTGCTTCAACTGACGAAGTAATCCTTAAGTAATAATTTTCTTAATGTTTTATCACATTTTCTAATAATTATCACTTAAATAGAGCATTAATAGTTCACTACTGTGTTATATAATAGAATATTCAATAACTACGTAAATTTTCTACCGGAAAGTAGGTGAATAACTATTGAAATAGAACAATAATATAGAGACAGGCAACTGAGCACTTGACGGGACCAGAGAAACTCTAAGACTGATTATAATAACTCTAAGAGTGACATTACTTTCAAGTAATAATGAACAAAAACTGAAATATTACCGGAGAGAAAAATTAATGAAATATGACGGTCTTGGAATTCAAATAAATATTAGATATTTAAAGATAAAAGAAGCAGGGATTGAATCTGAGAATTAATCTTTTGATCAAATCAAACGATAAAAATTATTTTTAAAGCAAAAAGAAAAGTAAAATCGCCCATGAATTTTAAATAAATCGTTAACTTTGAAAGAATTTGGTTATAACATAATTCTTAATTTATGACTTATATTTGAATGAGATAAAAGTCAAATATCATTAAATGATAATTTGTTTTACGTTCAAAAATAATTATCACTTCTAGAGCATTTCTTTTTAGGACACAAATAACTCTTTTTTGTTTTTACTATTAATTTTTGTATTCATTTTTTTTAATGTCTTGGTATGCTGATTTCAGAATACCTTATAAACACCTACGCTGATTTCTCCTCCATCTTAATAAATGAGTGAGTTATGGGCTTATAAAATCTCTAATCGGCCGCCATTTAGAAACAAAAAGACGAGGTAATGTCAAGTTCCAAGCATCATCCTGGGGTGACCTGTGGCTTTGATGCCGAATCTCTAGAAAATCGGTTTAGTAGTCTCGGAGAAAAGCCGGCAGACGGACGGATTTTTTTTTTATTCGATATTTGGATTCTACATATCTTAAATATTAAAACATCAAATTTTGAGGGGGGTTAAAAAAAAAATTCTTGGTCCATTACAATTGTCTATTATTGAAAATAATAAACAAAAAATGCCAACAAACCAAATAAATAACCTTACTTCTTGGTACAGTTATATTTTGTCCACCAATTTGATCTTTAATCCTTTGTCATTGTTTTAAAATATGTTAAAATAAGTTGTTTACTTTATTCATACAAATGATCAGAAAATTTTCTCAGTTTTCGCACTTGCTAGGGCGGTATTCTGATCTACATTGGAAAGCATATGCTATTTTTTTCACATCCCGTTTGAGTAAATAGAAAAAGATGGAATTGAGGGGGTGTTTTATGACTGGATAAAGGAAGATATAAATAAACATTTGCATATTACAAACATTGCATTTTACATAAAAGTAAGCAACTTGTTTAACATATTTTGATGAAATAACTAAGGATTAAAGATCTAGTAGGTAGAAAAATATAATTGTTCACTTCATAGTTTTATATTTGGTTTTTCGGTAGTTTATTTTTCAGCATATCATATCAGTAACTAAGTGGTTAAATGATACTTGCTTAAAAGTTTTTTTTTTTTTAGAACCACTTTCCATTCGATAGTTCTATTTTTAAGTAAGCTATAGCGTATTGAGTTTCAGTTTTAGCAGAAAATAAAAATATCATACAAATTTAACAAAATGCTTAAAAAATCAAGTTATTTTATTTAATTTTTCCACTCAGCAATAATTATTATTCGGTGATTTTTAAACTGCTGTAAAATGAATCAGCGTTATTTCTTGACACTGATCAAAAAATGATTTTTAAATTAAAAACCAAATTCTTCTTAAAAAAAGAGTCCAGTCATCATTTGATTTTTTCGCTAAAAAAAATAATTATCAATTTCAATCACTGAAAAGAAGAGTTGGAAAAGTAGAGATTGAATATTCCTAAAGTTTATAGATTGGAATAGCCTCATAAGACTGAAGTTCGAATAGGAAACAGCAATTAAATGCTGCATTACTGAGGAAAAATTGAAGTAGATTCGAATAATTTAAGGAAGGAATTGTATGAATATGGCTTTGTACAGGAAGGAACTTAAGAAATTATCCCTTCCCAGGCGGGTTACGGTCACTACCGTAGGAAAGTCTCTTTTCAAAAATTCTATGCTATGATATGAGTCTCCACGATTTTTATTTTAAAGGCTACACTGGTTCCTCTACAAATTCGCAGAGACCAAGATCTAGGCTCATCATATCAACTTACTCATATCATTAATTGCAGTTAAAATGTTGAAATTTATTTATGTATAGCAGTTATTGTGTTCTTATAATATAGCAATTCTTAACTTGATCGTTAAATAAAAGCACCTGATTATTATTTTTTATGGTTTACTGGCATAGTTAGTTATGGCAACGTAATCAAAATAAAATGTGGTAGATCGGTGTTGGCCATTTGGCCAACAAACCGTTTGGTTTGGAGATCCTTGCTCTAGATGATGGTCTATGAACCATAAACGCATTTATTGAATAACGTAGCGAGAGTGATTATTTAACTTTAAATTTTAATAATTGTTATTCATTATTATCAGTATGAATTTTAACAGTGAGACTTTCTGTTGGCAGTGCTTCTGCCAGGGATGCATGACTGTGCTGTCTCTGACGCTTGTGGCCTCGCTTACGGTCTACTCCGCAGTGGTCCTGCCAAAAGGCGGCTACTACTTCAATTTGTCGGGGCTGTCGGCCTGCGACCCCTTCTATCCTCGACCCTCCATCAGGATCCTCGCCGCTTGCTCCTTCTATTTCCCCACGACGATGCTCCTGATGTACTGCTACGGGTCGGCCTTCCACGCCAACAAACTGAGGATCAAGGGTGCCGTAGCTGTCTCCTCTCACACTGATATGTCAGGGTCACTCCACAAGGTGAGTGATCTTTATACTGTTTGTTATAGTTCAGAAATGGTTATATCATGGCATGCCCAAAAATTATAAAATTATATGGTGATGAAAAGTGAAATTAGTTGAAATAGTGAAAATCATATATTCGATCCTAAGATTCAGGTAATAAGGTTCAAATTCCTTAAATGGAGGAAGCATAGACTGTTCTTTTATCTATATAATATATAGCTTTACAGTGAGAACGATTACTCTTCGGTTAGAATAGATTAGTTGAGATTGATTTTGAATTAACTTACTCATAGCTCACAAAAACAATAATTAGAAAATTGGGTTAATTAGGTTTATTAGGTTATTAAATATAAAAATATTTCTGACTATTTGTTGATAAACTAAACTCTATTTTAGACGAAATTAGTTTTATAAAAAATAAAGTTAATAATACTAATTGGAACCAGTAAAGACAATGATGGAAAATTTGTAAATTTTTGAACATCAAACATGGATATTGGATTTCGTGAAGAGAACTATAGACGAACGCTGGATCAGACCGGTCGAATAGTGCTTATTTTTGAGGCTTAATAAAGGGTGAGTGATACATGTGATTATCAAACCGAAGAGATAATTGTTATTTTCCATGAGTTTATTGTGTATCATCAATCTTTGATGATTTTAAATATTAATCATGATCAACTCGTTGTAATGTGTGAATTGAGAATATTGAATTATGAAAAATCACTTTCGTTTCACTTTATTGTATATATGGGCATGGGCCTAGAAAGGTATCTCCGTGGGAATCTGCCTCCTCCCCTCCACAAGGCACCAGCTAAGCCCCTGTCAGAAAACTTTTGAATAAGAAATACTGAGAAGTAAAAAAAAACAAAGCATGTGTTTTGCTACGCTTATGGTGTAAACTCTAAATATATTTATATGCTTATTTTAATTATTTTAATTGGTGCAGATAGGTTGGTATCTTCGAGAGAGAGGAGGTGACTGCCTCCCCAGGGCACCTTCCGAGTCCCTCTCTTCAGAAAATTTGTTTACCTACGCCAATGTATATCAGTCTCTTTAATATTTATTTCAAGATCAGATTTTCCAACCAGGTTTTTCGACAACTTATTTTTGAACGCTTTATGATCCAAAAGTATTCTCGTTTTTCATTTGAGAGCTGGCCTGTAAGGTGGGTTGAACAAACGACACAAGCCTGTTGTTACAAACATGTAACAATTTGGGTTGTTACATGTTTTTTAACTTTTGATAATGGATTCCTACGTATTTTATGTGGACAGGAAAAAAGCAAATATCATTTTTTTTTTGTTCCCTTCTCTCTTTTCTCATTTTTCATAGGTCTTTCATTCTTTTAGAGTGAAGTGTCTTTCTTTCTTCAGTCCATTTCCTACCAGTGTGATTTTTCTTATCTTTCACAAGAACCATTAGTTTGTTAATATATATTTTTATATAATTATAAAAATATGATTTATATATTTATAATTAATTTATATTTATAATTTGCTAAATTTTTCTCTATCTCTCTGTAGTCTCTATTGTCAATTTCATGTTTTTGGAGTTCTTCGTTTATTTGTATGTTATACATCCCAGACTTTTCATGTTGAATATTTTTTCTAAAATTCTTTTGTTGATTCTGGAAGAATTCATTCTTATCACGTGTCCGTAAAGTTTCAGTCTATTTTTCTCAATTGAGGGTTGCAGGTTCTCCAGTTTTCCATGAATTTCATGATTTGATTTTAAACGTAATCCTTGTTCTGTAATTTTGGATCCGTGGATTTTTCTCAATATTCTTCTTTCAATTTTTATAAATTGACTTTTTTTCGAGGGGGTTTAATTTTTTTGGGGGGTGAGGGATTAAATAAGAAGAAGTCAAATAATCATCTAAACGTCTATAAACGCCTAATTGGGTGTAGGATAAACATGAAAATTGAATAAAAAATTATTGTTAAAAATAACCAAAAATAAAAATCTTATGTTGCTAATTATGAAAGTCATATTTTTCGAGCATTTCGGGAAGGGATAAATCCCTATTTACATTGTTGAGTTAATTTAATCTGTGTACGTATATTGGATGAATAAACACTAGTCATATACTAACGATTCAACAAAATTAGCTATAGTTTAGATTTTCCTTTTGATTTACTTTTCAATTAACTAGCCTCATTAGTCAGCCAAAATTTACAATAGACAGCTTCAACAACTAAATTCTCTGTTCAAACAGCCGGTGCATGATGAGTGAAGGGAGGAAGTGCTCCATGTCAGTTCCGTTTCCTATTACGAATTGACAGATCGGATTCAGTTTGTGATGGGCTCCATTCCTGAAGGCTACAAACTATTTTTCTTGTTATATCATTTAATTTCACGTGCTACAATTTTGTCATTAATTATTATTATTTTATCGTTGTTGTTAGTACAATAATATGATCCCATAAGACAGAAAAGGTAGCGGTGTCCTAGATTGGGATAGATTAGGAATCAATACATAGTACCGTAAGTGAAAGAAGCATCATCCGTTAAATATATGATATTTCAATGAAACACTTTTGAAAATATCAATGCTAATAATGCCCCGGACTCTAGACTAGGGTTCAAATATCGAAACGCGATATATCGGATTTGAAAAACCGACATTTTAAATCGAGAGACAGTAAAAGTGCGGAGTCCAAATATTGTCACAAAATATTTCGGACATCGGGAAACACAACAAACCTACGGTCACACCTCAAAGCTTCCCATTCACACGTTTTTTTCGTCTCCATCAGGGTCAGGTGTTTCTGCAACACCATCCACTTCTAAATCAGAAGCAAATGAAATAGTTCCTCCGTCTAAAACTTCTGACATAAGAAGTAGTTTCCTAGCGAACGACAAAGAAAAATTAATGATGCTATTTTATATTTTATCTGTAAGGAATATAATGAATATCTGAATACACTGGAAAGAATACAATGAAAAGTATTATATAGGGGAAATATCCCAAAATTTGAAAACAAGATTAAAGCAGCATAAGACAAATTCTAAAAATCCTAATAGTAATAAAGAATTATAAAAGAAATGCTCAATTTCAAAATCGATATGAAATTGAAAATCATTACATAGACTTAATAAATAAAATAAATATATAATGAAAGAACTAATGATTGTAATGAAAATAGTAAATTTAAAATAAAAATAAGATCTAGAAGAATTATTAAAAGGAAAGAGAACACTACCATAAGTATTGCTAGATAGTGAAGACATAGGATATTCAAGAATAGGAATCGAGGCACATTAGGTAGATGCTAACAACTAGTTTTAAATTTTGTCGTATGCAAAGTCGTATGCAAAATATATCATAGGTCTACTCGTAATTGTACTTTCGTACTTTCCAGGTTTTTCCTCCTTACCCTTCAAATAAACTTAAGATTTTAAGATTAGCAAAGCAAAAAATAATATGGATCAATCATTCACCAAATTGAAATAAAATAGACAATACTATAAATGTAAACAAATTGTTGCATATAATCATTGGTTAAAATATAGCACATGTTAATTTATAAATATAATTGGGTAAATATGAGAATAAACAATATTTAGTTGCCAAAAAATAATTAGTAGATAAGATTGAAACAAATATAATAGTAATTAATCACATTTAAAGACAAACAGGTAATAATATAAATGGTGATTGTACTGAAATAAATATCAGATGAATTACATGTTTTTAGATAAATGTTTTGAGAATGCCCAACGTATCATTTTTCGATGAAAAATTTATAGAATAATATAATATACGAAATATGGCAAAAAACCTTCAAGATAAAAATGTATTATAATACTTACTTTTTTCACCAAAGTATTATTCCTTTCTATCTTTTTTTATAATGATTCATGGATGATAAAAATATTGTTCTATAAATAATAATTATATCATTTCATAACCTTCTCATAAATTTCATAATGTTATACTCATTTAATGCACGGTTTCTTTGCTTTTTCGTCTATTTCCTTTCGATATATCGATATTTTTCTACCGATTATCGGTGGATATTGATATTTGGTTTCGTAATATATCAAAATATCGAATATCGATATTTTTCTTTCGATGTTCCAACCCTACTCTAGACGTACAAACAATTAAAAGTTGTCAGGTAAAGAATAGAATATATTAATTTCAAAGAATAGAAATTAATCTGCTAGTTAAAGTTTTAAGAATTGTAAATGTTAAATAGCAAGAACTTATTTAATACTATTATTTTCAATAAAACTGTTTTTTATTTTAAAATAATACAATGATCCACATTTGCGTGCGTTCGTGCGTGCGTGCGTGCGTGCGTGCGTGCGCGTGTGTGTGTGTGTGTGTGTATAGACAGATAGATAAATAGATAGACTGGCAATAGAAATTTAAGTAAGATAAATATAACATTCATAAACTTCCTCGAACAATATTCATATCATTATTCTGATCCCGCTCAAAATATATAATGAACAGATGGTGTGTTTTATTCATTAATAATTTCAATTATATTTTTAAAATATCTTGGTACTGAACGTTATAGTTTTTATTTGGAAATAAACTAAACCATTTACATCAGCAGAGGCACGTGATTCACAGTTTCTTGAGAAACCTTCCATGAATTACAAACAGTAATAATAAAATCTTTCGTTTTCTTGAAGATACTTAAGTCTAAATTTCACTTCTTTTTACGATTCTACTAAAATAGCTTAAGGTGTTTTATGAATGGTTGTTTTATGGCTCTGGGGGAAATGGATCTTAATAATTTAGTCACCTTTCTCTTAAATCGTAACATTCTAGCACTGTTCTCGGTCAGAGAGATAGACCATGAGAAACATTATGGCTGAACTAGCCTAGAAGTATGACTGTACTTTTTCTGTTATTTGTATATATATATATATATATATATATATATATATATATATATATATATATATATATATATATATATATATATATATATATATATATATATATATTCAACTTTCCTAATGGTAAATTTCGATAAGAATAAAAATTATTAATGTTCACAAAGTTTGGAAAACTTGTATAAATATTTCACTGTCAAGAATATGACTAAATATATCTCTATATGGATACATGATTTTTAAAAAGGAAAATATTTACAAAATTTATAACATGCTGGGCTTAAAATAATAAGATATGAGCCCTGAGGATGGCGCAAATGTCACGAAACATTGGTATTAGTGTAAACAAACTGAATAAAATTAGAAGGAAGAATTTTTTTTGTTCACAATTGCCTTAAAGAACTTTATAAAATTAATCTTCCATAATAAATAAAATTGTTAGATGTTTACAATTAATTAAAATAAACCTAAATGCCTAACTCAAAAGTTGGCGCAGAGATGTAGTGGCTCCATCGCTCAAATACTGTAAAGCAATCCTCCAGGTTGGGGGTGCACTTACATTATCATTCACACAGTGCACAAATACAGCACACTGTACACAAGGTCAAGCACAGTAAACATCCTAGGGTCACCTTTCCTAGGTAGCCGCCCCGGAAGGGATGTCTGTCTGTAGACACAAAGATGGCAGCCCCACCAGCAGACTCGAGTACGTAGATTGGGTTGATAGCCCCGCTACCCGAAAATAAATCTATACAGAAACCTAAAACCGCCTCGGAATCAAATAGTCAAATATATCTAAAACGGAAACGACCCGGCAACCCCAAGCTTAACTTTAACTTAGGATATTGGAATGTCCTAACTCTCTACAGACCCGGAGCACTAAAATTGCTCTTAGAACAAACCGGAAAATATCATCTGGACATTACTGCTATTGAGGAAATCCGATGGACTGGCCAGGGAATTATGGAGAAGAAGCGCCACACCATTTACTACAGCTGTAGTGAGAGGTCGCCTGAATATGGTACAGGATTTGTGATAAAGGGGAGATATCGACAACAAGTAATTGGGTTCAGAGCAGTAAGTCCAAGAATTTGTGCAGTAAGGAATCAAGGAACATTTTATAACTATTCCATTTTAAGTGTGCATGCCCCCCACGGAATTTTCGGAAGATGGACAAAAAGAAGTCTTTTATGAGCTTCTGGAGAGAACTGTGGATGCTTGCCCACAATATGATTTAAAAATTATTGCAGGTGATTTTAATGGAAAAGTGGGAAAGGAATCAATATTTCACCCAATTATTGGTCGCCATAGTCTGCATGAGTCAAGCAATGACAATGGAGTAAGACTTATCAATTTTGCTGCCTCTCGAGATCTGAACACCTGACGGGTCAACACTGAACCAGATCGAGATCATACACTAATTGACCGGAGGCACATGTCCAATCTCCTCAACGTGAGAGTTTTCAGAGAAGCAAATATGGATTCTGACCACTATGTCCGAATCTGACCACTATGACTATCGCCCGAGCACGAATAACGCTTAGAAAAACAAGCGTACTAGAACAGAAGCCTTAGCGCTATGACCCTAATAAGCTCAAGGATCCGATAGTTCTCGCAAATATGAATCAGAACAGGACAAGTATATTCGGCAGGTTGGTGTCTTGAGGGGTAACATTGACTCCACGTGGGCTTTCTATTCAGATACAGCTATTAAACTGCTTGGACCACAAGAAAGGGACCCGAGATCTTCATGGTTTGACAAGGAATGAGAAAGGGCATATAAAGCCAAGGTTCAGCGAGAAACGTAGAGGAACTTCGATATATATATATATATATATATATATATATATATATATATATATATATATATATATATATAAACATATATAGCAGTAGAAAAACATCTCCACCAGTATAAAAAAGACAGTGGGAGAAAAACGAATTGGATAAGACTGAACATCTAAGGGGCAACAAGCAATTTAGGGAATTCTTCAGATCAGT
Source organism: Rhaphigaster nebulosa (assembly GCA_948150685.1). Taxonomy (NCBI): domain Eukaryota; kingdom Metazoa; phylum Arthropoda; class Insecta; order Hemiptera; family Pentatomidae; genus Rhaphigaster; species Rhaphigaster nebulosa. The sequence goes on along the minus strand of OX411306.1, from coordinate 82,422,921 downwards.
TAATCGGAAAAGAAAACCTTTTGAAAGCAAAACTGCCTACTGCTTGAATGAAGACGGAAAGCTACTCACAAACATGATGGATACTTGGAGAATGGAATAGACACTACTTCTTAATTTAATCTACTTCTCAGCTTCTTAACAAAGATCTACAACCAAGTTGAGAATGACAACCATGAAGATTTTCCCAATTATCAGTCTATGGAAACCCCCAGATGAAGAGGAGATTCTGGACTCTCTGACAAGGCTTAAACATCATAAGGCGCCAGGTGCTGACAAACTGCCTGCAGAATTACTAAAGTGTAGAGGTAGTGAGCTTTTGAAAATCATCCAGAATATTATAATTGGGATCTAGACTGATGAAGTAATGTCGGAATCTTATGGAATAAGTCTATAATCTGTCCAATATACAAAAAGGGTAACCAGCTGGTCTGTGGCAAGTATAGAGGCATTTCCTTACTCTCGTGTGCATATAAAGTGCTGTCCAACATCCTCTTTCAGCGCTTACTCCCCTTTGCAGAAAAGATGTTGGGTCCGTACCAGTTTGGCTTTCGAAAAGGACGATCCACAATTGACCAAATATTCTGCTTAAGCATACTTGAGAAAGGACGGGAATATAAGCTTGAAATGCACCATCTTTCTGTGTATTTTAAAGAAGCTTACAACAATGTCCACAGGGAAAAACTGTACAAGGCAATGAGAGAGCTTGAAATCCCTGAAAAGCTAATTAGAATGGTAAGACTCACCATGAGAGAAGTGAGATGTTTGGTGCAGATTGGAGGAGCAATATCTGAGGAATTCACATCTGGGAAAGGACTGAGGCAGGGGGATGCACTGGCATGCCTCCTATTCGATCTAGCTCTGGAGAAGGCCATTAGGGAATCTGGTATTCAATTGGGCGGAACAGTATTCAGCCGATCAATACAACTTCTGGCTTACGCTGACGATATTGATATCGCCGGACGATCCTTCCAGGCTGTCTCTGATGGATTCCTTAAAATAGCAGAAGCAGCGAGAAAAATGGGACTCAAAGTAAACGCAGCGAAGACCAAATACACGGTCAAAGAGGAAATCCCCAGGCCAGGCGAAGAAATCACTATCGGAGAGTATACTATCGGAAAAGTCTTCGAGTTTATCTATCTCGGGTCCCTCATAGCCCAGGACAATGTTGTAGATTCAGAAATTAAACGAAGAGTGCTATGCGCCAACCGCTGTCATTATGGCCTCAGTCCATACTTTGGAGCCGTGCACTGACTAAGGACACAAATATTCTATTATACAAAACAATTATCCGGCTAATTCTCCTAGTGCCTCAGAAACGTGGACTATCTCCAAAACTGGTGAATAGAATTTGATGATCTTTGAGAGAAACATTCTGCGTAAAATCTTTGGTGCTGTGAAGGTTGACCAGGTATGGAGACGTCGAACAAACCAGGAGATCAATGATTTATTTAAGGAACCAGGCGTAGTGCAGTCTTTGAGGCTCAGCAGATTGAGATGGGCCGGACATGTTGCTCGGATGGCTGAGAATGATCTCGTTATACTCATTTAATGCACGGCTTCTTTGCTTTTTCATCCATTTCCTTTCGATATATCTATATATCGATATTTTTCTACCGATTATCGGTGGATATCGATATTTGGTTTTGCGATATATCGAATATCGATATTTTTCTTTCGATACTCCAACCCTAGTGTGAGGAGCTGGATGCTAGCAGCACAGGATAGGAACAATTGATGGAGGCTGGTGCAAGAGGCCAAGACTCGACATCGAGTTGTAGTTCCGATAGAATGAATGAATGAATGTGATGAGTCATAGTGATCAGTCAGTGATGAGTCATAGTGATGAGTCAGGTTAACGATGCTCAGTAAACAGACGAAATTATAGCATATAAAAACATTTTATTTGTTTGTTTATATGAATATTTTTAATAAATGTTTAATTTTCAATAGACATGATAATAATAACAGCATCGATATCTGTTTTGCAATCCCAAGTTAAAACAAGACTTCAGGAGATCCTAGCACTTCTCCCCAAGTCGCTCTCTGTTATTAAAGTCAGTGGAAATTGTAGGAAAGCTAAAGCCACAGGCATAAATGGACTAGATTATACTTATAATCAGTTATTATAGATTGATGTTTATATGGATATGTTTAATCATATTTATTCCGCAAATATTACGGTGTGCTCGGGGACGTACATTGGTTTTGGGTACGCACGAGTTAAAGGGGTTTATTAATAATTTCTAACTACTGACAATTCACGTCACACCACAAAGCCGCACACGCTGGTAACCGTTAACATACCGCAGAATACTCAGTCGGAAGGTTAACCTTGAAACTTGTAATTGCCAATTACTGCTTGATTAGTGTTAGCTAATTAGTGATGGAATTCTACCTTCTTCCCCTCGGTGAATTTTACAAAAGGCTTCAAATTAAAACTAATCAGTGATCGTTCCGTTAATTATCCAGTGAAGAGGGATCGGTTCTCCCTCCAAATACTCCACAGGTGGAACTTTTCATTCAGACTCATCTGTCTCCATTTTGGTCATTAAATTTATATATTATTTTACCCATATTTCTTTATCCATAACGGTCAAAATATTTATCGACAAACAGCTAATTGGCTAGCTTAATTATCAGCATGATTTTGGCACGTAAGGCATGAGCTGATTAATTACAATCACAATTAACTCTTTAATTTTGCTTAAGTATGTATTGATATTTTCAAAGTATATTTGTAAATATTTATGAAAACTTTAACCAAAAGTAGGAATGTTATTGTGGTGGGTTTTTGATGATTTAAAAAAAAATAATCAGAATAATTTATTTTACAGTATTATAAGATAAAATCCAATTTCTCATACAATAAAATATTTCATTAGCGATTTCATAAGTCTGATAAAGTTAATTTGAAGATACTTATCTTATTAAAAGTTGGTATGATGTAAACAAAAAAAAGAAATATTTTAGCCCATAGGATAATAAAAGATAAAATATTTCTTATTATTAATATGTTAATCATCCAACATTTATCATACATCATTTTACGTGCCATCAGTTGTGAGATCTTAGTAAGTAGTAATATCTTTTCTGCATATTAAATCCCCCAAAAAGCAATGTAATATATTATATAAAATATGTATTTTTTTGTTTGTTTATTATTTCTTCCACAATGGCTTAATGATTTCCTTGTATATTTACCATCTTTCAAATATATTTTGTTTAAAGACTTTCATATTTATGTAAAATATTGAATACTGGTTTAAGTGGTCATGAAATATCACAAGGGGTCAAGAATACCTGTCTGTACGTTTATAAGTACCACAGTAGTTGGCAAAGTTTAGAAGACCTTAAACCAAATGGATAGACAAAACAACAAATTCAGTGCATTAGTTAACAATAGCAGAACATAGGTTTGAAAAGGCAATACAAAAAACCTAAAAATCATTATTATACTATAAAACTTTCAGGTATAGCCATTACTTTTGTAAGGAAGGAAATGAAGCATGGTCAGGAAAGATGTTCTCTGCATTAGAATCATGCAGCTTTTCGAAAATTGCAAGGACATGTTGGATTGATTGTTTAAAATAGTGTGACCAACATGATTAGAATAACACTATTGCTTTTAGAGAAAGCGTCAGCGAATTATAGACATGCTTGTCTAATTTCTTTTATAAAATTAGTTGCTATAACGAAACGAATCTCCTGATATCGGAAAATATTTTCCGAAATAGAAATTAGAAATTCTTAGAATACAAATTTTTATTCTCTAGTTCTTGAAGCTTCTGTCATGAGAATTTGATTAGAGATTTATTGAACATCTAATCAAGAGTCCGGCGTGTTTTTGATATAAATCTGAAAGCATTGCACCTAGATATTTTTCATTATCTAATTTATAAACTTAAATTTGGAATTTCTAACTTTTTGCTGGCGTAAATTTCAACAAAACATTTCTGAATGGTTAGGAATAACTTATTACAACACGATATTATTTTCACGAATTACACCCATAGAAAAACAATTAAAGATCATGTTCCAAGTATGAGAATTCCGAGTAGGAGTGGATAGAAATTAAGAAATCTGCCACTTTCATAGTTACCAGAAGAAAAATAAAGATAAAAATAATACAATAATTTCAAGAAGACTGAATGGGAGGGCTGCAGATGAGTATAGGCGATGTACTCCTTCAAGTGTAATTCGGCAGAACAATGTGCGACCCCGCCACTGAGAAAAATCCGGAGCCACTTGATTCCACTCCATTGCCCTTTGGCGATGAAGAATTTAATGGCGGGGTGGCCTCAATTCTGGCCGGCCCTCTGGTGTCCCAGTTCCTTCCCTCATTTCCCGCTCCCCTCCTCCCCCGGTTTGACGGCCAATCAGAATCAATCAAGCCATTAGTTCCATTCTGTGGGAAAATCGATTAGGTAATGGTGGTAGAACAGCACTATTAAACGGATCGGATAGTTTGTATCTCATTTAGGTACTCCCGACTTACACTTTATTAGCTTATACTCCTGCGTCTCGACGCGTCTGAACTAATGAATATTCAGGCAGTCCTCAATCCGAATTAAATTGTGAACTCTGGAAATAAATTAAAAAACAATTTGTGTTCCATATCTTGTAATTTCATTTGGTAGTGCCTTAAACCTCCCAAATATTTTCCAACTTACGTGCCTTTTTTTTTTTTTTTTTTTTTTTCAAAGTGGTCTAAAACCTCTTAAAAAAATAAAAATGTTTTTGTTGGTAATTTTAGTAAAATCGTTTTTTTGAAAGTAGAATAAATCAATCCGTATGTTTCTTACTATATTTTGTTATTGGTTATAGCTGAAATTAATTCTAAATAAATTTGAATATTAGAGTTCTTTCATGCCTTGCTTTAAATAATTATTTTTTGCATTTCAGTTAAGCCAATGTCTACAAAAAAATAGACCTAACTTCCTTCTTGATTTTATTTCTTTTAATATAATATTATTGAAAGTGGTACAAGTCCATTTAAGCTAATAAATCGTTTTCTTTTACAATTTCAATAATCGCAATAATGTTAGGAATCTAACATAAAAACATCACCCAAATCGATTAACTTTTGCCAATATTTTTAAATTGATTCAGCCTAAAGCACTAATTATTTCGGGAAAAAAAAATATATGGAAAAATGGACCACTTTCAAAAATGAGAGCTCTCGGATAAATTTCTGATATCAACAGTTAATAAAGGTACCATTTTATTAGTTATATCGGTTTTGTATGTATTCATTCTCTTCTGATTAGTTCTTAACCTTAGAGACTTCAAATTTATATCACATCCAATCCCACAAAGCCTGAAGAACTAGAATATAAATTCATCAAATAATTAACTTCCTTCTTTAATCTACGAGGAGGTGAGAGAGTGATAATCACCAAATGCAATCCACATTTTTTAACTTCATCTCAGAGCATGTTAATGGTGGTTTCTCTATAATGGAGGTTCATCCATTACAATTTGGTTCGGAGAAAACAGGTAAGGCTTGCCGAATGTTTTCCTCAGCTGTGAAATTCTATGAGATTGCTTGGCGCTCATTTTTGAATTTGAAAAAAAAAATTGGTATATAACCAGGGGACAAGCAATTAATTTAAATATTTGTCAACGTAATTATTCTATGACGAATTTGTTTTTCTTTCCTGAAAATACTGTGCTTGTTTTCACACCAAATTTATTTAGATAGCGATGGATTAGATTTTTTTTGCAGCTAATGTTAATAATTCGCGCAATGGCACAAATGAGAGAATGAGGATTTAAATTTTTAAAACATGTTTACATATGTAAAATTATTATTAACATAAAAGGTATCTCCACATAAAACAGCTTAAAATATTTCCATTTTTACGAATAATATTCCGTATTTACGCGGGTGAGAATTAATAATGAAAGGAAATACAACTAAAATAATATACTGAACACAACTAAGCGTTTTCACCTATAAAATAGTTGGTACAGATGACTAATTTTTATTATCTGATTTCCACATTACTGATAATCTCCTTGCTTATCAGATAACTTTAATTTTAAGAGCATTGATTTTTTTAGATTTACCAACATTTTTATTTTCGAAACTGGTCTTACGAATCAGGTGAAGCCTACTGGTATATTCAAGAAGGATTAAGGCACAGCGAACCCTTGCCTGGGCCACGAGCGTGAATAATTTAGTTGTGGTAGCTTAATCTCGTTAGTTAATGCTACTCCTAAAAAGGCTCGTGCACTAAAAGATCTTTCAATTAAATATTCATTGCAGGCCACTTTGTCGCAAGTTAAGTGTTGTTATATCTCATTCCAGGCTATCGGCTGCAAGGGTTAGCTAATAGGCTAGCTCTCTTAAATGAAACCCTAACATTCTGCAGCAAACAGAATTTATCACCGATCTTCACAAGCCTCTTCAGTTCAAGCCGTGTTAGATTCCTTGACAATCTCTTTATAGGGGGAAGTGGGACAAAGGGCCAAGTGAACCAGAGAAGGAAATTCAAACAAATGGAGAAATTTCTTACCATGGGGTAAGCTGGTGGTAGTGATAAGAACACATTATTCTCTGTATATAATGTTTTGTTTTTGGTTACGCTCTGTGCAAAGCTATAACAGAAACAACAAAAGTCAACTTTGATTTCATTTCACATCAAATATGAATTTCACTTTTTGAATTTTGTTTGGTTTGGTAATTGATTTTAAATACAACTTTTTAAATGGTTTTATCATAAATTAGGTCTATTTTCTCTTAGGCTAGTATATAGAAATTAGTATTAATTCTCAGGTTTTCAATTTTTATGAATAATCGAATTCCAACACTCGCTATGGGGCTAAGAGAACCATATATTTATGGGGCAAAGAGAACCAATGCATGCAATGTTAATTTATGGCCTAAAACCTACCTTCTTTCTTAGTTTTCAAAATGGTGAAGAAATATAAGCCCAAAAAAAATTTAGTAAAACTGATACTGAATTAATGATGCAAACCGTAAAAAAAAAATTATAATAGCATTTAATTGAAAAATTGGCTGTGGTTAGTAAAATGCCAAATTTCCCTAGATATGTGAATTCTACGTAGATATCTACTCTCTGTAAATAAACCACAGGAGAACCTATCAGCATCGGCAAGTATATTCCAAATTCCAAAACAAGAGTTGTGTAACTATTTAATAAAATGTGCGGATGTGCTTTGGGATTTGAATTACAGAATGGAGAAAACATGCATATGAGAACAGATTTACAGGGTGGATTGGTCCTGGAGTTCAGGGAGAAAAATGTTATCTTAGAAAAACCTGAATAGTAGTCTCGGCAGAGCAATCTCTTTCAATCAAGAGGACGTTAAAATCTTTTTTTTATTTCTTTAAAATGAAGTTTAAAAGAAACTCTAGACTAAAAAAAACGTCTAAGATTTTTGATCTCAAAGAAACAAGCACCCTGAGAGTACCTTGTCAATCACTAAAAAATCTTGCAAAATAAAGGTTCAATTAGCATATCTGATTCACTTTACCCCATGTGCGGGACAAAGTGAGCCAAAAAAAGGATTTTGCAAATAAACAGAAACAAATATTAACTGAATAAAATAACTTTTTTCAGATCACAAATAGTGTAATTTAATACTGCCATTATCAAATAATACTTTAATTAATATTTAATGTTGTTCCCAATCATAATTAAAAAAAAAAGTGGTTCACTTAGCCCCACATTCCCTTACATGAAGACAATGGAATTTATTAATGAATAAATAAATGGACTCTATGTCTGTCAATCGAGAAACCTAAATATTTAACTTTAAATAGTGTCCAAATATTAGTGTAATTATGGGAGTGATAGACCACCGGGTGAAACCGGTCTCTCTCATAGTTCCTAGGGGATTCGCATGAGTGTTGCATAGCAGTAATTTCATATTTATAAATTGGCTTTTTTGTCCGCGCTGGTATTTTATGCTCAAAACTTCTGTTGCTTTTCCTGAGAAAAACCATTCTGTTTTCATAGGGCATAAAACTTTTTCACCTAGTCTTGGTAAAAAGTGTGTGGCAGATTTGAATGCTAGTGGTATCGATGTAGCATTAATGATGTAATATCGGTAAGTCTGTAAGCATCTAACTAACTAACTAGCTAATCAATTTTATTTTTGAATTTTATTTTAAATTGATGGCAATCCTTTTAATTGGCAAAAGAATGGAAGCCGTAATACGGTCCAGTAAAAGTTTTTTCAGCAGCAACTATGAAATATATTTTTTCTTCTTGACATTCTGAATTTATTGATTGATAATAAACAATTTAAGTCTGGTATAATTTCTTTTTTTTTTTCTGTATAAAAAAAAATTGAAATACTGAACTCGAAAAAATATTATTAAAAACGTGACATAGTAGACCAATAGGTTGTTTTGTATTAATTTTATATAGTCAAGGATTCCATCCATCCTTCTTAGGGCTTCATTTTTATTTCATAAAACCAGCCCCTTCGAAATATAAGTAAGCGAAGCAATCCAAAAATGTAGGTAAGTTGTGGGGTCTAGCAACATATATCTAGGTGTGGGCTACCGAACCCTTACTTTTATTTTCTTTCCATAATCTCTGTGAAAGGAAAGTTTATTTAAAGATTTGCATGATCCATCTCCTTTTGTATCATAAATGTATTACAAAAGTCCTTTTAGTACTGTGAGCCATCATGTAATAAAGTTGCCAAAATTGTAAGAATTCATCAGATTTACATTCGGCTTGAGAACTTTGCCCTTCCAAGTACCCTTTGTTTTGTCAATGTTTATATTCTTTCGTGACATGAATTTTCATCTTATTTTGATACCATTAATTTTTAAAAAATGTATGCTACCCTAATATATGCTCTTTTCCAGATCTATGACATTAAGATCATTTTAAAAAAATGTCTCAGAATTTTTGATACTTGATGAAAGGTATTAACTTGTAATTAGAAGTGCAGAAGTATCATGATTGAGCTAGATACGTTTGACAAAATATATTAATTTATTTATACTGGTATAATCACTTATACGTCATTTAGACATGAGATCTTTCAAATAGCTTTTTGAAATTCAATTCTATAAGTGAATGTCAATGGTGTACAGCCATTGTTTTAAATTTCCATTTGGCTTGGGCTTTGCTGAAGTTTAAGTTATTTCGAATATAATTCTATAAAACAAATATAAAGCTGCGTAACTATCAAGACAAAAGAATTTTATTCTTAAAAAATATCGGTTGGGTGATAATGTGGGTGATAAGATAGTTGAGATAATGACCTTACCAGGTATTGAACCATTCGTCTTCTGATATGTTTCTAAAAACATACATCCTAACATATTTGGTCCGCCGTCTTCCAGATTTAAGAATTTAAGATCATTTTAAATTTTAAAGAATGTTTTTCATTCCTTATACATATGTGTGTATTACGATGAAAATTTCGAGAATAATAAGCAATAAAGTTAAAAGGAGAACCATAATAGCTCGGGTGATTCCTATTTCCAGAAAAAAAATCCATAAAAATCGGTAAAAGACATACCGAGAGAGACGTATCACAGAAATAGACAAGGACCCCACTTATTTAGCCAGAGCTTTAGTCACTCGTATGAATGGTTCACTTTGATGTTGACCAAGCTCATGATTTCCATTATATCGGTGACAACTTCGACTCTTACACGTTACACTCTAACATTCTCTTTTATCTTAGCTCGTTTTTCAGCTTGAGCTCGTTTTTGTCACTATTTCAACCGTCTCTCTTTTATAGTCAGTTTGTTGTTATATGTCTTCTAACTCATCCTGGCTGACGGAGAAAAAAAATTTCATTAATTCGGCTAACTTGCTTTGAACGTTTATAGGTGTTAAAATGTACTTACATTATTAAAATATCTGAAAATCTACACCAATTCTTTTGGTTATTTCACATATATTTTCCTTCCATAAATGTGTTTTTCCATCATGTCATATGATTATTATAATCAAAACTTATAAGAGTTTAAACATATTTTTATCATTGCTACAATATATTTTTTACCATAAGATGCACATATATTGACGTAGATGTCGTTAAAGATGTTTTAAACTAATACGTGCGTTTTTTTGCTATAATTTGAAATAATAGGCATATCCAATATATACGGTCCAATGTGTTAGTCCATGCGTAAATATTTTAATGGACCACAAATATAGTCTATAATTTGTACTTAAAAAAATCTGATTGACCAAATCATGAATGGGTTCTTACTAAAAAAATAGTTTCTGCTTTGCGCATACGGAAACATAATTGCAATCTATTAAATAAAATAATACTTCTAAATTCCTGTCAGTTTGCTATGCTTTTCACGTGAAAAGAGATGAACTGATTTAGATGAAACTTTCTTATTTTTTTAAATAGACCCGTGTGAAGTTTTTTATGCAATATTACCTTGCCGTCCAACATCCTTGAACAAAATTGCGGACGATCAAAAATCTAAATTTTTGTCTGCTTGTATTGAAAAACAAAACAAAAAACTGCTAAACCAATTCGAACCAAACTTCTAATTGTTGTTATTTAGAGCCATAAAAAGGTGCCTATAATTGTTTAACTGTTATCCGAAACGTAGTGGGGAAGATGATGGACGTACTAAAATTTTATTTTATTTTATTATATTTATCAACAAATCAGATGAATAGGCAGAATATTTATAAATAATCTGTTTTTAAGTAGTTATAACCATCTTAGGTCTGCTACTGCCGGTCATGGGTTATACTTAAAGTACGGTCAACATAATACTGCATACAAAATATCAAAAGCTAAGAAATCTTTCATTTATTCTATTAATGTTATTATAAACGTGGTGTTCCTGGGGCAAAACGAAGAACAAATCATTACTAAAAATTAAAGTATTGCATAGAAATTAATAACTCTTATATAAGTGAAATGCAGCATCCATGTTGAATAAAAGTGTTACCAGGATTAAAATCAATAGAAAGTTAGGCCAACCTTTTGCAGTTAAGTAAGGAGCTAGGAATGGAAAATAATGGTGCTAAGAAAGAAAAGACTTCCGAACCCACCAAAACAGTACGCAGTGGGAAATTAGGGAGTAATCCTTTTATGCCATCATGCGGACGTCAACTGTAGTGGGAAAGATCACGGTTCTATGTCTCTAGATTCAAGTATCTGGATCATTCAATTGTCAATGATCGAACAGATGAAGAGGAAGAAATACAAAGCCGAATAATTGAGGCTAATAAAGCATATGGGGTCTTAAGAAGCTTCCTGAAGAATGAGCTGCTAAGTCTTTTGCATACAAAGATTAATTGGTATATTGGTATATAAATCAATCATCCGACTCATTCTAACTTATACCTGTGCAACCTGGATCTTAAAAAATAGCTCAGCTAAAAAATCCATAGGTTTAAGAGGAAAGTACTGAGACGTTTTATGGCCCCAATAAGAAAAAATGGAGCATACCGTACAAGGAAAAAAACACAGACTTACGAAATTTACGATGGTCTCCGAGCTTCCAATTCCATGCGAGTTCAACGGCATGGACGCAAGGGCTAAGACACGTATTTAGAATGGATGATGGGCGAGCAGCCAAAGCATTGTACCAGGTAATCACAGAGAGTCAAACCTCGCGGAAGACCGAAGAGAAGGTAGAAGGACTCGGTGGCCGAGGATCTTAGAATAACTGGAATTTCATGCATAGAGCACCTCACCGGGTTTACTGGGAAAAGGCAGTCGAGAGGGTCAAGGGCAGCTTCATGTGCCTGTATATAAATAAAAAATAAATGTGCCGATAAATAAATAAAATATGTGAAATAATTATTTATTGGCTTATTTTAAGAGGGACAATGGGGAATTACTAACCATTATTTTATAATAGATTTCAACTTACATTATCCATACCAAATGAGAATATTTAAGATAAACTAACATTCAGCAGACAATTTATAATCCGCACTTTTTCATTGACTAAGGTTTGACCTTTAGATAAAAACTTTTCAATTGCAAAATGTAAATTTGTTTTGTTTTTTTATAGCCGGCTACAAATAAAACCTAGAGGAAAGCTTTGAGTGGGAAGCTCTAGAGCAAACAGTAGATCTTCCGAACTACTTGTATATTCCCTCACTAAACAGATAGTTGAGAATTCTTTCCTGAATTTAGATCAGTTCAACTGTTAGAGTCAACTGTATCCATTGGGAAATATGGATCAAACGGATTGTTTCCTCAAAAGATGATTGGATTTTCTATATAGGACAACTTCAAATTCATTATAATAGTTCAATTTAATAGCAAAGAAGGACCATTTCGTTTGTTCATAAGAAATTATCATATTATTGCAAAAGAAATATTGCCTAACATATCATTTTCTGAACTAGTTGATTACTTCAGCCCATTTATGTGCATGACAGGCGTGTATTTCAAAATAAAAGTTTTTTAAAAAATCTCATCACATTAATTACACATGAAACTAGGAGATAAAAGAAATTAATTTAATAAAAAATGAAAACTCCAACTACGAAAATAACTTTTATATCTAACAACCCTATTAGTTCTTAGGGATGGAATGTCTACTTAAGAACTAACTACTTAAGAGCATTGGTGGGTTGTTAGTGAAATTTTAGCCATTAAATTTGAAAATCGGCTGTGCCATTCTCTCAAAAAATCATTAGATACCCTTAAAAGGACAGCTTTAATTCAACATTTTATTACTATGTTGACCTCAAAATGATTCAAAACATGATGATTTCACTGGATGACAACGTATAATTTGTGCCATTAAACTTGAAATCGGTTGATTAATTCGCTCAAAAAATCCTGTTACTTCGCCGTGATCGGGTAAAAAGACGTTGATTGTAATGTTTCTTTTTATTATACTCGTAACTTGACAAACCAAACAAATATAGTGCACAGAATTCATACTGCAATTGTTTAAATAACTACTTTATTTTACTTTTGTGAAAAAAGACGTGAAAATATTTCAAGTGGATAGTGTTTCTAATTCGATAGTAATGTGAATTCTCTAAAATTATTTTAAAAAATAGATTATTATTTAAAGTTGGTAAGGGAAAGTTGTGTGGTGCGCGCACCACACCATATTTTTTTTTTTTCACCCCGTTCAGCCAAGATGTCAAACCATTTAATTATTGCTTTAATATTATCTAACACTATGAAGATATCCAGATAATGTCGTTGTATATTCAAATTTAGTTCATTTTAATGTCCCAAAATATCTGTCAAGTCAGCTGCTGTGCAAAGCCAGTCAAAATCTTGAAGTGGATTTGAAAATGTTTTTTTAAAAGAAATATCCGAACTTCATCTCTGAGCTAGCAAAATCTCTCAAGATCCTATCCTGATCTCAGTATGCATTCATGGCTTGAGGAGGTGTGATTTTTTTATACTTCATCTTTTTTCTCAAGAAAATTAAAAATCTTCATAAAACTGGTACTCCCAAATAAATCTATCAAAAACTAGCATTCTTGGATATGTTTGTGCTTTTGTCTATTTGAAAGGCATATATGTTACTCATATGTAAATTCAAAAATGAATTTTCTTGAATGTTTCCAGACTACTGCGGTTATAGACATATACGATTTTTTCACGACAAATCACCAGTTCACATAGGCTATTTCGTTAATGCACCTCTGGCGACGACTAAAATTGAATCTAGTGATTTGAATCGATTTTAATAGATGCTGGTAGTGCCAATGAACAATATGAAGCCAAAATATAAAAATCACCAAAATGCCTATTTATCAAGGATATTTTTGAATGAATGAAAGAAAAAATAATCTTTATTCTAGGACATTCAGTCCTAAAATAACATAAATGTACAATTTAGGCAGCATTTGGCTGTAAATCAATTATATCACTATAAGTCAAGGAATAATTATTTATAAAAATTAAAAATAAAATAATGAATATACTTACGTGCATATTTGCAATGTTATTTATTCTTTACATGCACTCGATCATCCAAGAGATGGAGAAATAAATGGTGTTTAAATGAGGTTAGGGAGGAAGCTAAGGAAGAAGGGTAAGGAATTCCTAAACAAGATAGCACGAATGACGAAAGAATTTCCAAAGAAAGCAGTTCAATGGGATGGGATATACAAATCAATAGGCTGAGTTCTTGTGTTTCGGAGATGAATGGAAAAACATGGAGTGAAGAGGTCAAGAATATAGGAAGGTTTTCTGCTCTTAAGGATTAGAATAAGCAGTTATTTTCGTCGGAAATAAAGATAAAACCACTTTTTCTCAGAATACCAGTGAGAGATGTGAGAGCGTCTGGGGAGACCGAAAATGAATCTTATGAAACAATGCATTCATCGTTTCAGTCATAGATTAGATTTAGATTTAGTATCTTTTTATTCATTATTGCCATGGTGGAGGAGTTCACCGTTTGTTCAAAAATTTATTTATTCTAAGTTGCTAATCGTTCAAGTTGTGAAAAATGTGGTTCTTTTGATGAGCTCACTATAATAGAAATTTCTATCAAATATTAAAACTGGTAATTGACTCTTATTTATTCCGCTGAAAAATAATCAACCGATAATCTCGAAGCAGTATAAAATGCTAACAAAATATAAAAAGACTATTTGTCAGGGCATACCTCAGCCTATGCCTTAGCTTACAGAGACCAAAACTTGGAAATTCGTAACATCATTTTGATGTTTGGAACAAAAATAATTTATCGTTCCAGTGTTGTCGTGTGCTTATATATTCATGAATAAATGTTAATGTCCAATTAGCTCCCTTGAAAATATTTCAATACTGGACTGCATTGATAGCTTTTAGGGGCTTGCTGGCTGCGACAAGTTAACATAAAAAGGTACCATTATGCGGCGCCAATAACTCAAGATCTGTAGAGGATGTGAGCACTCTCGCTTGGCTAGCAAGTTGATGGCCTGGAATGAAGCCAACTCTCGTTAAATAGGAAATGGAGGAAAAATAGTAGGGCTGAGTGTCCTCCAATATATCGTAGGCGTCTCAACAGATCTAAACCCGTGCAGCAGCAAAACCTAAATTTAATAGGCTTGTCCTGGTCTGTGGTTGAGACTTTATCTAGTTCAGGTTGTTGAGATAGTTAAGAAAGTTTTAGTAGACGGGCTAGTTCAGTACAAACAAAAGACTAAGTAGGCTGCTTTATGAGCAACAAACGCAAATTCAACAAAGTAACGGAACACTAAGGAGACAAGGCATGTCTAATGGGTAATTAGCTTTTGATGTATAGTGTTCAGTCAAGCATAGTCTATTGTGATAAGCTAAATGGCACTAACTCCAAATCAATATTTTAAATACATCCCTGTGTTGTACCCGAATTGCTCTAAAAACTAGACCTTTTTTATGATATTATAAAGCCCTAAAGCCAGTGGTTAGTTTCTAATAATTGGTTTTAGAGCTTTCTAATATGATAAAAAGGTATTAGTTTAGGAGCAATTCGGATACAATAAAAAAATGTATTTAAATAATGATTTGAAGTTATGGCATTTTAGCTTATCACGGCCCGCTTATGCGAGATCCACCATATCTGCCCTAAATTATCGGGAACATTTTTTTAATGTTTGTCTTTTTTTATGCTATAAACTGACAACAGATTTAACATAAATTTTTAATTTTAATTACGTAGTTTATGATTTAAAACAAATTTTAAGAAATAAAGATTTTTGTTTTTTGTAAATTTGATCGCATAATAATTTTATTTTTAGAAAATTAGTTATAGTTCTTGAAAAAATAAGAAGGAAAATTTTTCGTAAAACCTTCTCTCCAATCCGTATTGTTTATTTTAACTAATAATTTTTTTTTTTAGAAGCAAACTAGTAGTAATTTTTTTATCGAACAAATAATATTTTAAACATTATTTCAATAAATATCATTAATACCAACAATTTTATATACTGATCGTACCATTTCTTATTCAGAATTCCTCGTTGTCCGGAATATCCCGGTCCACATTGAATCTGATAAACGGATTCTCATGTAGTTAATCTTCATTTAAAAAGCTGCGTCGACTCCATAAAAAAAATCTAGACCTGCCTTTCCACTACTCCTGAAAAAATAAAAAAACATTCATCCATCGTCCTTACATATATTACACTCCCCGAATAATTCTCATTGAAGATTGATATAACAATTTATATGAAAAGGATTAGTAAGACTGTGCATAAACTCGGTCTTTTTTCTTTTTCACTACTTCATTATTCGATTTCCCATTTTCCTATATCTTTTAAATAAAATACGAATCGATGCTACTTAACCTACTTCCAATATCGTAGCTTTTTATTTTATTTAAATTAAAAACAAAAGTATAAAATTTAAATAAAAAGAAAATTAAGATGTATTTATTCTCATCGTACCATAATAAATTTAAAATTTAGTATGCTGATTGTTTCGTTTCCTCAATTTTCTGACCGTTCATAATTTAATATTAAATTTTACTTTATGTTATATGTTTTACGATGAGAAGTCCCGTGATACCGTTCCATTAAAATTGAATAATCGTGAAATCGTGAATAATAAATAAAGTTTAGGTATAAACAATAATAAATTTTATTCATTATTATTTATTTTGAAAATGTTGTATACAAGATTTTATTTATTGTCCACGAATTAAATGTAAACAATTCTTTAGAAAATTATTATTTGCGAAACAAACAATTATGAAAGGACCTAGTTTGCGAATAAATTGTTTATTCGTAATTCGTGAATAACAAATGAAAAAAAATAAAACGTAATATATTTCCTCTTTTAAATTAAATATTGGATTCTATTTCAAATCAAATATTTGAACATTATTTCTAACATGTATATATGTTTCTAATATCTACATCAAAAAATATGTTATATTGTTTATTATTAAAAATAAACTAATATTATTAAACGTAAACAAATTAATCATATACATTTCGCACAATAAATATTGTGAATAACGAATGAACGAACTAGAAATAAAATAATTAATGATCGATAAATTGTTACTAATTGGCTTATTGAAAAAATTGTTAATCAAAATAGAAAAATCTGGAAGTTATACTTGAAACAAAATTTACCATTTCACTTTATCATAACACTACCTATTATCAGATGTTTGCAAAAATCGCACAAAATTACAAAACGCATAGATGCTCATTTTAAAGGTGATTAAAAAAAGAAACATACTCGCTAAGCTTTCAGCTTTCTAGGCATTGTATCCTTAGCGATAATGTCTAGAAAGCTGAAAGCTTTAATGGTCCTTCGCCTTATATTGATGACGTGCAGTTAGGAATTTGAAAAACGTACTGTAAGTGGCTAAAAAAAGAAAATATTTCAAAAACGTAAAAAAAATTCTAATACGGGCTTTTAACTTTTACAGACGGAAGGCATCACTGACAGCTGAAAAAAAAATATGTTTCAAATGTTTTAAGATGCTATATAACTGTTATGTTTAGAATCTTGCTGTATCGTAGTGTTTTCAACCAGTTTTGGTCGACATGTAGCCCAAATACAGAAAGACTTTAATTAAAAAGGCCAAGAAAGATTCTACCAGCGTAAGCTGTGAGCGTAAAACTATGTTCATCTTGAAGACGGCCAGTGTTGGAGACATAGCAAAGTTTCGGATATTGAGAAGATAGTTGTGTTGCCATCCTGTTTTATGGGCGCGCCCCGCTATATGCATAAGAGAACTCAGGATACCATGACATCTGATCGTCACTATGGTCGACCAAATCTGTTTATCACGTTTACATATAACCCGAAATAGTCTGAATTTGGAGGTACCTTAAAATTCGAACAAAAGCCTCATACGATATAGTTACTCAAGCGTTTCATGTGAAAGTTAAAAAAATCATGCATGCTTTGAATAAAGATTCCATTTTCGGTCCAAGTAGGTGTTACATGTATACTATATACAAGTGGTTTTATCCATTACAGTTTACCATAAATGTATATAAATTAAAACGAAATGGCAGAAATGAAATATTTGCAAGGGAACCCGCGGTTAACAGCCAGTCTAATATATCACAGTTAAATATTGTATTATTATGTTATCATAGTTATAACTAATGCTATAATTGAATTAAATTTATACAATACATTGCAAAATGGCATTACTTAAAAATTTCGTGTGTGTGTGTGTGTGTTTAGAAGGTTTGGGGAAAGGACATTTTTCAAATATGGAATACTGATCCTCCCCCCATAATAATTTCTCATTTGACTGTTTTCTACAATGTGATCGCAACAATAAGTGCAACAGCTTCTAACCAAAAAAAGCCAAGTAAGTAATATCTATCCTTGTTGAAGAAGCAGGGAGAACGAGATTAAGAAATGAAACCAGAAGAGTTCTGTAGCAAAGGACTAATTCAGTAAGAGAAAGTAGAGGAAAAATTTCTGGCAGTTAGATTTGAGTCCTTTTACTTTGTTAGGACGTAGCAAATTGAAGTATTTCCAGTGGGTGAATACCAAACTACCCATCATGAAACAAGAGCTGTCGGGAGCATCTTATCAAGGGTCTAGACTAAAGAAACAACAGAGGGATCACAGGACGACATTAAGTAGTCATGTCATCCAGATGTAGTCATGACATGAAGGAGCCATATTACTCTATAGACTACCATCAACAAAATTGTCTACTACGTTTAAGTTTTAGAATTATGATAATTCTAAATGTAATTAATTGTATATTGGGTAGCTGTAATGTTAGGTTCATTACTTATAATAATTTACTTTATTTATAGACATAAGCAAGTCAAACTTCTAGTTACTTTGAATGATAATGACATTTTAATTAAATTAGGAAATATTCGAAATTCTTTAGTAAATAACTAACTCAATGAGGTATTTCCATCTAGGTTCTATTCTACCATTGTTTATGATCATTTGAAAATCATATCAAACATTTAAAGGAATCACAATTCCTCCTGAGTCAATAAATAATACAGAATAGAGATGTAGATCATCATGCCAATTTAACTCTCAGATTTTCAAATAATTAAATTTGGAATTGTATCCCATAATTAAAAATAACTTAGGCCATAGGAAAATCCATTATGTGGAGTTAAATTAACTGGAACAATATTTGGCATTTCTAAATGACATTCCGCTTCTGAGGATTTACGAATCAGCACACTAATTTGTAATTATTAATCTTTATTAAGAATTAGTTGGATAGGATTAACAAAGCGTGGCAATAGGTTTATTGTATAAGCACTTGGTCATGGTGGAATCGATTATGAGACGATAAATTAGCTAATATAGCTAAGACAAAATGGTAAATTTTATGCAAATGGTAATAACCAAATCGAACAAGGAATATCCATCCATCTAAATGATGTGGCTTCTAACCGTTAACATAAATTCGATCAAAACCATTAATTTTTAACATTAAGCAAATAACTACACAGCTTAAAATAAAGTTTCCATGTTTCCTTTCAATTAAAAAAAAGCAAAAACATACATCTCTTTAAGCCAGTCCTTAGATTTGTGTCTTTTGCCGTTGTTTTTCAAACAGAAAGTCATTGCTCCCAATCGTGCGTATTTATCTCCTTTGGATTTATCAATTTTAGATATAGGGGACACATGAAAACTTACAAACTTCTGACAGTTTGATTAGTAAAACGACGACAAAGAAACAGGAATGATGCCAACGAAACACAATTTCTTTTTAACATCCTTTCTAGATTTTTCTTTAGCTGAACAAAGTTTTTATACATATTTTATATTAGTGATATATACTCTACAGTTTTTTTCTGATTGAAAAACAGTGTTAACAAACACATTTATGAGGCCGGAGTGGCCGAGCATATTGATTGAGACAGTACTTAAACTAGAAGGTGATACGCATAATGGAACGAAACGGCCTTTTCCTGGGCATCGCCTCCAAAAAAAAATTTGGAATTAAAATTGTTTTGTTCGAGCAAATTTTTTTTAATTATTTCATACATTTTTGGGGTACTGATCTAACATGAATTCTACTGCTCCCTACTAATCAATTTTGGTTAACGACTTAGGATTTTTTTTTCTCCACAGATAAGGTTGTCCCTTTATTATTATATCAAAAAGCGCTCTAGTTTATTCGTAAATTTAATTATATTTCGTTGATCAGTAATTCTTCTTATTTACAATTATCCAGAAATTCCATCCGATCGCGTCCGAATGTTCAAATTTATATAATTTTACTGTAAAAAACGTGTATGAAATGTGTTTTGTGCATTTTATTTGCGAGATTTTATTGCTGATCCATTGTAAGAAAATTATAATATCACCAATTGGACAATTGATGGAGGAGGCCCAAAGGACCAGGAATAAAGATTTAGGAAATTACAGGAATCTCATTAAAAAAAAAAAGCTTCCTTTCCAAATTGTGTTTCGAATTTTACCATCTTTAGCTGGCAGATCCTTATGTTTCCTCATTAAGAACAACCATTGTTAAAGACTCTGGACTATGGACAAAAAACATAATAGATGTGGCCAAAAACTATAATATTGTTTTCGATCCTTGTGATCTTCCGGACAGCACAAAAGTGCAGTCGGTTTTATATATATATATATATATATATATATATATATATATATATATATATATATATATTTGTGTGTATATATATTTTTACCGCTACATTCGGGCACTTCCAGCGGTAACCTCTTTGTTTTTAAGACCTGTTTTATCTGAAAGCAGATAAATTATCTATAAAGCAAAAGAAGATTCATCGAAAATAGACCAGTGCTAACTAAGTAACGGCTTATTGAATCTTTTGCCAAGTCGTAATATTTACTTATAAATCCTATCTTGGGCATCGCAGTAAGACTAATATTTATTTGCAATGAAAACATGCATTTGGTATGAAAACTGTAACTGTATTAATATTATACCTGTATTAATTTTTTATCATAATCAGGAGCCATTCTCAATAATATAAACTACTTATAATCCTTCTAATTCCGATACTATTTGGGTGCCAAGTGAAAATGTCATCGTTGGGCACGAATGGTGTTGTTCAGTTTCGTTATCCTCAGTTACGTTATTATAAGTACTAAAGTATCTTTATAAATGGTTTGTTTCTTTAAAATACGGCCATTGCCTTTTACTAGGTCAATATAAAGTATAGTAATGTTATTGTCGAATGATTAATCAGAAGTAAACTGTAGTCTCATAAAATCTGTTATTACGAGCTAGACTTGGGTCGGATCCAAATCCTACCAACTCCCTCATGTATCCTAGCTACTATTGAATTCAGGATTTAAATTGTTTTCAATTTTTGTACGATATTGGTTGAAGTAATATCAATATAATAATAGACAAGAACTTTTTTGTCGTACCCATTACTCCTCCCGAATACACGTTGGAGGCATGATAGATTTATTATTATATTGTAGTTTAGATTTGAACAAAACACTAATCAAGGATGAGCTCATAAGAATGATCATATTGCGATATAAAACATTATTTGTTAAAAATTATTTAGTTAAAAATTGTTACTAGTTAGACATTAAATCAGTTAAACATTATTATTAAAAAGGGGATCACTCTAAAATTTACTATTTCTGGATCACGAATAATGTTTTTATTCATAACACATTGAGCACGGCCTTAAATATTCAAATTAAATTTCAATTTACTGCGACATCCCGAGCAAGGCTGGGATATGGCCAAAACTTTGATAAAACTTGCATTAAGTCTTCTACTTAAGGCCTTTTAACTATCCATGCATACAGTACATCCCCTAGGGAATGCAGGAAAAAAGTTATAACGAAAAGAATATTATATTTGTGCGTAACTCGAAAAATATAATTTTTTCATTTATTATACATATACTCTCACTCACCTCTAGTAATGCTCGAATCAACGAGCGTTCGACCTACAATTCGGCATTTTAAGTAGAGCAGAGAATCTCTTATATTCGTAGGACTAATGGAAAAAATTAAAGCATAGATAAATCGATATTATCTTTACATCGCCGTCATGCATCTATATCTTTTCTTCATTTCGTATCAAATTCCGTATCACTCGTAGGCACTATTTTATAATCGATTTTTAAAAATTAAATATAATGTTATTTTTGATAATCCCACAGTATTATTTATTTTATTTTTTTTTAAATCCTCTTAAGTTTTTACATTTTTATTAAATTTCTCTAAAAACGAATAAATAAAATTAATATTTATATTTTACAAACACATTATTTCTGTTATTATATTTCAAAAACAAAAAAAAATTAATAGAGTTTCAGAATACAAATCAGTCTGAGCTTGTCCTTATTTCATATATTTTTGAATTGATTGATTATGGCAATGGTTGTTATTACCTCTGATTAGTCTCTTATTGAAAGTGAAACGGGTTATTTATTTCATTCCATTATCGTTTTACTTTGAATTGTTTTTATTTAATTTAAGTTTTAGTTGTTCTCAACTTTAAATTTAGTTGTTGATTAAATTTACCTTAAGCAACTAAGCATGATGTAACTAATCCTATCATTTAGTTCACTTTAGTTAAGTTCGCAACAGGGAGGCAATCGGCAGCAGTCTTCAGTTCTGTTCAATTCAAGTAAGGACAGGTCCGCCGAACAGTTAGACTCCTAGAATAATTAGAATCAATGCAATGCTCGCAGTTCTCATGTCCGAATTCAGTATTTACGACAACTTATATTCATTCTAATCAAATTATTAAACAAAACATCACTTAATAGAAAAAAAAGTATTTACTTCAACTATTTACAATTTATATTAAAAGCATACAACCGTAGTGCCCCACAATCGGTATAACTTAAGACGGATTAATTTATCAAACATAAATTTGACGATCAAGAGACTAAAACTGATAATAATAAGCCACCAACACGTTGAAGTGAAACAAAATCTTGCAAAAAGCCAATGATCCAACAATATTTGAACGAATAGATAAATTTTGGCTTTACTTGGCCTAAGAGTAAAGACTGCCAAATTCCAAAAGGCATGGTTTGTGAAGTACAAGTATTGAATATTGCAATGGCTCCTGCTAAATTAAATAGTCGCTTTTCAGCCAAATATTTTAATTGGGAATAAAAAAATAAGGAACATTCCAAACGTTTATTGAAAATGCAAGAAAAACAAGTAACACACGTTCATAAGACGGTAATGATTTCCGAAATTGCACAAATCATATAATAGACAAACACTGTATTTCCCTCACCTAAAGGCATATCTTAAGCCTAATTATAAAACAGTAAATTTTCTTCCACCTCTGTCCTTCCTCCACCTCTTTCTTTTGGTTTATTTACCCTATATTACCTGTCTCATCTCTATTTTATTTTATTTATTTATTTTTTACTTTGATGTATTAGCCTTATCTAATTTGTATTGCGGTTTTCATCGTGTACTTACATTAGTGTTACTTTGTATTAATTTTTTCACCATATACTTAAATTCTATATTATCTTACTAATTATTTTTTCACTTAATGATTTCGAAATTGTTTTGAATTAATTTTCAATCATTGTAATTGTTCTTATTACAAGTACTCTGCACTATTGTATTTAATATTTTATACTATATACCTCATTCTGTTGTCACTATTTTATTATTTTTAATTCTTATATACCCACTATTAATTGTACACATACGATATTTTATTACTTTACAGACGTTCACCAAAATTCCGTTGAAAATCCTTTCCTAAATTACTTCTAATCCGTTTAACCGACGTTTTTTCTTCCTTTAGGGGCAATCTTATTCTGCTTCTCAAAGGTAGTGGAAGTGAGTTAATTTTAGAAGCTACATTATATCTTTATTTTTCATTGTTTACTTTGTTATTACTCTAATTATTTATCATTCATTACTTTATCAACTCAATTTTTCGCTATAATTGGTTTATCTGTTATTTAATATTCCTATGGGGAAGAGAATCTCTATTTGACATAGAGATTCATATAAAATCACTAAGGCTGGTGAAGATCACAATGAAGAATGTTTGCTGTGCAGTTAAAATTAAAAACGAAGTATCCCGAGAATTTTCCTTGGACAAGGGCTTGAGGCAGGAAGATGTACTGGGCATGTCTACTGTTTAACCTTTCACTTGAGAAAGCAGTAAGGGAAGCAAATCGGAGGAATAATATCTAATAGAGCTGTTATGATCCTCGCCTATGCTGATAACTTAGGCATAGTAGGTAACTCATACGGAACAGTACTTGAAGCTTTTCAAGTACTGACTGGCCCTGCCAGGAGGCTCGGACATGAGGACATAGCCATGAAAACTAAATATATGATAGCGGAGGAGACCTCAACTACCTTCGACCAATACAAGTTTGAGGAGGTATCTCAATTTGTATACCTGGGTTCAATGCTAACATTCTTATGTACCACAAATGTACCACATTTGTAGGTTAAGAAAAGGATTCAGGCTGCGAACAGTGCGTATTTCGGGCTATTACGGCATTTCAGAAGTAGAGCCCTATCGAGAAAAACTAAAATAAATCTCTACAAGACTCTGATTCGGCCGGTATATGTATGCATCAGAGTCCTGGACAACCACTGAATCCATAGAGCAAGTTCTCGACATTTTTGAAAGGAACGTTCTGCGTCGAATATTAGGAGGACTGAAAGTTGGAAATGAGTAGCGTAGACGCACCAATCAGGAGTTGCACAATATTCATAATGAACGTGACGTAATAAAGTTCTTTAAGCAAAACCGCCTGAGGTGGGCTGTTCATGTGGCAAGGATGGAAGAAAACGAAATACCGCAAAAGCTCCTAAGAGAATCAATCTATGGTAAAAGGCGGCGTGGAAGACCGAGAGCAAGATGGGCAAATGGCATTACTGCTGATGCCCCCGAAGTATCTTGGGAGTTCGCAATTGGCTTCTCGTGATCGTGACAATTGAAGGAGGTTGTTGAAAGAGGCCAAGACTCGGCAACGAGTTGTAGCGTCACTCAGATAGAGAGATAGGGGAGAGGGGATTGTTATTTATCATTTTTACTTTACCAATTATTATTTTTCAATATATTATTCATCTGTTTTTTTAACTCTTAGCATTATATCAGTCAATATTTTGTTCATACTTCAATTATTATTTCTATTTTCTATGTGTTTATTTTTAGGTTTGTTATATGTGTTTTATTCTCCTACATTACTTCTTTGTATCTTTATTTTTAGCTCTGATGAAGAGCTACAATGTGAGTCGAAACGTCGGCATTAAATAAATAGTTCTTGGCTGCCACCCGGACCATCTTCTTCTTTAAGTTTACTTTTGTCATATTTATTTCTATTCGTCTATTACTTCTGCAAACAGCTAAATAAAGTTATATTCAATTCAATATAACTTTTTCCCTCCATGTAATAGGTAAAGTCATTGGAGGACACTACAGAGCGAAAAATTAAAAATGAAGAAAAGTTGGAACGAACAAATTAAACTGCAAAGTAATTTGGCATACATTAAAAAAACAAAACAACAACTCTGAAATTGAAATTTATGTTAAAACCTTAATGGAATGAGAATTAATTAAAAACCTCTTTGCCGACTCTTATCCATTTCCATCGAATCATTAATCCGGGCGTGTAAATTAATTTTCTTCCCGTTCTCGTCTCACAACGTTTTCTGTTATGTTTGTTGTTGAAAGCTTTTTTCAGTCATTTATTTATTTTTCACTACCAATGGAACTTACATATATTGTTCATTTGGAAGAGTAAAACAATGCGAAAAATTTTCTGCTTGAAAAACTTCCATTAGCGTATATTTCTGTGTTAAAAAAATGTTTAGTTCCAAAATTTACCGCAATAAAATATTTTTGTTTGTTTAGCTATTATAAATTTATTAATATAGCATAAGGAATACTTTCAAACTGTAATTAGAGAGAAACTTTACATAAAATATTTTGATAGAAGTAATAATAAATTATTTTTAATGTTGTCTTAATATTATTCTCATACCTAGTTAGGTAGTTGAATTATTATTTCAGAGCAATTGAATCAAATAACGTGACGTGATTAAACCAAAAAAGTCTATTATTCTACATTTTCTGATAATTTAAATAAAAGAATTTTTAATGAAAATTCAATATAATTTACTTTTTGCAATGTAGACATACGTCTTTATCTTAAACATTTTCAAATCTTGCTTGATGCAATTAATTAAAAAAAAAATATTATTATCAATGCATTAATTGATTAATTGTTTTTAAAATAAAATTTACGAGCTATCATCATTAAATAAAAGTTGAAAAGGAGCTGATCCACTTTATTACACATAATAATTATTTCTGATTGGAGGATAACCTCTGAACCACAATATTTAAGTAGGAAAAGACAAAAAGAATATTGATTGACTCTGTTGGAACTAGACATCGCGTCCTGGAGAAGAAACTAAAGCTTCGGTAAATATAGACTTAGAACGGGAATTCCTTAGCTTTCAGATGATCTATCTCCACGATATCCAAACAAAATCCTTGTTTGTACGATCCTCAATGGCATTATTAAGACCCTTGTCTGCAACGAAGAACCACCTTAGATCCCTCCCCACAAAATATTCCTTTGCGAATAGGAAATCATGATGATACACCCCATTCCTATCCATTTTTACTTTCCCTTACCTATAAACAAAGTATATAGTAAGAGAAAGTTTGCGATCGTAAAAATTTTTTAATTCGAGACTTCAACGGAAATACACGTTTTAAGATCCCCTGAGTCCTAATAACCTTCTCTTCTTCTTCTTTAGCTTCCCTCTTTAGTGCCTTTCAGCGTAGAGGAGCATTCAGCCAGGAATTCCATTCTTCCCTATTTCTAGCTAGGTTCCTCGCCTGTCGGAGGTCCTTCCCTCTGGCCCTACAGAGTCGTTCAATGTAGTCGAGATAGGACATACTAGGGCGACCCCTAGGTCTTCTGCCATCTGGGACATATTCCATGGTCTTTAGAGGATCTCTGTGGTCGTCCATCCTGATAACATGGCCGAACCACTTCAGCTGACGAATTTCTAGCAGCTCTTTCAGTGGGGCTTTCTGCAGTTCCAGACGAATCCTTTCATTGCGAACTCGGTCTCTTCTTGTTTTCCCAATCGTCCTTTGCACTTCTCTCTTCCCTACCACAGTGTTACACATCTGGTAGTAAACTGTATTTGCCTTTTTAATCCTGTTAGATATTTCTGCGTCTACCTTCCCAGATCCGTCTATCACTGTACCCAGGTATGTGAAGTCTGTTACCACTTCTAATTTTTCTCCATTACAGTATATGTGGATATCTTCCTTCTTTCTTCCAACTTGTAGGATCGTACTTTTGTTGGTATAAGCATTCCTTTTCGTTAGAGCCCTTCAGACCATATGGAATGGTCTGAAGGGCTCTAACGAAAAGAGCCCTTATAGGACAGTTAGGGAAAGTTGTGTGATGCGCGCACCACACCAGAATGTTTTTATTCACAAATGATATATATTCAAAATAATAATCGAATTCATTATTAAATATGGCGGCTTATGTCCGTAGGAATAGCATTAATAGAATAAGTTATGGAACTGCCATCTGCAACTTTTCCACAGAGTCCGTAATCAATACCACGTCGTCGGCGTAGAGGAGAAGCTGTATCACTACAGGATTAAGATTCCTACGTCCCAGGAAAGTCCTGTCTGTACTTCTCTTACAAATGGATGCCACTTCATCCATGAACAACAGGAACAGCAAAGGACTTAGGCTGTCTCCTTGTTTGATCCCCTTTGCAATATTATAATAATTTGACTCTAGCCCCTTCAGTCTGACTATTCCTTTGGGCTCTTGATATATAGATTTAATCGCCTCTGTCAGGTTTCTGGGGACATTCTTCGCTCTGAGAGCTTCCCATATTTCATCTCGTGGAACCGAGTCGAAGGCAGATTTGAGGTCAAGGAAAGCCAGGTAAATATTTTTATCCAGTCCCAGGATTTCTGTGAGATATTTCTTAATTAGAAAATGTGGTCATGGGTTTGATGCCCGAGTCTGAACCCAGCTTGCTCTTCTCCTATTAGATGCTCAACTAGTGGTCTTAAGCGACCGTCCAATATGGATGTATATAGCTTGTACACAACTGGTGAGAGGGATATGGGTCTGTCAAATAAATAACCAATAATAATCAAATCAAATAACCAAGTCTCGCAAAATGGTCTATGTGTAGAGACTCAGAGGAGTCTGTGTGTATGTGAACAGCCTAGCTCAAAAACGAAAAGTTGTACGAAACTGAAATTACGTATTTAAGGTAGGCACATGCGTGTGATGTTACAGCAACTTTTTCGTCAAAATCGACTGACCGGAAGTGCCAAGTTATATCATCGATTTTGCACTTTTTTACAACTTTCTCGAAAACGGTTCTAACGATTTTGATTAACCTTCCCTAAATTATTCTGCATAAAGGTCTTTAACTTTTCATTTATGTAGTACATCACCAAGGAAACGCAGGGAAAAAAGTTATGATGAAAAGAGTATTTTATTTGCGCATAACTTAAAAAGTATAAATTTTATGGTAAATGATGTATAGAATTATATGAAAGTTAATTAAATTATCTATAAAATAATAAAAGAATCATGAAAATCGGACCAGTATTACCAAAGATACAGCGTATCTTATGAGGAGTACTTAGGAGGAGATCCTAGACGGATAAACGAGCGTATCCGTAAGGAAACAGATGCAGCCGAACCTCCTCCCACCAATCCGCCAATTTGTTGTCAACAATACACTCTGTAATAATGTAATTTAAGAATACAAAAGCAGAAATTAGTTTAATAATTTCTACTTTTATATTATTTAATGGAAAAAAAATGTTTCCGTGGAAACTAAACCGAAACTTTTCAGTTGAAATATATTTTCAACTTGAAAAACTTTAAATATATAGGTAGTATACAGAATTGTTATACTAAAATTGTTTCAAAAACTGTTTTATTGTACTTAAGTGGGTGAAGAAGTAAATTCTGCTGAATTAATTTCAAGTATTGTTTATGTGAACTCTTTAAAATTATATTAAAACGATTATTATAGGACAGTAAGGGAAAGTTGTGTGATGCGCGCACCACACCAGAATGTTTTTATTCACAAATGATATATATTCAAAATAATAATCGAATTCATTATTAAATATGGCGGCTTATGTCCGTAGGAATAGCATTAATAGAATAAGTTGGTAAGAATAAACAGACGCAAATAGGGATAGTCGGTTTGTTAGAAGCGTTTGAAGAATACCTTTAGACTGAAGAAAATAGGAGCTACAAATTTTAAATTTGATTTTCTGGTAGTACATTTCGGAAGACTCTCCCTCTTTCTTCCGTGGACTCATCTATTATTTTGAAACTTGTACTCAGCAAACTAAACCCAATTTTATCAATTGCCAACATTCAGTTACTTAATTTTATCGATCATTGTGGATAAGGCTTTAACATTCTTGCATTTCTAGTATTTAACTGATAAAAGCTAATGATGATTTTTTTTTTTTATATCACAACTTTTTGAAACAAAGTTGATTTAAAAAAAAACGTTCATTGGCAACGAATGGCCGAAAATTAATTTTTTTTATACATAGATTTTGTATTGCTTTTTAAATATATTTTTATTTATATTTTGTTTTGCTTCTTAAAAGTAATTATGGTAAGTGCCAACTCTGATATGAATTACGAGAAACTAAACTTCCACCATGAAGTGTCCTTATACACTTTAAATATATAAACCACAATGCACACTGATTGCATTTTTATTACATTTTCAGATGAAACAAGGTGTCTATCACTAACAGAAAATACATGTTTTGAAATAGATAGTTATTAAGACCTGAAAGAGCATTCTGCTGAGATAAGAACCTGCAGTTAAACCTTGGATTATATATATCAATCACACAATGCGTGTTATCTTACTTTTTTTTTTACTTTTTACTTTTGAGCGAACTTCTTAATTAAACCTGTAATCGTAGTGATACCACATGTAAACTGATTTGATGACACATTTTCAATTCGCAAAAATTGTTTGCATGAGATACAGATTCGGTAATAGTTCAGATCCATACTAAATAAAAGATGGTTCAAAGTTTCTCACCCTTTGTCCAAGCCCGCACACAATGACTTTTAAACTCTCGACAACTTTACCTCCTACATTTCTATACAAAATATCGAGGCGATTGTCGTCGATAGCTGTGAACCGAGAAGGGTCTATTTGAGCGGCTAGCCATTAGTTTGTTGGAGGGACCTGAGGTATTTAAAGTCGATCCTTCCAATCCAAAGTGGATGGTAATCGCAATGCCTTTAATGAGGTACTCGTCTTGACAAGCTCCAACACCACATCGATTCGAGACGGGTTATTAAATTCCACGCTCCGGGGTTTCTGATAGGACCTTAATGATGTTTGACCAGCTACCTAAGCCACCTTTTAAACTCTCAGGTGAACTAAAGTGTAACAGCTACTTGACTCCTCTTCACAACGGCTAGTAGCAACACTAGACGTTCTCAAAAACTCGTTTTGACAATAATTGAAGCCATAACAAACCAAAACAATTTGGTTACTTCAATCGTTATCTATATTTGATGAGCTAAATAATAGCACCATCTGATAAACCATTAAATCATTTGTTGTTCTTTTTTACTTCCTTGTACGCAGTAAAGGAAGTATTGTTATCGCGAAAATTTTTAGTTTTCAGATTTCAACGGAAATATTCATTTTGGCCATCCCTGAATCCATTTTGACTAGTTTCGTCGTGGCGTCTGTACTAGGGTTGGAATATCGAAACGCGATATATCGATATATCGGATTTGAAAAACCGATATATAATATCGTTATCCTAACACCCGATATATCGATGATATCGATATTTTACACCGATATATCGGTGATATTGATATTTTAAACTTTCCTTTATTCTTTATCATATTATTAATTTTATCCGTGAGCTGTACTTTACATTATAGCTTAATCATTTAATAAATCTAGGACTCTGTCTTTAAGCTGTTGTAACTTCCTTAATGTTATAACTCATAGGCGTCACTAATGGTCAGTTACCTGTTGTTCATTGTTGTTGTTGTTGTTGTTGTTGTTAGTGTTAGTGTGGTGATTAAAATGAAAATAGAAACTAACATGTCGCCGCCAAAAAATAAAGTATGGGAACATTTAAAATCGTAAGACAGTAAAAGTGCGGAGTGCAAATATTCTCACAAAATATTTTGGACATCGGAAAACAGAACAAACCTACGGTCACACCTCAAAGCTTCCCATTCACACGTTTTTTCATCTCCAACAGGGTCAGATGTTTCTGCAACACTTCTATATCAGAAGCAAATGAAACAGTTCCTCCGTCAAAAGCTTATGACATAACAAATAGTTTCCAAAATATAGCGTCGTTTGAAGAGGGAGGCGAACGACGAAGAAAAATTAATTATGCTATTTTATGTTTTATCTGTAGGGATACTCTGCCTTTCTACACTGGAAAGAATACAATGAAAAGTATTATATAGGCGAAATGACCCAAAATTTGATAACAAGATTAAAGCAGCATAAGACAAATGCCAAAAACCCTAATAGTAATAAAGAAGTATAAAAGAAGTGCTCAATTTCTATATGAAATTGAAAATCATTACATAGACATAACAAATAAAATAGATAATGAAAGAACTAATAACTGTAATGAAAATAGTAAATTTAAAATAAAAATATGATCTAGAAGAATTACAAAAAGAAAAGAGAACACTACCATAAGTATTACTAGATAGTGAAGACACTGGCCAGAATATTCAAGAACAGGAATCGAGGCAAATTAGGTAGATGCTAACAACTAGTTTAACGTTTAATAATTTTATCATGTTTCAACATATGCATAGTAAATCATAGGTCTACTCGTAATTGTACTTTCGTACTTTATTATGAAATAGGGTCCACGTTTTTCCTCCTTTCCATTCAAATAAACTTAAGATTTCATGATTATCAAAACAAAAAATAATATGGATCAATCATTCACCAAATTGAAATAAAATTCACAATACTATAAATGTAAATAAATTGTTGCATATAATCATTGGTTAAAATATAGCACATGCTAATTTATAAATATAATGGAGTAAATATGAGAATAAACAATATTTAGTTGCCAAACAATAATTAGTAGATAAGATTGAAACACATATAATTAATCCCATGCAAAGACAAACAGGTTATAATATAAATGGTGATCTTTCTGAAATATATATCAGATGAATTACATGTTTTTAGATAAATGTTTTAAGAATGCATCCATGGAAAGTTTCTAAAATTTATTTTTTTTAGAAAAATAAAACAAGCTTTTATTTTTGAAGAATTTGTAGAATAATATAATATATGAAATATGGCAAAAAATCTTCAAGATAAAAATGTATTATAATACTTTTTTTTGTTTACCAAAATATTATTCTTTTCTATCTTTTTTTATCATGATTCATGGATAGTAAAAATATTGTTCTATAAATAATAATTATATTATTTCAAAACCTTCTCATAAATTTCATAACGTTATACTCATTTAATGCACAGTTTCTTTGCTTTTTCGTCCATTTCCTTTCGATATATCGATATATCGATATTTTTCTACCGATTATCAGTAGATATCGATATTTGGTTTTGCGATATATCAAAATATCGAATATCGATATTTTTCTTAATATCGATGTTCCAACTCTAGTCTGTACGTAAGTTCGTACGTTCGTACGTATCTAGCATTACTCAAAAACGGTTAGCCATAGAGAGTAAAAATTTTGTATTTAGGATAAATATATAATTTAGTTGTGAACCTCCCTTTTTGGTTACTGCATGATTACCGAAAGTTGTACTTTACTTGAAGATCATTACTGATTTTCATCAAACAATATATTAAAATATAATTCAAAACTTCTGAAATTTGGTATTTAAGACTCGCATATTAATATATAGAACATAATAAATTTTGTTCAACATTGGAAAACCGAAAGTGGTACTTTACTTGAAGGTCATATTAGACTTTCATCAAAGATTATATTAAAATATAATGTAAAGCATCTCAAATTTGGTGAGTTTGACTTTTATATCAATATAAGTAATATAATAGATTTTGGTTGATAGATCCGAAATGGGTACTTTACTTGAAGGTCATAAGAAACAAATCAAAACACGATTTTTTTTCCACTCTAATTAAACAATTGTATTCCTTGTTTTAAGTTTTAAAATTGAGTGTAATATACTTTTTTTCCTAACTAAGTAAACTAAATAAGTCTGCAGTGTGGGGAATAAGATATAAGTTAAGCGGGTTGTTCCGCTTAAAATGTTAAAACCGTCGATTTCCAATGCCTTATCTAGTGACAGAGACAGTTTTAATGCTGTCAAGGAACACGAAGAAATATCTTAGAAACTTTTTACAAACTGAAACAAAACGACATATAAGACCTCAATAAACAAGAGCGACGCCGAGTGTCGTTTGAGGTACTGCTATGAAACTATTAACCAAATTCAGGGTCATTTTTTGAGCCACCGAATTATAGTTTAATTGGCATATAAGGAAGTCCTGTGGCGACTATCTTGTGTATTCTCAAAACATTAATCTAAAAGCATGTAATTCATTTGATATGCATCTCAGTACAATCATCTTTTACATAATTATCAATTTATCTTTACATGAGATGAATTAACATTATTTGTATATAAATCATATCTATTAATTAATGTTTAGCAATTATTAATTGTTTATTGTTATATTTACTGGTGAAATTCCAAAATCTTGATCCGAACATAGCGGACGTCTAGATTTTTAGGACCTGTCTAATCTTAAAAATCAAGACCTCCGTCATACTGGGGTTACGATCTGGACTTTTATCGAATAAAGGGAATTGTTACTTAAAATAAAATACAGTTTCGTATGGTATGATAAAAATAGTTTCGTATGATAATTCGTATGGTTAAGGGTTCGAAAATTAAATTTAAATTATCGAGATATTCAAATTATCGAGATTTCTAATAATCGGTGGAAAAAAATAGAATAACAAAATTAATGCAAAATTGAAATAATATGAATGGACATACAAACGATATAGTCAGATCGACAAAACCTTAAAATATCACATTTTAAAAAATTTCGGTTATTTTCTTTTCGTGCAATCCACGAAGACGGGTCTTATCGGCTTCGTTAAGCATGTTCAGAGCAGAAAATACATTTACACAAAAATCCGATTTTGTTAAGAAATGATGCAGATTGTACATGTATTATTTCGCCATTTTACTAATCGTCGGCACATCAATATATTTTTCATCCATTTTCACACGGAATCAAAATTTTCTCCTCAGTTAGGATCCTAGCTACCGCTAAACCTTCGTCAAAATAGGCGAAATCTCGAAAAGTTAGGGGAGTTTCTTAATTTTGAGGTAGGTGATTCCCATCCTCAAAGCTTTCTAAGAGTTACATCACTACTTCCTTGTGTTAAATGTCTTAAATCGTTTAATTAGGGCTCTGTCTAGAGACTGCAGCTTAGAGGTGATATTGGAAGTTAAAAACAGAACATTAACAAAGTTGAGTGATGTGGTACTGTTGTGGGCCGTACAATTATCAATAAACAGTTGAAAATTTTCGCTATTTTTTATTACATATCTGTGCCCATTCGTTGAAATTTTGGTTTAAAAAAAGAGTAAACCGACCGAAATTCCTAGAAACGATTCCCCTCTCACTCGCTCACCTCGCCTCTCCTTTTGAAAATATTAAGAGTTAACAAAATTTTTTATTTGGAAATTCGAATTATAAGACGTTTACATTACTTGGAAGACGAAAATAGATTCGAATCATCGAGGGAGCCGGATTGCAGTGTTTCTCTTCGAAATTAAGGGAGATTTTCAAGAAACTAGAAAATTCATACGAATTATCAGGATATACAAGTTACCGAGGTAGGAATTATCGAAAATCGACTGTAATATAGTTTAACATATGGTGTCATCAATATATCGTCGTAAAATATCGATATCATCCATCTATCAGATGTTGAGATATCGATAGAAAATATCGGAACTCCGATATATCGATATATCGCGTTTCGATATTCCAACCCTACTTAAAATGAGAAATATACTTCGATCGTAATTGACTAGTGGTTAGATAAAGATTGGAAATATTGTAAAGTGAAATGTTATCACAGCTTATTGAATTTAAAAAATCCGAGCGGTCCAGAAAAAAAATGGTTGTTTGACAGCATTAAAAAAAGCATAATTATTATTTTAAGTATATTATTTTATCAATTACATGCCTTAAAATAAGAATATAAATTTTTTTGGATTATAATGTTTTTATTAAGAGAAACATATCCAAGATCATGTAATATATATATATATATTGTATTGTATTAAGTGTGTAGAACTTATAGAAGAATATATTCAAAAACAATAACACCAGTTTTTTTTCTATCACCTTTTCTTCTTCCTAAGGCCGGAAACTTACTACATAAATATATATATTGTAGCATCTTAAAATAGGGCCCTTTTCTTTATTATATAATACCTTTAAAATGGCCCCTTATATATATATATATATATATATATATATATCTCAGCCTGGAATATCTCGTACATCGATATCTCATACAGCTGGAAGAGTATTATTTTAAAACATATGAGAGGAAGGTTACACTTTGTAAACTAATTGATATTGTTATATGTATGTGGTGAACAAACTTTGTAATTTTATTTATTCTTTTCAGACTAAATATTATCTTGTGTGTTTACAAATTTACAAATAAAATTACAATTCTTGAAAAAAAAGAGAAGAACGATGGCTAAGGTTAAGGAAGAAGAATCAAAATTATATGTTCATATAATAAAGAGAAGAGAAGATGAGTTCGAATTAGCTGGGTTGTCAGAAGATAAACTATTGTGGTTTGTCCTTCCCCTAGAATTTCAGAACCTAGTGGAACATGAATTATTGATGTCAAAGCCAACAATTAAGAGTGCGGTTTGTGCTATTAAACCAATAAATGGTTTTCGAAAGGTAGGTGTTAAAATTGATAATGATTTAAAGAATGAATATTTCGATTTAGACGGAAATCTTTGCTATAAAAATTTTCCTTTAGAAGAATCGCTTGAGTTTTTGAATGTTAGTAGTTACTGTGAAAAATCACAGGAAGAATCTTTTTTATTACAGAGAATTAAGGAATTAGAAACTAATTAATGAAATTAAGGAATGATGAATTAAAGTTATATGAAATTGAAAAAAGTTTATTCTTGATAAATTTGATAAAACTCAGAATCCTACTGATTGGATCAAACAATTTGAAAGTGAATTTATTACACATAAGGTTAATAGTGCATCCAATATGATAGAAATATTAAGGTTTTTTGTTACCGGATCACCAAGAAATTGGTATGATTCTAATTTGAAAAAGATGGGACTTAGTTGGCCTGAGTGGAAAAATTCATTTTTTACATGTTTTGTTGAAAAAGGATGGAACGCGGTCAGAAAAGCTTATAGTTTTAAGCACATAGGAGGTTCATTAATTGATTATGCTTTAACCAAGGAGAAACTGTGCTTAGAGATAGAAACGAATAGCACGGTTATCACAAGAATCAATATGATTGTTATGGAACTGCCTATGGAGATACAAGACCTTATAGACCGTGAAGAGATTAATACAATAGAGGAATTATTTACCCGGCTTAGAAAACTAAATAGTGTACAAAATAGAAATTATACCTTTAGTGGTTGTAAGAAGGAAAAAGTGAAAACTGTTGGCTTAAATTCTAACGTATCTAAGAAGAAATGAAATGAAGGAATTTAAAAAAAAACCATGTTTCATGTGTGATGTTTTAGGATGGCCCAACCGTTTTCATACAGCTAACGAATGCAGGAATAAAAATTTGTATGATTCAAAAAAAGAATCAAATCTCATCGAAATCCAAAATTCATCAGAAGAAGCAGAAGTGATGAGAATAGAGCTTGATAAAAGATCTTTAAACTGAACGGCCCGGGAAACTTAAATCCACTGATAAAAATACATGTGCTCATTGATAATAAATTAAAAGTAAAAGCTGTTTATGATACAGGTTCTAATGTAGCCTTAATAAACAAAAAAATCGTAGATATATTAAAAAAGAATCTAATAAAACATAATAGCGCGTTTAAAACAATCAATGGGTTAAATTTCAGTTCGACCCGGGCAAATATAATGCTGAAAATCGGTGAAATAACTAACCACTTGGAGACTTTTGTGGTTAAAAATAGTGCATTTTCATACGATTTGTTATTAGGTCTTGATGCAATAAAACAATTTAAGCTTACGCAAGCTAAAGATTTGAAAATTTTTCAAAGAATAGATGAGAAGACAATTCAAGTAGAAAATTTTAAAGAGAATAATTCAACATTAAAAAAGATGAAAGAAGAAAATAAAAAAGTAAATTTTAATGAAGAAACAAATACAAAAGAATTCATTGTAAATCTCGACCACATGGCAGATGACATTAAAAAGAAACAACTTTTACATTTTTACTTTTACAGAAAACACAAAAAACAATTCGCAGAAAATAAATTTGATGTTGGCCAAATTAAGTCAAAGAAGGCAGAAATAAAATTGATTAGGGATGAATATGTAATGGCTCGCCCGTATAAATGTTCAATACCGGACGAGAAAGAAATAAAAGAACAAGTGAAGAAATTATTGGAAGTTGGTTTAATAGAAGAATCTGAC
Source organism: Rhaphigaster nebulosa (assembly GCA_948150685.1). Classification (NCBI taxonomy): domain Eukaryota; kingdom Metazoa; phylum Arthropoda; class Insecta; order Hemiptera; family Pentatomidae; genus Rhaphigaster; species Rhaphigaster nebulosa. The sequence goes on along the minus strand of OX411306.1, from coordinate 82,385,377 downwards.
TCAGCTTTCGCTTCACCTGTGACTCTTGCCTATAAGAAACAAGATGGTTTACAAATTTACAAACACACTATATATATATATATATATATATATATATATATATATATATATATATATATATATATATATATATATATATATTTCTTCCATCATCTTCCGTTATGGCGATTGAACGAGTCCTGTGTTTTTTTTTTTTAATAACACTTAATGTTTCTTTTTATACTTTTTTCACTCTTCTGTTTCTTACTTAAATTCTTTCTCCACTCTCTTTCATCGTTCCCCCATTGTCTCCCTCCTCTATTCAATATTTTTCTAATACTTCGAATGACATGAACCGGCCCATTACGCAAGGGTAACGCAGGACTGTTTAGTTGTCTTAGAACTGGAGGTATTAGCTGGGTAGGCACTGAAACAGGTATGTGATAGAGCCTAGATTGATGCTTTGATGTCTCAGAGGAAATTCCAAAGTAGATTAAGTCACGGTGCTTATTATATATGAAGATGTAGTTTCTGAACAGAACAGTCACGATTGAGTATTTACTCAACAGGTCTTACAACAATCTATATATAATCGCTAAAACGTTGAATAAGTCCTTTGAAATTTATGATGTAACACGTTTAAACATTAGTCCTAAATGTTTTCAATGATGAATATTAAATTACTTATATCGTAACGTTTGAATTTCTCAGGCTGTTATACCGATCAACTCACCAACAGATATAGTCCGAAAACATTCTAAATACAAAGTTGGAGAAGCTACTTGTTTTTTAGATAAATTTTTTTAAAATACACAGAGTTGTTCAATTCGTCGAGTCTTGACAGAAATACCGTACAATCAATACTGGCTCCTATACTGTGCATTTTATTTATACTCATACACGGCATACATGAGACATTGACTGCTACTGACGTTAACGATACAACAATTTAAACAATCCATCATGATACCCACTGGCCTATTTTACAAAGTCATTTACTACATTTTCACAAGTTAAATCACGACAAATCAGGGCATTAAGTATTTACTCTTCGATAGGACTCTTTTCCTCCAGTTTATAACTGCATTAAAAAATTGCTTCTTCCAGACAGACACATTATATTAGGTACCTTAGACTTATTTTCGACAGTAGGATGACTTAGAGCTGAAATGTTTAAATGAAAAAAATAACCCTAACAAACGGCTTAACTACTCTACTCTCTTTTTTCCAAATCCCCTTCCCCTCTTCAAAGTCTTCAAATCCTAATCTGAAAAAAATTAAAATCGGTTCAAACTAGGTATAACAAATTTTCCCAGCAACTTATTACCCCTACCTTAACTCTGAGGCTCAACAATATCTATACAATAAAAAACTTGCGTTCGTAAATGGGTATCCGTAATCGTCGTCATGACAACTTCATAATCGTAGAAGCAAGTTTAAAATAAAAGCTTTATTAGGTTAAAATTTATTATTTTCATTTTAAAGCGAGAGAAGAAAAAAATGTTTATTAACTTCATTTATTAGGTTATTTTGTATTTTAGGAGGTTAACAACCTTAATAACCTTAAAAATATGGGTTATTTCCACCTACATTTTCGTTGGTTTTAAATCTTTGCCCATTTTCTCCCAATTCAGCATTATTACACATTTGCAATTAACTTTTTTTTCTTTACCCAGAAATATAGATAAATAAGTCCTAGAACATTAGTAAGGGAGATTAAATGTTTTTCAAGTAGCTGTTACACTTTAGTTCACCTGAGAATTTAAAAGGTGGCTTGGGTAGCTGGTTAAACATCATTAAGGTCCTATCAGAAGCCCCAGAGCGTGGAATGTTCAAAACTGCTCTCCTGTAAAGTTAGGAAAATATGACATACAGTCCTATACCTCCTATTTACAGAATTATGGTTATGCAGCTATTATTTTCTGCAATATGTTTCTCATATTTTTCTCTGAAACGAAGTGGAATAAATATTTCCATATATTTTTTTATTTTTCCCAGTGATTAAAATCGTCCTTGGGACGTGCCCTTCCACTCGTTATTTCATGAGAGCTTTCCTCGACCTGCTCTCATTTACAGTGTACTAAATATTTATTATAATATCACTGAATACGCATTTAAGATTGTAAAATACGAAACGGCTTTAGCAATTTTCGAATAAAATTATGTTCAAGGCCTTGCGCAGTAACATCAACGTGAAAATCACAGAATATTTATTGTGAAGTGCGATAAGGTTCTAAGCCTCTTGATTGGGGACTGGGCCTAGGGATTGGGAAATCCCTCAACATTGACAGAATACGGTGATTAATTGGAATAACCTTTCACACATCCATAATGAATGAGGAACAACTCATAATTTGTAACGTTAGAAATTTTAATAATTGGAACTCTATCATCCAAAAGAACAGCTAGTTCTCAAATATTAGGCCAAACCAGAATAGGTGATCCACCAGCAACATGTGTTAGAGGAAACGCCCACGGAGGAGGGAGAGGGGGATTCTATATAAAACTTGACCAGTGTCCAATCTTCGTTCTAACAAACACCCATTTTTTTAGTTGCTCCCCTTTCATTCTGGATGTGCGATATATAGCAGTAAGAAACATCCAATACAATGACGAGCTCCATCGTCAAGATATCCACTCATCCATAAACAGCGTGCCAAAAAGCAAGAGAAAAAGAAAAAGATAAATCTGTCTCTAATCAAGAAATCTAAAAAGGAATTTAGAAGAAAAAAAGTCTATTCTATTACAAGAAAGTAAGAGTATGATAAATTAAGGATCTCAAAGAAGATGCCGAATTCCTAAATATTGATTATTATTTTACCAAAACATTTTTTGGTACAACTTTACAATGCAGCCATCTTATCAGTAGCGGTCGCACGGTGGGACCAATAGCTGATTTAGGAGGACAAAATTCAGTGACCATAATTTTCATTTGGAAATCACATATTCCTCAAAAATAAACTTAAAAAAACCTTCGGTAGTCTATAATCAATTAATAAAAATTATTTTATAGCGAAAAATGTAAAAAAATAAATTTTTAAATTATAAATTTGAAGAATTTTAAAGAAATAGCATGAAGTAACATTAATAAAAATAAATACAATGTGGATATATGTGGAACTATTTTTAGGTCACCTAAAATATTGCCAAAATATATGTATATATATATTATATATATATACATATATATATATATATATATATATATATATATATATATATATATATATATCAGTATTTTAGGCAATATTTTTCGAAATGAACAGAATACACAAAAAAAAAAAATCAAAAAGCTGTAACAAATATTTTTTACGTGACCTAAAAATAAAAGTTCGCTTGAAATTTGCTGTCATCTAAATTCTGTCACCCGGGACAAATACTTCCTTTGTCCACCCCTCTTGTGTCTGATTTGCAGAGGCACTTGTCTCATCACTTTCTGACTTGTCGGACTTAAGCCAGAGAGTAATTTTACTATGAATGTCGATTTTGAGGATGAGGAAATAGATTAAATTAATTTGAATATATCTACATTGTATTTATTTTTATTAATATTATTTCAAGCTATTTCTTTAAAATTCTTCAAATTTATAATTTAAAAATTTATTTTTTTACATTCTTCGCTATAAAATAATTTTTATTAATTGATTAAAGACTATCGAATGTTTTTATATATTATATATATATATATATATATATATATATATAATAAGTAAAATACTGAAGCCTTTTACTTAACTTACGACCAACAAATGTCGCAAGGCTTCTTCAGGACTATACTGTCATCAATTTTTTATCTATGAACATTTAAAATTTTCATAATGTTAGTCGCTGTTAACAATGATTGTGGATCCGCCACAAGTTTAACTGTTTTCACATCACGTTGACCAGAGTAATGAAACACAGCCTTTGCTGTCACAGCTATTCTCTCGGAAGTTGACTGCAGTACTTTCCGTTACTTGGATTTTTTGAAGCCTGCAAAGCAATTTTTTTTTCGGTCTTCCTTGTACCGCGAAATCTCGGTAAGTCAAGTGGCTCCCTATCGGATGGTTCAGAAAATTTTCTTCAAGAAGCCATCTATAGCATTTCCAAATCAATTGTAACGTTTTCCGAATAAATTGCCCCTTTTCCATTTCAATTGTAACCCAAGTGGACAATAACCCAATGGCTTTTGAAATGTTGGCTTATTCTTCCGACATTTTTTTTGTTTGTTTATGTAGTTGTATGTTTAAATACTTGATCTTAAGTGCTGACTTCAAGTGCCTAGTAAACAAATTTGGAATATGTTGTTGTTTATTTATTTTAAAATATTTATGATTTTTTTATTTATTTAGAGGAGAGGGGGAGATGGATTTCATCGATTTGGCGATGGTTCATTCGATTTTCAAAGTTGCGAAATTTTGTTCAGCCACGAGCATTTTTACTTAATTATTAGTTTTCAAAATTCTTCGATATAGGTATTGTTTACTAGATTTTGAAGAGCGCTATTTTCGAATTTACTGTTCAAGTTTTCTACCATAACTATTACACTTGCAAAAGTAGTTTTCTTACCATAACCATTAAAATTTCTACCATAACCATTATATTTCTACCATTACAATTGACATTTTTTTCGGTTAAGTTATTGTTTATTAGGTTTTATAGGACGATATAATAATAAAAAAATATCAAATATAAATGTTATTTGAAATGCACATACTCGATAAAAAATAAAATTTGAAATATGCCATCAGAACCCGCGAACACCTTATAAACGATTTCAATCTCAGAGAAAACTTCAGTAGTATCAGTAAATTGAAAAGCGCTTGCGCAATCAAAAGTCAAATTCAAAAAAATGGAATCAGAACTCTCAAAAACCTAATAAACAATTCCTGTCATAGGAAACTTCAACAGTAACAGAAAAGCAAAATGTGCAAGCGCGATCGAAAATCCAATATAATAAATGAAATTAAGACCTTCGAAAAACTAATATAACATTCCTATATCATAAAAAATCCATCCCCGCATCTACTCCAAATAAATAAAATATAGTAAATATTTAAAAAAAAATTAGTTTAAATATTTAAACTACTTGAAATCAGCACTTAATATCAACAAATAATAAACGAAAAAAATGTCGAAAAAATACGCCAAACCTATTTCAAAAGTCATTATTGTAATTAATATAATTATTTTTTATAGAAAGTAAATAAAATAGAATTAATTCATGTCCTGTTGGATTACAATTGAAATGGAAAAAGTTTCAGTTGAAATGGAAAGGGTTACATTGAATTGGAAAAGGTGACAATTGATTTGGAAAGGATTACAATTGAAATGAAAAGATTACAATTGAAATGGGAAAAGTTACAGTTGAAATGGAAAAGATGACAATTGATTTGGAAAAGGTTTTAATTGACTAAAAAATGCTACATCTCATAAAATCCGATTTCTTTCACTGAGTATTTTCCACGCGCTCATTAATATTGTATATTAATCATATAAATCTGTATGAGTCTTATAATTTAATACATCTATTTTGTTACTATTAATAATTTCCTTTAAAATTTCGGAGGTCTTTTCATGAGAAGAAAATATTTCCCACAGTTCAAAAATGTGAGTCCAGAAATTGTGCTCAATTAAAAAAAAAAAAAAACAGTAATTAGCGCAAAATTGTTCCAAATCTAATGAACATTTGTTGAATGAATGCAAAAATGGTACATAATGGGAAAAAAAAAATTCTTTGGGACACCCGGATAGCTACAGTAGTAATATAGATAATATAGATAATAGATAATATAATTATCTATTTTAAAATTTTGATCATAGCCGTTTTCGAAAACCAGTTGTTCACAATATTAAATTGGTAGAAGCTATATTAATCTAGTGAGAAAGAAACATAATTACCTGATTTAGCAGAAGCCATCTTGAGCGATAACAGACTGACACTAATTACAACTATAAACGACTGAGCGCCTGCTTGTTCATGCCTGACTAATCCGTACCCTAAAGCGAGAGCATAATCAAATTTTGAGATTATACTACGGCATTTTTTTGGTCTCCAACTACTTATAGAAAGGATGCTTTATTACACTCATATTTTGGAAGTTGTTTTTGTCCCTCTAGATCGGCTATCGGCCCCATTGTGGATCACCGCACGACCGCTCTCCAGCGCCATTTGTGAGAACTAACTGTTCTATTCAATTGTAAAATTAGTATTATTACAAATGTTAGTTAGTACAAATGGTATTAGAGAGCGGTAGAGGGACGCCCGCTACTGATAAGGCGGCTGTATTGTAAAGTTGTGCCCATTTCTTCCATGAAAATAACTATCACATACACGTTCATAGCCATTTATGAATATTCGTATGAAGAGCACATTTCCATTTCTCACGTCATCTACTTCTTATCTCCACGCCGTTGGTTAGGGTGATTAATCTGCGGAGGTGAGGGTAATCGGGAGAGGAGCTATCGGTGAGAGGGAGAGAGAGGGAGGCAGATAGTGGCAGGGCGGACACATGAATGAATGGGCTGATGGGGCAAGTGGGATCCAATCCCCAGCAGGCTAATACCCGACCCACATCCCTCCCAACCTCCCCTGTTATTTTGGATTTCCTTGTCTAGCTGAGGCAGCTCTTTTAAAGAGCCACAATAATGTAGTATGCACTAGGGTTGGAACATCGAAAGGAAAATATCGATATTCGATATATCGCAAAACCAAATATCGATATCCACCGATAATCGCTGGAAAAATATCGAAATGAAATGGATGAAAAAGCAAAGAAAGTGCATCAAATGAGTATTATTAAATACAATGAATATTATAAACTGTGAAGAAGGTTATTAACATAAATATAACAATATTTTTATTAGACATGAATCATTATAAAAAAATATAAAAAAGAATTATACTTCAAAGAAAAAAAAATTATAACATATTTTTATTTTGAAGACTTTTAGCCATGTTTGATATATTATAGTCTTCTAGAAGTTTTTCAATAATAAACCCTTAAAACTTCTCAAATTTTTATTTATCTTTCAACTCTTCCGACTATATTGTGCATTCTCAAAACATTTATCTAAAAGCATGTAATTTATTTGATATACATCTCAGTACCATCATCATTTATATAAATCATCAATTTTTCTTTATATAGGATTAATCAACATTATTTGTATGTAAATCTTATCTACTAATTATTGTTTGGTAATTAAATATTGTTTATGGTTATATTTACTGGTAAAACTCCAGAACGGTAATCCCAACATGGAGGACATGTAGATTTTTAGGACTTGGATAATCTTAAAAATCTAGACTTCCGCCATTTTGGGGTTACGATTCTGGGGTTTTATCGAATAAAGGAAATTGTTAAAATAAAATACAGTAGAATCTCGATAATTCGTATGGTCAAGGGTTCGAAAGGTAAATATGAATTATCGAGATATCCAAAGTATTGAGATTTCCAATAATCGGCGGTAAAAAATAGGAAATAACAAGATTAATACAAAATTGTAAACAGACCGAAATTCATAGAAACGATTCCTCTCTCACATACTCCCTCTCCTCTTGATAAGATTAAGAGCTAACCAGATTTTTTATTTGGAAATTCGAATTATAAGGCGTTTACATTACTTGGAAGACGAAAATAAATACGAATAATGGGGGGAACCGGATTGCAGTGTTTTTATACGAACTAAAGGGAGACTTTCAAAAGGCCAGAAAATCTATACGAATTACTGGGATATGAATTGCCGAGTTCTATTATAATATATTTTAGCATATGGTGTGATCGATATATCGTTGTAAAATATCGAAATCATCTATATATCGGATGTTAAGATATTGATATAATATATCGGTTTTTCAACTCCGATATATCGATATATCGATACATCGCGTTTCGATATTCCAACCCTAGTATACACTGATTCATTATCCATTGGTATCACTGTTTTAACACTGTTGTTGTAAAATATCAAATACTCTACTTCTTTTACGTAAGCTCCCGCTGTATTTCTTAATATTTCTTATAAATTTCTTAATCCATTCTTAATATTGAACACCTCAACATTCTGAACATTTACAGTTTTACACTAATTTCAAGTGTGCTTGAGTCCAATAAATAATACCAGTCAACGTGCCATAATAACAGCAAAAATTCAAAAAAGTAACAAAAAATATGATTAGTGAATTATTGGATGAAATCAAAAATAAAAAAATATAATAATGATATGAAAAATAAAAACCCCAACGACTAAAATGACTTCTTTATTTTATAACCCTTTCTGTCTTAAGCGACGGAATGTACTTGCCTATTAACTAAAATGCATTGGTAAATTGTTAGTACTAATAATTTGAGCCATCAGATTAAATACTTAAACCAATCAATTGAGTTCGGGACCTTGCAGTAATCTAAATTATTACTGCTTTAATTAGATCACAGCTGTCGACTTCCGCTCGCTACGCTCGCTCAAGAGATGAACAAACCCCCAACGGATCCTTTTCAGGTCGAGGTCCTAACGTAATTCAAATGCAGTTATTTATGTAATCTTCGCAAATTTATTGGTCGACGGACTAATTTCCACACTCATGGTCGGTTGTTTTGTGTTATTTGTTTTCTGTTATTCAGCATGGTAATAATTATTGTGGGTTATCTTTTTTTAGATCTGTTAGTATTTATGAATACACTTTCATTATATTTTATTTTATTCCTGTTATTTTTTTAGTATTAAAGTTTGATAATTTATTATTTGATTATTCATGTCTGGATTTCTGGGTGGCTAATCCATAACCTCGATCTCTTGTTACTGGAGGTTATTTGCTCCTGCCGAGCAACATTAGGTCGGGCATTTCTTGCATAAAATTAAATTTGCCCTCTCTATTACTTACAAAGAGTATCACATTTTCTAGAATCTCCCATATGTATCTTAAAGCTGTTGTAGAGCCCCGGTCTAAAACCAACTCCGTAGTAGAAATTAAACTTATAGCTCTCCAAACCATTAATGAACCTCCTCCAAAAGCAACTCTTGGAGAAAAATTACATGGAGCGTTCCTCTCTCCCCATCTCCTCCACACTCTATACATTATCCTCCATGCATTTCACTCGTCCATCTGGAGACCGTAGGCAGAATCTTGACTCGTCAGTGAACAATACACGGTGTCAGTCTTCCCGAGTCTAGTTTTAAGTGTTCCTGGGCAAACCTTAAGCGCTGAACTTGGTGCTTCTCGGAAAGGAGAGGTCCAGTTGCTGGTGAATGGGATTTCAATCCATACTCGCTAAGTCGTCTTCTCACTGTTCGCTCTGAAATTAGTACGTTCCTTAACCACTGGAGGAGACAACGCAAGCTGTTTCCTGTAGATTGGCGATCCCGAACTTAGTGAAGTTGTACAAATCTGTAGCCATGCCGGGTTGTTGACCTTGGACGACCTTGCCCCGCCTCTTGGTATGCTCTGCAGTCTCATGATAACTAATAATCGACCTGGAAACCGCGGATTGTGACCGCAGGAGCCTTTGTGCAATGTCTCTTTGTGGCAAATCATCTTTCGTTAAAGGAATAATACGGATCGACTCTTTTTCGGTGAAATCCCTTCATTTTGACTTAGAAATGTCCTAAATTAACTCGTAAGCAAAAACTGTTAAAAACGGTGTTAAAAAAAATTTTAAACACGTTAAAATCTGTATTCAAAACTAATGTATGACTGAGAGAAAGATGCTTTAAGTTATCGGTGGATATCGATATATGGTTTTCCAATATCGCAAAATATCGAATACCGATATTTTATTTTCGATGTCTCAATCTTAGTTGAACCGTTCGTTAAAAAAAACGTTACATACCTTGAAACGATCAGGCTAAACACATTTCCCTCCTTATATGGCTTCGCCGCAGTCGGGTAAAAATAAGATCACATAAATGCAGACCAGAGATAGAACATCACTATCAAGTCTAATAAAACGAACTAAATTAAGACAGTACATGTACATAGATAGATTGCATGCCTTATAATAGTGAACCTTTGTTAGTGATTAAACTTAATATCAGTCAAATATTAACTATGAAATGATAAAAAAAACCTTCGGTCTTTGTATTTTAATTGAATGATTTAGGTAGTTCTTTTCCCGTGAATTTCGACTCACCCCGATCATTACGTTTTCAACAAGTAAGGGCTGGCAGTAGTGAATCCATCTCCATTCCCCCGGTCAGATAACTTTTTTACTGAGTCAAAGACGTAGATTCTATTCAGTGAATCACAATATCCATCCTCCGGTCCTAATCTCGCGATAATTCCTTTATCAAATCAAGAAAAAGATTTTATTTCCTCTCCTTGCGATAAATGGATCATTCTGATATGATCCATGGAGACGAGCAGTTTTGTCCATCTCTTGAAGCATAAGAATGACGATATAGTCATACCACCTTTCTCCCCCCACTCCTCTCGACCTCCCGTGAGCTACGACTAAAAATTGATCAATTGTATACATATATTATTAATGGATTCTGGGACTATTTGTACATTTTCTTTGATATTTCTAACTCGAATCTTGTCGAATGATGGCGATTTTTGACATTGAAATTTGAAATTATACCACTGATATCGATATTACAAGAAGACAATGTGAAGTGAGAATAAAGAGGTTTATAAAAAGTCACAATCGTATTCAGTAGATTTGCGTTGTGATTGAAATAAATGGAAGCAAAATAAAATAAAAATGTGGTACGATATTAGATTCATTGATAATTAAACATTGAAAAATATATATTGCGATTTGAATCTGAACAAATTATGATATCCGATATCCCTGGAAACAATGTTGGCTCTTCAATCAATGACGATATTGGACAACTCTTTAATAAAAACTGCAATAAAGAGCAGATTTTAGATTTCATCGCGACATCTACGGTTCACAAAAGTACTATTAATATAAATGAATGTCTTCTTGGAATAATGATAATGCCTGGAAGTAATTTCCAGAAATGATTAAATCAGGCTCCCGTGTTTAGCGTTGAGATATTCCGAGAACCTTTTAAGTGCATAACTCAATATTCAACTATTATAAATAAATAAACATCAAGTTTCAATTACTTCATGCCAAGAAGGGTTATTTTTGGGCACGGCTATTCTTCATTGGTACACTTTACAATCAGGACGCGCTATCACTGGCTCAGGCCGAACTTACCCGAAGGTCGCCACAATATCACTTTTTTGCGCCATTTGTGCTAACTGCTTTCTATTCAATTCCTAAATTCGTATTCATTAGAATTATTAAAATTATAACTGCTTTTATTAGACGCTAATTAAAATTATTAGTGCTGTCGAGGTCCGGTGGTCTGAGGTATAAGTTTTAGTTATAATTTAAATTAGGGTCAGAGACCTCAACTGAAAAGGAACTTTTGGAGGTTTGTATATTTCTTGAGCGAGCGTAGTGAGTGGAAGTCGACAGTTCTGAAGTAATTAAAGCAATAATAATTAAAATTACGGTAAGACCCCGACCTTTTTTTTTATCTCTTGGTCGAACGTAGTGAGCGGAAGTAGACAGCACATAACTTTGAATAATATCTAATTAAAGCAGTAATAGTTTTAATAATTCCGATGAATATGAATGTTACAATTGAATATACAGCAGTCAGTTACCACAAATGGACCTTCGGTTAAGTTCGGCCCGAGCCGGTGATAAGGCGTCCCAATTGTAAAGTTGTACCATTATGACTTGCGATGTGGTCTTCTAACAGACATTAATGGCTTGCAGGAACACAAAAAGTCTGGAGGGAGCCACCCAACTTGACGTTGCTACGAACCATGGTTTTCATGGTACAATGGCAGTCTACGTATGATCGTGGCCAATCCAGCAGTGCCCTTCTCACCGACGTAAGTTCAAAAACTCCCGTTCAAGGACAGCGACAAATCTGTCTAAATCCATGGAATATGGCTGTTCAGAGTCAGCAGGCTCTATATGTCTTTTCCTGCAGCAGACCTTCGGTGGATCAAACATCCAGGTTGTTATTTTTAATATCCTAGAACCTCACATAGCGATTCACAATTAAACTGAACGGGGTCATCACTCCTACGTATGATGAAGGGCCTTATAAGTCCTGAGGAGGAAATAATTGACTATTCCGGACAACGTCGCCTTCCTTAGAAAGAGGTCGTCCATTTCGGCTGTAAGATAATCATGGTGTTGCTTATGCATACGTTAGAGATATTTTCGTCTCGTCAAGTGTTCGAAAAAAAGATTCTCGTTTCACGCCCGTATATGGGTCGTCAAGCTATCGTCATGCTATCATCAAATTCTCTAGTACAATTCACGTATACTGGAAATATACAATATTAAATATCTTCAAAACAGGAGTGAACGAAACTTTTTTAAAATAATCATAAAACGTATATTCAAGTAAAATGATAGAATTAATTATTTCCAAAATAATATGTTTCGGTCATTCAACGATTTAATTCTCAAATATTATTTCAAATGAATATTGCTCAGTTCTAGACCATATGAGTACATTAGCATTAGTAGCATCTATCTTCATAATATTTTTTCCTACTAACGATAAAAAAAAAAAAGAAATGAAAAAATGAATAATCACAGATGTAAAATAATTGTTTAAGTATCTGCCCTCAGATAACTAGCTCAACTTTAATTCAATGAGGTTTTTTGACAGACTAAATTCAAAAACAAAAACCGAATGATCTGCTCTAGCACTCCACTTTTGAAAGTTTAGTCGGTAAGGTGAAGGAAACACTCCATGAAATGGATCCACGCATGTAAAGTGGAAAGCCCATATATAGGTTTATTTGGACTTAGTTATTTGGACTATTTTTTTCTTCTTCTTCTTCTTTATCTTCCTCCTTTAGTGCCTTTCAGCGTGGAGGTGCCCCGATCCAAGACTGCCAAGCTTCTCGATCTCCAGCCAGCGCTTTCATTACATTTATTGACCTTCCCTTCCTTTCACCAATCCCTGAGATATGGTCTATCCATTGCAATCTTGGTCTTCCTCGAGGGCAGCGTCCGGTAGGCCTGGCTTCAAAGAATTTCTTTGGGTCCCGGTCCTTATCCATTCTGCACAGATGACCAAACCATCCCAGCTGTCGTCTCTCCACTGTTTCCTTCAGTGCAGTCACTCCCAGGTCTCCCCTTATTCTCTCATTCCTAACTCTGTCCCTCCTTGTTTTGCCTGCCATTTTCCGGAGGTATTTCATCTCTGCCGCGGTAGCCCTACTCCAGTGCTTGTCCAACGGGACCCAGCTCTCACTTCCATAGATGAGGGTAGGTAGGTATATGGACTTGAAGATATGTAATTATACATTATTTTCCAATTCCCTTTTCCCCACCACTGTGTTGCATAGCTGGTAGTATATGCTATTTGCTTTTTTAATCCTGTTTGAGAGCTCTTGGTCCATTTTCCCATTTCTGGTGAACACTACTCCTAAATAAGTATACTCCTGCGCTGTCTCCAAGGTTTCTCCCCTGCAGTGAACCAAAACCTACTCTTCTTCACGTCCGATGTGCATCACCTTGCTTTTTCCAACATTCAATATCATACCCTTCCTTTCTAGCTCAGCCTCCCACTCCGTAACAGCCTGCTGTAGATTTTCCTTGGAATCGGCTATGAGGACAATATCATCTGCAAAAACCATTACTTGCGCTAGGATTGTCCTCATGTTCCACTTTCCAACGACCATCCGTGTTGTCCTCCGCTTGCAGATTTTCAATATCTCGTCCATAAAAGTGATGAAAAGAAGAGGACTAAGACTGTCCCCCTGTCTAACACCCCTTCTCATGGCGAAAGCCTCAGACATTCTTCCATTAATTCTAACCATGCCTTTGGAGTCATGATAAGTGCTTTTTATGGCATTTATTAATGCTGCGGGCACATTTTTAGCGGCTAGAGCTGTCCAAATTTCTTCTCTAGGGACTGAATCGAATGCTGCTTTTATGTCCAGGAACGCTAGGTACAAGTTCTTTCCTCTATCCCATGCCTTCTCAATAATCGTCTTCAGCGAGAAGATGTGATCCTGCGTTTGTCGGTGTGGTCTAAATAATTGTTTTCACATGGAATAAATCTTTCATATCAGAAAGTTTACAGCCACAAATGACACAAGTGGCAGACGAAGGAGTACCCAATATATTATGTTGTGCTTTCCCGTCCAGCTTGGTTAAATGGAGCTGATGGCTTACTTGGAAAAAACATTGTTTGCAAGTTCTTCAGCAATTTTATCAACTTCTGTCATGAGGGTATTTATTAAGGGTATTTGTTTTACGACATTACCATCACTAGATTGACAAAGATTGTATTCACGAGCTAATTGAATTTCATCTCTTGAAAACATAGCATTTATTTCTTGTGCTCTTTTCTGTTTTTTGTTTTTTGCTAATAATCAAAGAAAGACCTTTTCCGCCAATATGAACCAACTTCTTCTGTAGATTTAGAAGAACCTGCAATCGATTCCTCAAAGTTTATGTATGACCATTCAAAACAAAAAAATGTTAACCAGTTAAGATTATTTGCGAAAAAACGTTACCTCATTAACGTTCGTATCTAACCTTCTCGCTTTGAATGTTTTCAGAAATTTTAAATTAGGTTCTTCAGATAGGCTTTGAAAATGTTTTGGACAGACCCCGTATTTGTTTTAAAAATGGCTCAATAAGGTTCCAATTTATTCCCACATGAATATAAGCAGATATTCACCAGCTCATCATGCTGCCGGTCCTTCCCTTCAATAGTTGCACTCGCCAAAGGTCTAAACCTTTAGTCAAGTGTTTAGTAACAATTATTTTTAAAAAATAGCTGTATCGAATTTTGGTACAGACTTTGTCCTTATTTTTAATATTAATTCCATCTTATCAGGCATTCTAGTTTATCATTTTAACATTACGTAATTGCATATATCTTACCAAAGAAAATGCTTGGGAGCTGAACTTCATTATGGTTTTTCTACTGAAAACCTTAATCTAAACATTAAACTATTTTTCTATGGCATTTTTTTTAGGTCTACTCATTGAAAAAATTTCTATAGCGAAATATGCGTTACGCTTCGTCAAAAGTGTAAAAACTGATGCACAGTTTTAAAATTTTCATAGTAAAACATAGAGACTAAACTAAAATTTTTAGCATATTTCGCATTTTAATATGTTATGTATATATTGAGATTTGTAAAAAAAAATTATAATTTTGACATTTTTTTGAAAAATCGTAAAAAATCACCATATTGTGATACAAAACACTATATTTTCTTAAACTTATCTAATATCAATTAAAAATAAAGGGAAATACAGAAAATATTGATAAATACAAGAATTATTAGTAAGCAAATTTTTTTCTGAAATATCCAAAACCATTATAGTTTTACCAAATAAAAATTTGGTAATCTAAACATTTAAAGTGAATTTACTCAAGAGCAAAATTGCGTTGAGATGGATGCTCTATCATAAATAGAATGACCAGGGCGGAGTTTTGTACCGAAAAAGTGCGTTTTGAACAAATGTGCATCGGTTTTATTTTCTGTCCTTGACAGTTCTCTTGGACGGTTTTCACTTCTACACGATCATTAACCAATAATCTACACTCTCGACAGTGTTTATCTTTGAATAACTGTTGCATGCCTTAGTCCCCTTAACGTTCTGTTCAGAATATTCGGAAATATTCAGAGTATAAAGTCATTACGTCAGTAATGAGCCATTGCGTGGATAATAAGTACATGATCTATTCCATTAAAATAGTCCTAATATTTTTAGGCTTTATATCTCATTATTGTAAAACTAATCTAATTAACTAATTAAAAAATTAATATAAAATATTTATAAAATTATTATTTATAAAATATTTTAAAATAATCTAATGAACGAATTATAAAATTAGCCTCGATATATATATATATATATATATATATATATATATATATATATATATATATATATATATATATATATATATATATATATCGACCTTTTTGTTTTTTTAAAAAAACCATCATTTATTTATTATTATTTATATGTATAGTAGGAGTTTATTCAGGCGGAAAATCTTGATAATTAGAATATATTTTTAAGTTTATTAGCACTGGTCAAGGCCAGAGTGACAACTGAGTTGTATTTGGTGCTTATGTCATCATAGTAGATTATTTTTTAGAATATACAACTAAGCTGATGTTAGGTCCAATAATAAATAGGATCCTTAATTTCGATTTTTTTTAATAACGAAGTCGATATGCAAAATATTTTATTGTCGACATAATCTGAATAAATAATTTATAAAACTATTAGGTGATTTCCATATACAGCGAACAATATCGACTTTGTATATTAATAAATTTAATTAAATATCAAAACGATTAATTTGTATGAAGATTATCATTATAAAAGTTCATAAATATGTACATATTCTATTCTCTAAAAAATACTTTTTTTTAATTTTAGGCACCTTCTGATTTTATAATAATCGAATCAGCTAATTAATGAAACTAATTTAACTTTTAAATAAAATGGTACAGAAATAATGATATTAAGTAATTAATAAAATAATACAAATTTTATTATAAAATAATCTAATCAACATTGATGTTTACTTATTTATAAACACCCAAGGTTAGGAATCACTACCGTCATGTCCACCATAATTGTTTTAGTCAGTCTAAGGATGTATTTCTTCATTATTTCCGCTAACACTGGTATAAAATTAATAACAATAAAAATAATTTGGTTCAAGTTGTTGTGACTAAAAAAAGTTATGAATTGATAATTATATCTGACAAGTCAACATCTGATCTAATATTTTAAGACGATAATATTAATTTTCATTTTCTTGCTATCATTGGCCGTTATCTATAGATAAAAGTAAATTTTATTTTGAATTAATCATATAGCAAAATTTTCTGTCGTTCAAATGTTGCAAGCCTTACATAAACTATCTTATATATTTTATTATATTTACCATGAGCATCAGCATAGCAGTGCAGTAAAAACCGTTTTTCCGAGGAGGTACAGGTGAAATACAGGGGTAATAATCCGCGGAACAAATAGGATACTTCGTGCACCTCCCAGCAAAGGGAACTAGCATCAGCTGGAGTAATTCGTATCCTTACTCCATCTCAGAACAATGACGCTATCAATTTCAGAAAATCCGAAAGAAGTAAAGAACCTTAGAACATCTAAAATATAAAATAATTTACTAAATAGGAGATGGGAAGAAAGTTGATAGTTTATAAAAAAATTAAAAAGGAAATTTGTTGGAATATGTGGAATCTGTTTTGATTAGGGATCAAAATATAACTATCCGTTATATATGATTCCAGAATTGGTAATGATTAGTACTCTCCAGGAAATTAACACTTTTTATTTTTCACAAAGCAATAATTACGTAATTCAAAAACCATATGGTCTTATTTTGATTTAAACATTTTAACAATGCAAAAATTATAATGTTTAGCGGATTTTATGACGGAATCGGATGCATATTTTCTTTTATTATATTTTTTATCAGTATATGAACATATTTGTAAAATATAAATAAATAAATAAATATATACATATGTATATATATATATATATATATATATATATATATATATATATATATATATATATATATATATATATATTTATTTATCTATATTGTATATCAAACATAGCGTTCTAAACCTATAACATCTTATAAAATGAACTATCATTCTAATCACTAGTCTACCAATGTTATATTGTCCCGCATGCGCCTAAATCTACGATGGTTTCTGACTTTTTTAAACAAAAGAAATATTCATCATTAAAGGCGGTTATAACGTCGAACAGAAGAGCTGGTGTTCTAGGCTCTGCGCTCCGAAAGATATAAATCTTAAGTGTACTCTCCTCGGGCATTCATTAGATAAAATCTCTCCTATTACACCGACGTATTGGCCCACGTCCAAACATAAAAATCTAGATTTACTAGACCATTTTTTTTCTCACAAGGCCTTAGGACTAGATGTCACGCCATTAGTTACAGTTCTGATTTATATTTTCTTGATTCAAACGATTCTATTTTTGTTTCAGCATATCTATTTTTCTTAAGCAGAAATACTATCGCTCACAAAAGGAATTATTAACTCGGAGTTATACGGAGCACATTTCAGCTGTCAGATCCAGTTTGTATTATGGTTGAAGTGGAAATAGAAAAATCTGGAGATGTTGTTGACAATAAATTGCTTTGACGTACCAAAATTAAAAGAGAAACTACAATGATACTTCTCCCAAACGAAAAAGGGACTCGATCAAATCAATGTAATGATGACTTTCATTGGGTCTCAACTGAAACGAAAAATACAAAAAATTAACAGAGCAAGATATAACTTCAGTATTAAAAATTTTGTAACTGCCAATGGAAGCAAAGTAAATACTTTCAAAACATCAATTCATGTGGTAGATGTTTATTTCTTTTTTCACTTTTATTAACAATGTATAGAGATATAACTAATGTGGCATAGCATATTTAGAAATATATAAAAACATGAAATATGTATAATTCTTTTAAGTCAAAGGAACAAAGGAATGGAGATATTTAAATACAAGAAATAAATCTGAGCTTTTCGATGGCTTCTTTTCTCAGTTTCTTACCACACTGGCATTATTAAACAGACGATCACCATGATTTATAATTAAAATTTATTCGTTCCACTATTACTGTCTATTTCACTTCCTTTCTCTCTATCGTAATATCTGTAGTATACATTAAACATTTACAGTAGAAGAAAGCTCCTTACCACAACCTGATACAGTGGCGTAAGCAGAATTTTTTTGGGAAGGTTATTTAAATTTGTTTTAAATAATAATTACCTAAATGTTTATAGTCGCCAAATTTGGCGTAAGTTTTTAGGATAAGCTTAAAAATTGGATCAAAAACTATTTTTAAAATTAGGAACCAAAACTATTATTTAAAATACAAATCTTATATTGGTGGGTATGAAAATTATATTTTTTCGTTCATTTCGGGGGGGGATATGACACCCTGATCCTTCCCTGAGTATGCCACTGACCTGATACAAAAACAGTGTTAGAACAGATGCCAAGAAAGACTTGTACTCATGAACTAGACATGAGACTATTTGGCACACTAACTTATAACAAATAACCCCGTTTTGACTTCAAGACAACAGGGAGATTTGACAACAAATTGTTGTTACTGCTACAACGAAGCATACACTAATGTGTTCGTTAATGCTCTCATGAAGTAGGTCTCTACCTACTTTCGTGATTTCTTAAAATAAATCAATGCCAGAAGCTTATACTTAATACTTCATAGTCATTATTTCATTTACAATTCTAGAAAATTCCCGAGTGTTAATTAATCTTTACAGGTGTGGATAAATAAATAATTTTAAAAAAAAAGTAAAAAAAGTTATGGGTAATTTCCAGCTAAAAGAAGGCTGAGGTTTAGAGAACTTAAAGATTTATTGACGTTTTTAGTAAATATGAGAATTCTTATCTATAAAAAATTCTATACATCAGAAGGCTTTTTTTATTTTTTTTATTAATTCATTATTTAGACATTGAATTTTTATTTAGCACTTCCTTTATTTTATTAAATATAATAATTTTCGCACATATCAGATTTCTAATGTTACGGAGTAATGTTATAAATCCGTCCCCAACTTCAGGAATATAACCTACAATAAATAAACCTGCTAAAAACATTTTTACCATTAATATATCCTATTTAAAATTTTTTAAACTACATACATAAATAAATGCATTATAATATTTTATATATGTATACACATATATCTTTAGTTTATTCCTTATTATTAACAATATTCATATTTGATTGGTAATATGCACAATTTTCTCCTAATTTGTCTCTTCCTAATCCATTTTGTCTTATTTTAAAAAAAGTATACAATAAAAACTAATAGGAGCAAAAAGATTTGCACTACCACAAATAACAATTTGTATAGTGATAATCTGATCAACTATTTACTTATACCCCCTCCTCCTTACATCTTTCTTTATACATCATTATATGTTTACAATATCCATCAACTAATTAATTGATTTAATTAATTCTTTTTATTAATAATCTTATCATAAGGAACATAATTGAATGAGTATATTTCAAATTGTTAATTATGTCCGCATTATTGTGTCTTTTTTGTAATTTATTGACTGTTTTATATTTTTTGTGTTATGTATGGCCTCTATGGTTTTTCTGTTTTCTAGGTCTTACTATATTTAAAATCTTTGGTCTTTCAAAATCAAATAGGTTTTTGAAGTCTCCCTAATATATACACTCTCGTAATTGATGCAATTTATTTTTTAATGAATAAAGACATCGGTGAATGAATAAGAGAAAATGCAGAAACGAAGAAATTATCCTGACAAGATTGAGGATTGACCACACTGCCTTTATGCATGGTTACCTTAAGGTTACCTAAAGTACCGCGGTTACCTTATGAGAGTAACCGCCCCTCTGTGACAAATGCAATACAGCACTAACAGTAAACAATAACAGTAATGCATATTGCACACTGACATCAGAACAAGACATAATATACCTTCTAGAATAACAGAAGCGTTGGGTAAGAATGAAGAACAAGTTACAACATTAAAATTTGATATACAAGGAAAATTATTATAATTAATAAAATATAGGAAGTTCTAAATAAAATGTTTAATGATAAAAAAATTCTTTTAAAAAAATATCATATTAACATATTGTAAATTTAAAAGTATATCTTCGATTTAATTGGGTACTAATTATGGAAAAAGATCCAAATTCAACAAAAATATAATTTTTGAAAACAATTTAATTTAAATAATACAGTTAATTGCTAAATAATTTAATGAAATTTTATGTAAATTGCGATTAAATGCAATGAAAATGTATTATTCGTGTTTCTTAATTTAATGTGCATTGTATTCTTAATAAAAATATCAATATAGTGTGAAATACTTTTTTTATAACAATAATTCTTGAAAATTAAATTTAATATATTTATTCTTATGTTCTATAAACTAAGCTACTCTTGAATTGACTACCATTTGTTCATTCTAACACTCTAGTAAGTCTGATAATCAATAAAATGAAGTAGAAATTCTGGCTATCCAAATTATTTTATTGTGTGTTCACTTCACATGTATGCAATAGTTAAGCGAATTTGACTTTAATCTAAGTAAATACTTCTTTTTTAGAAACACTGTTAATTTCGATTATCAGTGTCACAGAAAATAATATAAATACCATCTAAAGTTTTTAAGGTATTTTTATAACTTTGAGCTAAAAACATCTAATAATAGTCAATAAATAAAAAGAAGTAGCAATTCTAACTATCCAAATTATTTTATTCTGTGTTTACTTCGCATGTCTGCAGCAACATCAAAACGTTTCAGGGATATTTTCCCATCCTCAGGAAAATCTTCTAAAATTAAACAATGAATCAAAATACATATTATATCAACATCAGACATCCCATACATGATGTCTAAAATCTACTAATTAATATAGTAAAGTTTTATCTCTCTATTACTGGTACTACTGGTACTGTCAAGGGTGGGAGGACAAAGTCCAGCAAGTGGGCCTGATGGTCCTTTTTGCCATCCCCGAGGGGATTACTAACAGAAATAGCTTATTAACCCTCCATATCGAACCTTCTGGTTTTTATGATGAAATTCAGAAGGGATGTCCATTCGATGGAGGGAGCGTCTTGTATTCTGATTCTATCAGATCCTAACAGTCTGTATCTCAGCGACGCATATCTATCACATTCGGCTATGTAGTGTAGAGCAGTTTCAGGTGCCTGCCCACAGCAGTGGCAGGTCTCATCCCCTGCTATTCCACAAATCTTTAAGTGTCTTTTAAGCCTGCAGTGCCCTGTAAGTACCCCTATAAGCAGTGGGAGTTCCTTTCTGTTGAGGCCCAGCAGCCACTTGGTTCTAGAAGCAGAGGGATTTTTAATTAGTTCCTTAGCCTGTCTAAGGCCCGCACACCCCCTCCACTCCTTACCTGCTATATTCCATGTCCAATCCTTCCGCTGATATCTTCTTTCGCTGATATCTTTTAGAGATGCTTACTGAAGGTTCTGGCCCAAAGATAGGGTTCTCAGCACCTACTCTTGCAAGCTTGTCGGCTATTTCATTGCCTTTGATTCCTTTATGTCCAGGAACCCAAACTAATTCCAGTCTCTTCGAACAGGCAAGTAGATCCAATGCCTGTTTGCACTCTTTTACCAATACGGAAGTTACCCTAGAGGATTCCAGGGCTTGGAGAGCCGATTGGCTGTCTGAGTAGATAGTAATTCCAGCCCTGTCGCAACTGATAACTTCCGTACATGTGACCGCAGACAGTATCGCGAACACTTCTGCTTGGAACACAGTAGAGTGTTTACCTAGTGGTAGACTTATGTTAATGCCTAAATCCTCTATGTAGACGCCCGCTCCTGCTAATCCGGTCGAATCCTTCCATGATCAGTCCGTGAAACAGGATAAGTTGCCTGTTTGAGTGGCAATTGAACCCCTTTCCCAGTCGGATATACTAGGATAAGAGTATCTCACTTTAGAATCTAGAGTAAGGTTTCTATTAAGTTGAGGACAACAATATTGAAGGATAGGAATCTCCTTTTCCACCACTTTGGCAATTACTGAGTGGCCTGTGGGTTCGCCCCGCTCTTGCCACTGTCTGTTTTCCTTAATTCTTAGATAGGCCATAACCGCTTCGCCCCTCAGCCATAGGTGAAGCGGTGTTAGATACAAGAGGACCTCTAAAGCCTTGGTAGGTGTGGTACGAAACGCTCCCTTAATGCTCATACATGCCATCCTTTGAATACGGCTGGGTGTACGAACATGGGAGGCCCTATCCAAGGCTGTCCACCACACTATGCTTCCATATTGAATTCTATGTCTTATAATCGCTATGTATATCCAGTGCATGACTAGGCTTAAAGCCCCAGGTTGTGCCCAGAGCGCGTCTAACATACCAAAAGGATGCTATTGCTTTCCTTTTGGTTTCAGTCAAATGGGGACCTCAGTTATCTCTCTATTATAAACAATTATCATTATTGTTTAATTTTACTATTGTGAATTATGTTTATTTTATTTTATTTTTATCTTATTTATTACATTGGCATACTGGATGCCAAGTGTTTTAGTATCTGTTTTTTAATTAACTGTTACTTTATTATTTTTGGTGATTGATTCTAATATTTTTCTATTTCTCATTATGTTCTCACTATCTAATATTTTAGTTTCTTCAAAGTTAAATTTGTGTTGCAGCCCAATGCTCTGATTAGCAAGAGCTGTTGGATTAATATTTTTAGCATTTTTCCAAATAGAAATATATTATGTTTTTAGCTTTTTTGAAGTTTCATTAATGTAAACTTTTCCATAATCTACACATACTAATTGGTATGTCCAATCCAGTCTAGTCAAAATGATCATAGACAAAAAAAATGCCCCAAAATAAAGATACTCAATACCGCAAACAAATATATCACTGGAAGCGTCAAACTAGCAGCCAAATAATTTATAAAAACCATAAAAACAGTAGTATATAACATATTAGAAGAAAATTTCTATACGATGAAAATAATCAATAAATTATGGTATAATGAAATAAAATATCTGAGGTGGACACCCCATGACTTCCTTGTACTCCTATTAAACAATAAATCGGTGGCTCAAAAAGTGACACTGAATTTGGTTAATAGTTTCCGAAGATAGCTGTATCTCAAAAACGATACTCGGCATCGCGACGTCTATCTATTGACACACACACACACACACAAACACATAAGCTCTTGTTTCTGGAGGTATCATTCCGTATTTATATATTCCGTAACAAGTTCCCAAGAGATTTCTTCGTATTCCTTGACAACATTAGAACTGTCTATGTCACGAGATAAAGCATTCAACATTTTAAGCGGAAGAACCTTATTAAACTTAATAACCTAAATCTTATTTTCCTGCTGCAGACTTGTTCAGCTCACATATGTGGAGGATAAAAAAAGTATTGTACATTCAATTTTAACTCTTAAAACAAGTAATAAAATTGTTTAATTAGATTGGAAAAATCGCGTTCATAACCTTTATCGCCGAACCATAAGATCTCTGTATTAAATGTCAACATACCTTTTGATTTATGTTTATTATGACCTTCATGTTAAGTAACCCTTTCCCCTTTCAATTTCATCCAAAATCTATTATGTTATTTATATTAGTATGCAAGCCTTACATACCAAATTTGGAAGTTTTGCATTATATTTTAATATAATTTTTGATAAAAGTCTAATATGACCTTCATAAAATTACTTCATCAAAGTACCACTTCCGGTTTGCCAATTTTAACCAAAATTTATCATGTTATTTATATTAAAATATCAAATTTAAGAAGTTTTTCATTACATTTTAATATAATTTTTTATGAAAATCAGTAAAGACCTTCATTTAAAGTACCATTTCCTAATACTTCCGGTATTCATGCAGTGGCCAAAAAGAAACGTTCACAACTATATTTTACAATAATCCTAAATACAAAATTTTAACTTTCTACGGCTAACGGTTTTTGAATTATGCGAGATAAATACGACCGTACGTACAGAAGTCACGACTAAACCTATCCAAATTGATTCAGTGATAGTGAAAATGGATATTTCCGCTGAAATCTGAAAACCGAAAATTTTCGCGATGAAAATATTTTCTTTACTGCGTACAAGGAAGTAATAAAAAATCACCAGAAAAAAATTATAATATAGATAAAACCAATAAGAAAAGCATATAGTAAACACTAAATAAAACTGATCAATCAGTCAAAACAAAACAAAAACTTATGACCCAATTCTACAATAATAATATAAATGTACAGAACAATATTAGTATAGGAATATAAGAAACAAAATAAAAATAATGATCTTAAGACATTTTACAAATTAGCTATGTTCCTGGATTGCCTGATAGCATAAAACAGATTTTTAAAGATTATGAGCAGTACAATTTAGGACTAGTAATTAGTAAATTACATTAGTAATATGGAAGATAACATAGAACAATTAAAGAAGCAAAATGTCAATTATTTTGTATATTGTTAAAAAGTTTACATTGGTGAAACTTCAAAAAAGCTAAAAACAAGCATTGCAGAACATATTTCTAATTGAAAAAATGCTAAAAATATTAATGCAACGGCTCTTGCTAATCATAGCATTAGGCTGCAAAACAAATTTAAATTTGAAGAACCTAAAATATTAGATAGTGAGAACACAACGAGAAATAGAAAAATATTAGAATCAATACATATCACTAAAAATAATAAAGTAACAGTTAATTATAAAACAGATACTAAAACATCTGGCATCCGTTATGCCGATATCATAAATAAGATAAAAATAAAATAAAATAAACATAATTCAAAATAGTAAAATTAAATAATAATGATAATTGTTTATAATAGAGAGATAAAACTTTAATATATTAATTAGTAGATTTTAGACCTCATGTATGGAATGTCTGATGTTGATATAATATGTATTTTGATTCATTGTTTAATTTTAGAAGGTTGTCCTGAGGATGGGGAAATATCCCTGAAATTTTGCGATGTTGCTGCAGATATATGAAGTAAACACAGAATAAAATAATTTGGATAGTCAGAATTGCTACTTCTTTTATTTATTAACTATTAATTGATGTTTTTAGCTCAAAGTTATAAAAATATCTTAAAAACTTTGTATAGTATTTATATTTTTCTGTGATACTGATAATCGAAATTAACAGTGTTCCTAAACAAGTCAATATTTACTTAGTTAAAGTCAATGTCAAAATCGCTTAACTACTTAGAATTGGCTAATCGTTATCCTCCTTAAGTGTAAATTAAATCCTAAAAAATCATTTAAGTCCATCATTTAATTTAATTCCTTTAAATCATTTAAAAACGTCAAATATTGTTGATATACGAAATATAAGCAGTATGATTCAACGATTATTCTAAATGAAATCAATTATGTTGTTTATAATGCAGACAATTAATAGTACTTCGAATAGTATCAATCGAATGTATCTGTCACAATTCATTATAATTTAACTATATATCTACAGCGAATACTAGAATATATCATAAAGCACAAAGCACGGTAGGCACTACTCTACTACCATACGGTCAAAGGATTTCAAGATCTTCCAATGATCTCCTTAAATGAGGAGATCTGGAAATCCAAATCGATAAGCGGCCTCTCATTTCACCGCGACAAAGGGCTATGCCTGGAATCCGGGTGGTTGGAATCTCATGGAAGCCTCTGCTCTGGAAGCTGCACATCGCGTTCCGTGTTTTCTTTGTTAATGCTGGCACCAACTTGCTTCCATTCTATTAAAGTGCAAAAACCTGTAAGAGTATAATAATGTTTAAAAATGAAACTAAATTCCTGGTACTGTATGCACTTAAATATGTAGCTATATGAACAAAAATTGCGATTTATTATCAGATGCATTTTAAATATTGGTCAATTATAAATTTCTTCGTTATTCATTGCCAAACCACAATATTCTACTTCCTCTTTGGTATATAATTTTTATGATATAGTCTATAGATACTTTTTACTTTCCCTTACTATATACGAAGTATATAGTAAGGGGAAGTATTGTGATCGTGAAAATTTTCGAATTCCAGTTTTCAACGGAAATACACGTTTTATGGTCCACTGAATCCAAATGACCAAGCCTCGAAAAATGGTCTGTGTGTATGTGAACTACCTAGCTCAAAAACGAAAAGTCGTATAATACTCAAATTACGTATTTAAGGTACCTACCTTAAATACTACTATATTATATATATACCTTAAATATATATAATTTAAATATATATACCTTATGGCTGTGATGTTACAGCAACTTTTTCAAAATCGACTAACCGGAAGGTCAACTTTTTTACGATTTTCTAGAAAACGGCTCTAACGATTTTGATGAATATCGGCTAAATTATTCTTCATGCGCGCACCGCACCAGATTTTTTTTATTTCCAATCTCTCCTTGGAATAGGTTTTTTTTTTTTTTGGTAATAGAAGACGATTCCATGTTTTCTTTAGGTTTACCCTTATATCCAGATATTTTTAGGCTGAGGACTTTTTTTTAGGAGGATTTTTATTACTGATTAGCTCATCATAACTCATATCATAAATTACAGTTAAAATGTTAAGTTTCATTGTGTGTATCATTTATTGTGTTTCCTAATTCTGTGGTGTTTGGATAAAGGGTTATAAATCATTTTTGTTGTTACAATGAATTTAAGTTATATTTTATTCTTTTTAATGAACTTTACCTTCAACTGTAGGTAGATTGTTTTTAATTTTTTTCCATTTTTTAAGTAATTTTACCTTTATAAAATGGAAATGAACTTTACCTTTGAGAAAAAGGAAATAAGTCAATGAAACAGTATTCGCATTGCATGTTTCAGAGGGAAATAAATAGCCTTTTTCTCAAACGTAAAATTCGTTAAAAAGGAAACAAAATGTAACTTAAACCCTTTGTCGCAAAAAAATTACTTTGCCCAAATACCACAGAATTGGCGGTTAAATAAAAACATTTTAATCAAAATAAACTGTTACCGGATTGGAAGTGCTCGCGGAACGAGGACCCCTGCCTTAACAAGTGTTTTCTGGTTATCTATATTGGGATTTAAACTTGAATTATATAGATCCAGGGTTCAGAACTCTTATTTTTCAAATTAATAATACTCTTCTAAAACCTCGTGAGAGGCATCATTTTAACGTAATCTACAACTTTCAATACAATTATCAAAAAAAAATTCTCAGAAATGGGCAGTTTTCAATCTAGTTATCGGAAAACACGTCAATTTAATGATGTACCTCTTTTTACGATCACCTCTTTTTTTTCACTTGAATTGTAAGATAATTTGATAAATAAATCGGGAAAAAGATTGGTCTACAAAAATATTGGGCAGTTTGGCGAAACCTCCATCCCATTATGCCATGATTTCGAAAGTATCGAAATTTATCAACAACCAGCTGATTTTCATACGATGTTAAAAAAAATTAAGTAGAATCAAATGGTCACAATATTGCGATAGCTATTTATTTTAGTGACCTGAAGTTTGATATAGTAAGTAGAAAAACTGGATACGTAATAAGATCGTATGGTGATGAAATATTTTGAAATGCTCAGAGAAACGTTCTAAGTAATATTAATTTAAAGAGATGTGTTAAGATTACAAGTAAATTTAAACTGGTGTAATGAGCGACATTTGTTGTAGTGTATAGATAAGTTAGTGGTATGAGAGATTCCGTCCTGGTTATTGTGTGTTTAGCTTCATGCTACTTTGTGTTTTGTATCATTGTATTGTCTATTTTGTATCCATATCATTAATAAATAAACTTATAATTTATAACTTGGTTTAAGTTATACTTTATCTGGTAGAACAGATACTGCACTTTTAGGTAACATAACTCTAAATACAAGAAAGGTGCTTTTGGAAAAGGAAATCCCTAAGAGTCCATTTTACTTTACAACTATCTACAATATATTAGACATCGTCATGTGGAGTTTTTTATTAAAATCGGCACATTAACAATACATTTTGTGACAGTATATTACCTCCATCCAGTGGCGTAGCTAGGGTAGGGCGAAGAGGGCGACCATCCCGAGCGGTGGCGTAAGAGGGCGCCAAAAGGCCAAGAAATTGCTCCCTTCTTTTTTGGGCTACGAAAAGATAATTTATATTATTGGATTTAAATCGAACATGCTACCGATCGATATAAGTAAAGTATCGATACTTTCTTTTCAATACCAGGTAGTTTTGGTATCGATATCTCTAATAACTTTCGATATCTTAATGGTATCGAATATTTGATTTAAGTGCTTGAATGAGTGTTGGTATCGATACTATATCGATATCGTTTTTCCATAGAAGCAGATAATCTGGAATTGTGGAAGAGGGCGGCAGATCCGAAAATAGGATTTTTGACAGGGAGGGTAAACATAATTTTTCTTACATCCCTCTTTAATAAAAGTCAACAGTTTTATAGCAATACTTTAAGTAATATATATTTCAAAATAAATATCATAATCTCATAACACTAGCTCGTTTTATTTACTGAATTAAGATCAAAACTATAAAAAAAAACAGAAACAAATATTTTCTGCTTTACTTGAGAATAAGCATTCACTAGAAATTTGGCGCCCTCTAGTTTCTGCTACTTGGGGCAAGTGTCCCCTATGTCTCTCCCCCTAATTTCGGTCCTGGGGGCAGCAATTTTGAAGTTTGCCTGGGGCATCAGTTGACTTAGCTGCGCCACTGTCTCCATACCTCAAAAGCTACAACAATAAAGTTAAGTTAGTAATTAAAATTATCAGTTATTAATTTAAAAAATGATTTTAAATCAGAAGTGAGACCCTTAATTGAAAACAATATTGTACTAGAATTACTACAATTAATAAGTATATGTAAAGGTGATCAACCCAATGCAGCTCGGTGCTGAAGATGTTATAATTCATTAGTGTTATGCCTAAAAACTGGGGCTTTGCCAAGTGGCGGAGGACTCGGTCGGTGGTATATCCTCCGGTGGGTCATTTGTCCCCCTGACATCACCCGTGATGGATTTCTTCATAAGTCCCTCTCTTCCGTCCTTCCTCTGATTAATTTCCTAACCGCGTAGTCGGCTTATTAGTTTGTTTCTTCCTCTCTCTCTTGGTCTAATCCACCCCTATATTACTTGCTCACAAGACTTAGTAGGTCTCTGTTTTGATCACTTGGAACGGTTGCAGTGAAACATTTAATCAAAGGAGGATTTTGTAATAAGAAAATTAGAGTTGAACGCAAAACTATTGTATGCTTCATCATTTTCTTATTAAATAACTCCTTTGGTATTTTTAATTAGATAAATAAATCTTAAAACTCTTTGTATAAAGCCTAATATCTGAAGGGAACGATTAAATATTTTAAAGAATTTTGATGGCAGATAATCTAACCTCAGTTCTTGCTGTTGCTAAACTCAATTCTGTATCCGCCAAACAATTACTCCAATTTGAAACCAGTCCATTTTAGGGTACTTACACTACCGACGATTGTAAGCTTATTATTTAATAATCCTTAACAGACAAAATAGAAACAATTATCTTTTTATTACTATAAATTGAGTTGGTTGTCATATCTTACTAAATAAAATATCTGATGTGGACAACACATGACTTCCTTGTACGCCTATTAAACTATTAATCGGTGGCTCAAAAAGTGATCCTGAATTTGGTTACTAGTTTCCGAAGATCGCAGTATCTCAAAAATAACACTCGGCGTCGCGACATCCATCTATTGACACACGCACATACAAATAGGGAGGAAAGCCAGTATTTTACACTAAATTTCAACACTTAAAACAAGTAATAAAAATGTTTAATTGGATTGGAAACCAAATTGCGTTTGTAACCTTTATTACCGAAACATATGATTTATGTATTTAATTTAAATATAATTTTGATGTAAGCTTATTATGACCTTCAAGTAAAGTACCATTTTCGGTTCACCAATTTTAACCAAAATATAGTAAATACATTCACATCAATATAAAAGTTCTATTTACCAAATTTGAGATGTTTTACATTATATTTTAATATAATCTTTGATGAAAGTCTAACATGATCTTCAAGTAAAGTACCGCTTCCGGTTTTCCAATTTAGACCAAAATCTAGTATTTTATTTAAATCAATATATAAGTTATAAATACCGAATTTGAGAAGTTTTTCAAAGTATTTTAATATAATTTTTGATGGAAATCAATTATGACCTTGAAGTAAAGTATCATTTCCGGTGATTAAGCAGTGACCAAAAAGGGAGGTTCACAACTAGATTTTACAACAATCCTAAATACAAAATTTCAACATTCTACGGCTAACCGTTTTTGAGTTATGCGAAATACGAACGAAGGTACATACAGACGCCACGACGAAACTAGTCAAAATGGATTTAGAGATGGTCAAAATGGATATTTCCGTTGAAATCTGAAAACCGAAAATTTTCGCGATTACAATACTTCCTTTACTTTGTACAAGGAAGTAAAAATGTAGTCTGTACCAAGATTCAGTGCTTGTCGTTTTGCGAAAATTTGTCTGGCCGAGATGTCAATCTTTCGATATAGATGTCTGCAGACGTTCTGGTTATAATTTATCGGATTTTATAATTATTATATCCTTATTTTTTTATGAATTATTTGAGTTCCGTTAAATCCTTATTAATCTGTTATCCTGATTTAAGGGGGTTATATGTTTTCTATCCCTTTCTTTATTTTGAATGTAATTATTGATGATCCTACATACTGGTATATTATTCCTAGTAGCATCAATGTGACTTTCGGATAATTTCATTAATCAATATTACTTCTAAATCAGTTATAATTTTTATGATGTCCTTATCATTATTTTCGTAATTAAAATTAAAATTTACACCCCATGCCAAAAGATTTTGTATGTTAATTGGTATATCTTTCAATTCAATTTGAGTTTTATTTTCAATTCTATTCATTATTTTATGTATTTTTTTGTACTTTTCGACATCATCATTTGTTATTACCATTCATAATCATACCAATTCATCTAATCAATATTATAGAAAATTAAGAATCAACTCCGATATTAAAAATTCATATGAATTTAAAGGGTTTTTAGATAATATTAAATTTCAAGATAAAGAAATATATAAGCCTAGATGTAAAATCTTTATTCACCAATGTACCAATACAAGAAGTCATAAAACTAATTGATAGTAATTGGGACTACATTAAAAATAACACTACTATTAAAGAAAAAAAATTATTTATTAAAGGTATAAATTTATGCACTAAAAATAGTTTCTTTAAATAAACACTATAAACAGCTTAATGGTTTACCGATGGGGGTATACCATCTATTAACATGAGTGGAATATATATATGAATGATCTCATTTCAAAAAATATAAAGAAAATAAAAAATAAACCATTATTAATTAAAAAATATATTCATGATTTATCAATTATAACGAATAAAAATTAATACTTAAAATTAATGGAAAAACTAAATGTACAAAATAACTGAATAGAATTTATGTTAGAAAAATCAGTGAACAACAAAATTGAATATTTAGATATTGATATTATAATAGATAATGTATATAAAAAAAATCTCAACAAAATGGACAAAAAACCAATCACTAGCAATAGATTACTCAACTTTTATTCGAATCATCAGTTCACACATAAGATTAATACAATAAATAAAGGTAACGTAACAATAAAGTAACAGATAACGAACATATAAAAAATATAAAAACAACAATATATAATATTCTATAGGAAAATTTTTATCCTAAAAAATTAATAAATCAAATATGGTATGGAGATATGACAAGCAGAAAATAAATAATAAAATTACCAAAAATGATATTAAATTTAGAAATTATATTAAAAAATGTAATAATTATGATAATTTAAGGATAGAAAAAAACAACAATAAACTATAAGATTTTTTCACAGATATAAATAAACAATATAACAAAATAGAGGAAAAAATAAAACAACAAATATGATGAAGGAAAGTACAGGACAATTAATGAATTATTATAACAAAATGAACTATAATCCAGGTTTAACTGAGAAAATAAATAAAATACTAATTATGTATGATCATCAAAACATTAAACTGGGAATGTATAGTGAGAACAAACTAAAAATTTTTTTATCTAATACTAAAGACAGAATTGATAGAATGGAGCGTAAAAATGTTGTATATAGGATAAAATACGAAAATTGTGAAAAGCATATATTGGCGAAACTAGTGAAAAATCGGAAACTAGAATCAATCAAAAATAATAAAATAATTGCAAGGACAATAAAAATGTTAATATTACCACCTTAGCTAAACATAGCACAACCACAATTTTGATTTTGAAAATGCGAAAATATTAGATATAGTAAAATCAACAAAAAATAGGAAAATAGTTGAAGCTATTTAGGTTACAAAAAATATAAATGAAACAGTAAATTATAAGACGGATACAAAAAATCTTGGTTACCACTATGCAGATATAATAAATAGACTAAATATAATACATAAATAAAAAAATAGGTTATATATATATATATATATATATATATATATATATATATATATATATATATATATATATATGTATATATATATGTCTACAAAAAAAATTAAATATTGTATTATACAAATAATTTTAAACAATATCTTAGAGAGGTCTGGGAGGGAGGGGATACAAAAATAAAAATAGAGATCAGAACAAAGTCTAATTCCTTCTAATGTTGCATGTGACAATGATAGAAAAAAGGTGGCTTGTTACACTCTTGTTATTAAGTTTTTTTTTTAAATATTTTGATTGTGTATGACAATATAAAACTAATATACAGATAATGGACTAAAAGAGTGAAAAATAAGACAAATAGTAGTTTCTACTCAGTTCCTTCCTTATTTGTTTAGTGGAACTGTTCTTGGAGATTATTTCGGTTATGAGTTTATTTCTGTATTTGATTAAGTCTTCTTTAATGTTCTTTCTTATTTCGCCATTGAGAGCAGTTATAAGCATTGGATCTACTTCCGGATTTGATTTAACTTCTCTTCTTTCCTTCAGTAACTTTAGGGTATTTATTGATAATGTACTGCTTTTACTGGAGCTTTGTATATTATCCTTCTTTGGACTAAAGTTTTCTAGAACTTTAATCAGCTTATCATAATTCTCTTGGATGGTCTTTTCTTCTAGCCTTGTAGGTAATTTTTCCAAAAGGTATTCAGTAAATTCATGAGCTTGGCCCTCTCTTGAAACATGGACAATTTTCTTTTCACTTTGAATGGTAGCTCTTTTTTGAATTTCCCAGTAACAAAAACAGCTTTCAATATTCTGTGTCTGATTTGAAATTAAAAGTAGGTATTACACTTACATCTTTAATATGTTTAATTTTATTGGTGAGGATATAATCTATTTCAAATGTTTGTCCCCAAGGTCAGGGCCAAGTCCATTTAAAAGCGTTTCTTTTTTTAAAATAGGTTTTTCCTATGTGCAGTATCTGTGCTAAAGCAAAGTGTACAGGCGATTCCTTCTTCCATAAGTATTGGTGCCCATTATTTGTTCTTCCCCGTCCAGCTTCATTCCTACTCTTCCATTAAAATCACCCATAATGAAAACGACTGTCTTGTATCGTTTTAACCTGCCCATGAATATTTCTAAGTCATCATAGAACCTGATTTTTTCTTCTTCTGGATATTCCGCTGTTGGTGCATAGACTTGAATAAAAATAATTTTCCTACCTCTTCCTATATTGATAGATAATTAGGCCATTCTACAATTAAAGTCCTGAAATTCAGTGATTGAGTTTTTTAATTTACTTGCCACATAAGAACCAACACCAAAGTGTCCAATAATAGCAGCTGTGTGCAAGAAGAGGTGTCCATTTTACCTCTCAATTATAAGTTTTTCGTGAAATCGTTTAAATAATGATTTAATGGTTGATTGTACGTAAGGAGTATTTAAGTCTTTGTATAAGTTCGTGTTACTGATGTAGGAGGGAGCGGCGCTAATAAGTCTTAGTACTTATGATTGAAATTGTTGCAGTATCAGTAAGTTACTTTTTTTTGCATATCCGTAAATTTGTGCACTGTAAGTCCTACTCGGTCTGAGTAGATAAGTATAAATCTCGAGTTTTTCAGTTAGTGGTAGTTTTGATCGTTTTTTTTTTTGTAAATGAAATAATAGTTTGAGTCGTAAATTAAGTTTTTGTCTTGTTAATTAATATGGGGAGTCCAGGTCAGTCGTTTAGCCAGATAATTAGATTGTCTTTCAAATGAGCATTTGAAATGTTTTGAGAAAGGAACATGAGCAGAATACTTGATAAAAGATATCTACCAAGTAAAGCAAAGAAATTGAGCAGTAGGAGCCTATGGCGCAGAAATCTGAAACTTCTCTCAAGATGATCGCCGTGAGAGTGCCGACCTGAGAGTGTTAAAAAGAAACAGTGTCAAAATAAGTAGGCTGAGATGGTTAGGACATGTAATCAGAGTGTGAAACGTTGGAGTGAAATGAGGAAAATGATGGAGATGCTCTTCATGAAAAGAAAAAGGAAAGACCAAGAAGCTGAAGAAAGTGGAGAAATATTTTTGGTTATAAAACGTAATAATTGGGTAAATAACTTTAGAATTAATTTAAATAAAAAAGTATGTTTAAACAGTTTAATTAATTTGAAAAGTTTGGATACAAATTACAATTAAAAAAAGTTGTTGCAGTATCTTCGCTAATATCGGTCCGATAAAGATTTTTCTTTTAAGTTTAGCTTTGTATTTTAATAATTTTTTACATATCTAGAATATTCTAGATGTTTGAGCATCTAGAATGTTCCGGAAAATGTATAGTTTTCGATTTATTAAAAAATAAAAAAAAGTAAGAATATTTCTATAGAAACAAATGCAGTACGTAGAATCATAGGTATAAAGTCCCATATGCCGTATCTTACCTAATACTGGTCCAATTTAATTTTTTTTCTTTTTTTGGTCAGTAGAGACAAACTGCTTTTCAAGTGATTACATAGAATTGTCCATACTAGAATTGTCTGTACTTTTCGAGTATTTCTCGAATATATACCGCTACTTTTGGACACTTCCAGCGGCCCCCTTGGATCATAAGAACTGAAATTCGGTATATATGGTTGTTCTCCAATATATATATGGTTGGGTTAAATTTCTGTCAAAATATTTTTTTGCGGTTTTTAATGTTTTGTGCATCTTCAAACTGAGAACAGGTGTAAAAAATTTGTATGTGAATTGAGTTGGTGAAAGAGATGTGCCTTTTGGGAATCTCAATGTTATTCCCCCACCTCCCGCGGTTTTGAAGGTTTAGCGCACCTCTACAGACCCTCCAAATTGAGTCCAAAGGGTTGAAAATTTTGTGTCAATTGAGTAAGTGTTAGATATGTGCCTTTTGGGATTGTCAATTTTTTTGATATTTTAAATTTAATATTTTAGATACTACTAAAGATAACTTAAAATACGTTCTTAGTGTTTTCGTTTAGAAACCGTGAGATAATTTCAATCTTATCCCTTTAATTTAAGTAGTTGTTAAATTAAACATAGGGATTTATTTATTGATGGTTCATTCTACGAGGCGATTAGATATTTCATTAGATTTTAACTAAATTTGTGTACTTACTTTTACTGAAAGAATCGTCTTGTTTGATTTTGCAGATTATGATATATTGCTAATGAATGAAATAGGTTAAATCGTTTATTATACTCTAGAAGGTATTGCAATAACTGAACGGTGGTCTGATTGCCCCCAGACTAGTTAATGTCCCTGTGCTTTGATCTGTAACGTTGTATCGGGCCAATCAATGAAGCCAATTAATTATACCTATGCTAACTGCTCTGTGATCATAACCAAAGCTTCATACGTATGACAAAGGGTCTTCAATTCGGTGATACTGTCAAGGGGTAATATATACAACTGAAATCTGATTGTTTTTTTAACTTGTTTTTTTTTATTTAAATTCATCTACAATTTTCTCGAGTCCATATAAAATTGATAATCAGTAAATGCATATTTAACGAGATTTCATGGCCAAGGGAAGTATTGAGTGGCATCTCATCCTGGATGCATTGCATTTTACATAATTAAAAAAATAAAAATCCGTGAGCAGCAGAACTCCGCCTTTGTATTTTCACTAAAATACAAAATATTAAATACGAAGGGAGTGAGAAAAATTTTTAGACCAGCAAAAGACACTTCCCTAACGTACCAAAATTTAACCATGCTTTTATTATATTGTTCTACCTCTTCGCTGTCCTTCGATACCGAAAACCATAAACACCGAATGTCAACTTATTTCACCCAATGGACTGGAGTTGAAATAGCCATACACCGCCGACCTTCGACCCAGTGGAATAGTCATTTTTTTCGGAGAAAATACGATTACAAAAGTATTGAAACTGTTGAAATAGCCATATTTTTGCGAATACTGGTCCGATATTGGTGAAACTTATTTTCTTTTATAGGAAATTTAATTTAATTTTAAAATGGATCAGGTTTTAAGCCCCCTAACTCAATTTGAGAGGTTTTTGAGGTGTGCAAATATTTAAAAAAACGAAAATCCAGGAGGTGAGGGAACCAAGTTGAGATTCCCAAAAGATACTTCCCTAACACCAACTCAATTCAAATACAAATTTTCAACCCTATAAACTAATTTTATGGAGCTGCACAGATGCGCAAAACTTTAAAAATGCCCAAATTTCAGGTAAACATACTGAACTTTTGACTAGAATTAACCCATTCTTTAATGGTATCGTTTATGTATGGAAGAAAATCATGCATACCGAATTTCTGCTCATGCTCATGCTCTCTCGTGCTCTAGAGGCTATGAAACGGATAGAAAACGCAGTCCAGCCGCTCACCGCCGACCTTCGATCCAGTGCAATAGTCTATTTTTTTCGGAGAAAATACGACTAAAAAAGGCAATCTCTTTTGTCAGTTGCACAAAGACTAGAACCTACCATTATTAAACTATCGTTTAAATGTCCAACATTTCAATGAATGTCAGAAGTCGTATACCAAGTACCATGCATACGATTGGTACTAACATATCGCCAGCAACTTTATGCTTCATTGGACACATAAAGAAAATGCTATTTTTTACAAATAAATAAAGTTAGGGGTCGATAAATTATTTGCCACTTCTATAAATTTGTTTTATTGAAAACTAATTTCGAATGTTATACATTCATCTCCAGTTCTAAAAACACACAAAAAATTCAAAAATAAGCAATTCAAAATATAGTTTGATACAATTATACATATTAAATTAGATGTGATATAAATCAGTATTATAAAATATTTATGAATTATGAATTTAATTAAGACAAGAAATCAAATACATGTTGGTACTCACCAAGGATTAATCCTAAAACATTCTCTCTCATCTTCAGAATATTCTTTCTCTAATTTACGCCGATCCTACTGTCAGTTTTAACAATAAAGTTTCTCACTTTTGTATAAAATAAATAACATCATTTGCTAGGAATATTGGTCAATGGCTTTATTTGTTTACAATAAATTATTTATCCACTGATCTTTCTTATTAAAATTTTAATTCATAAATAAATTTTTATTCTTTACATAGGAAAGCTATAGTTTGCAGTAAGTGTTTATCTTACTTATTTGAAAATAAAAATAAAAACAAAGTCCCGTTCGTACATCCTAAACTACTTGGAACTCTAATGGTCATCCATATAACTTATATATTTTTAACCTATTACCTTCTTAAACCGATGTATCAAATTTACAAAAGAATTTTCTTCTCAGGAACATATTCATTTTTTTAATTATAATTTTCTAGAAATAGTTTATGCTTTTTAAATAATGTCTAACTCCACGAAGTTTCATAAATTAATATTTTAATTAATATTATTTTTATATTTATTTTATTTTATTAATAAATTAATCCACTTTATTTTTTATTTACTTCCCTCATAAGTTTTCACCATTCAGTCGTTTAGGTGAATGAAGGGAGGCTGGACGATAGTGACAAAACAATTTTTTTTTTTTTTTTTTCCGACTCAGGTGTATCTAGTACGAGTAAATCAATTGAAATACAAAAAGTTAATCAGTTTAAAAACTTTTTTAACTTATAGACGAGATATAGGATCGGTCTTAAAATATTTTATTTAAGCTATTGGCACCAAATCCCACAGACATAATGAAAGAGGCACAACTCAAAATTTCTAGCGTCGGAAATGTCAGATCCCTATCATTCCAAAGAGCAGACAGACCTCAAATATCAGACCAAACCAATAGACACAATACCTACCAGCAACATGTGCTGGAGGAAACATCCTAGGTTACTCTACTGTATATAGAACTTAGCCTGTGTCTATAGTTCGTTCTAACAAAAACACATTTTTGAGTTGTGCCCTTTTCATTCTAGAAGACCTATAAATTTGAATTTTTATAATAATTTAAGGCCTTTTTTGCCATACCATTGTTATATATCATTGTTCAACCTGTAGGATCCGTTTTCATAATTTATGACTTGAATAAATCTCATAACGCTTAGTTTAATGCAGTTAATTTATAGTAGCTTTTTCTTCTCTATTAATAACGACTCAGTAAACATTTTGGATAGCCAAATGAGGTTGGCGGAATTTATGAAGACTATTAATATAAATTTGCTAAAAAAAATAATTGGCTCAAAGTATTAACAAGTTCGTCTTATCCGATTGACTAAAGGTTTCTCTCTAGATATTCGCTCTCATTCACTCATTATTTTATTAAACAATCGATATCGTAATTAATAGATTTATTTTTCTTGATACAAATTCGCAAAAAAAAATACATTGTTTTTTATGACAGTTGATATCAGAATTCTAATTTTTTCAGCCATTTTTGTTTTCGGTATCACGCCACTATCCACGCCACTCAAAAATTGTTTTAAAATTTCTAATTTAGTTTTTGGATTAATTGATCTCTGAGTAACTGTTTTTTTTTTCTTTTTTAAGATATAGTTACTTGATCTCGGAAACATGGTTACCGTCCAGAAGAAAAATAATCTGGTCAAAGTTTCGAGCTTAGACTGCTAGTCCTCTCCATTTTGAGCTACTGCCTTCCAGTTTCTGACAAAAAGCAGAGACCATCTGTCAACAGCCACGCAGTCTTCCCAACGGAGTGTCCGACGTCCAACCAGCCTGGTACTATGAATTCGCTCTGAGAGGATTTTGAATAGTATTCCGTTTGGGTGGGTCCATTCTTGCAACTTGACCAGCCCAGCGAAGTCTTGATACTCTTATGAAAGTAGATACATCTACTTCCTTATATTCGGCACCTAACTCGGCGTTTGTCCCTCTTCTAGGGATGCTTTGCTCACATGCATCACCCTACATTCGACGAAGCACTTTCCTTTCAAACCTAAGAAGGATTTGCTCTTGGGCAATAGTAGTAGTCCAACATTCTGAGCCTATACTGAGTAAGTACTGGTCTGATAATTGTTTTATAGATTCTTTCTTTTGAGACCTTGGATAATAAACTACTTCTTAACTGTTTTTTGAGATTAAAATAGGTGCGATTTGCTGAAAGGATTCTACTTGGGAATTCCTCCTTTATTCTGTTCTCTAGATTAAAATAGAATCCAAAGTATATGAATGATTGTAATCTTTCAAATCTATATTGAGACATAAGTTTCATCATCTTCATGTGTAGGTAGTGTACGCATGTATTTCGTTTTTTCTGTATTGATAATAAGCCCCAGGCTTGCTACAGATTCCTCCAATGCTTGAAGAGTTTCTTTCGTAGCATTTAGAGTTCTTCCAGCGAGATCCAAATCATCTGAGAATCCAAAAATCTATACACTGTCCTGTTATGAAGTGTTCCTGTTACTTGGATACCTGCATTCCTAATGGCTTTTTCGCGGGAGATGTTAAATACTAGACAGCCCAGGCTATCACCCTGCCTCACACCTGTTTCCGTTGTTGATAATTTGTACAGCCTTCCATTCACTCTAACAGAGCATTTTTACATGACTAACCAATTTGGCAGAGATATTCATTCCCACCATCACCTTGCTCCTTTTCTTTTAACAGAATCATAGGCTTATTGAAAATCAATGAACAGTTGGTATGTATCTGGTGTTCTCATGTTTTCTCCAGCAGGATTCCCAGAGTAAACATTTGATCTTACGTTGATCTTACTTTTCGGAATCCAGATTGATATTACCCCAGCTCTCGCTCAGAAAATGGAAGCAACCTATAAAAAATAATGATTGAAAGAATTTTGTAAGCAGTTGGAAGGAGGAAGATGCCTCTATATTTATTACGTAAAGATACATCCCCTTTCTTAAGTATGAGGCAAATCACTTCTTCCATTCAGCAGTTAATTTTTCTTTCCTCCATATGTCAATTAATAACTCTTGTGGAAATTTTATCAATTCTTCCCCACTATACTTAAATAACTCAGCTGTAAAGTTATCAATTACCGGGCCTTGTTGTTCTTCAGTTTTTTAATACCATCACGTATTTCCTCATCTTCGGGGATTAGTAAAAAGCTCATTTTTTCTCGTTTTCCGAAGATACTTGGGGTGTATCCTCTTATCTGTCTCTATTTCTGAGATTTTGGAAATGGTTTGCCCACTTTTCTATGACTGCATATTCCTCGCCGACCAGAGTGTCATCATTTTCCCTATAGGCATGATATCTGGGCTTGAATC
The DNA here is from genome assembly GCA_948150685.1 of Rhaphigaster nebulosa. Classification (NCBI taxonomy): domain Eukaryota; kingdom Metazoa; phylum Arthropoda; class Insecta; order Hemiptera; family Pentatomidae; genus Rhaphigaster; species Rhaphigaster nebulosa. The sequence continues at coordinate 82,344,247 of OX411306.1, read as the reverse complement.
CCCTTCGCCCTTCGTTTATCATAGCTTCTATATCAGTTAGCATTTTGGTTTCTTATAGTCGATTCTTTCTTCTTCGTTTGTCGGTTTCTCTTGTTCGGTATTCCTCCACGTATCTTCTGATATTTTTCTTTAGCATCATGGGTTTATCTGGATGATTTTTCCCCTCATTTATGGCCTTGCATTCTTCATCAAACCACGGTTTTTTCCTGCGCTTTTCCTCAATGCCAATTAGCATACTTACTATCTCAGTCCTCACCGTTCCACTGTTCATGGAAAGGGATGTATTACGGTTAATGCTCATAATCTTCGTATCCATTACAGCATTGAATCTCATTTGGATCTTTTCGTTTTTGAGCATGGATATGTAAAATCTTGACACCGAAGAAACACTCTGTCTTCTTTAGTTTCATTTAAATAATATCACAATAGGGATTATTAACTACAACAATCACTCTACATTACCTTCAACGATTTTATATGTTAGATATTAATTTTTCTAAAATCTTTAGGTATCCAAAGATATATTATACATTTATATTACCACTCTTATTTCCGCAAGTTTGTTTTCAAACTGTGAAGATACTTGTATTACAACTAACAAGAAGAGACGCTTATTTATTTCAAATAAACGAGATTAAAGTGATTTTAAAGGAAGCCATTTTGAAAATTCGGAAATTAAGCCGTCAGAGTATTTCAATGATGATAAGACCTACTAGCTGATATTAAAGACCATTTAATTGTACATTTATAAAACGAGCTTGATCAAAATTGGTAGACCTGTTTCGAGAATATTGTAAAAATATGTAAAATCTATTTTATAAAGTGGCACTTCTAGTAATTAGGTTTTGGCGAAAAAATTGCTGTAACATCCCAGTCGCAATACCTTTAATACTTCGTACAAATATCCGTTTTTGAGATAGGCTTACCACACATAGAGACAGACACACAGCCAGACCATTTTGAAAATTGATTATTTGGACTCAGGAAACCTTAAAACGTATTTCCGTTGAAAACTCGGATTAAAAATTTTTCTCGAACACGGTACTTTCCTATACTATATATTTTATACATAGATAAGTGAAAGTAATAGAGATTTTATTGTATAAACTTGAAACATTGAATAGAAAACAAAGATAGCGTCTAGAGCAGTGGATCCCAACCGGTGGTCCACGGGAAGCTCCGGCAGTATCCTCCTTTATCTTTTATGTGAGGACTGATTATTTATTTAGAACTGTTTTCTTATTTATCTTTTCTGAGATTTGAGTGTTAGTTGATAAGTCGTGACAGGTAAACGCACCCCAAGTCGGAGGTTGGTGTGGTCCGCATATGGTTCAATTTTTGGCTTAGTGGTCCGCAGACTTCTATGAGTTAGGAACCTCTGATCCAGAGCGAGGTAAGCAAGTAATAACACATGAATCCACAAATAGCTTAAAATATAGGAAACGCACTAGAGTACTTATTAGAATGCATAAATAAGGTCTACGCACAAAATAAAAAGAAGAGAGACAAAATTATTCATTCAAACAAAAACAAATAACTGACTGAGCACATAGACTCGCTAGCTGCCGCAGCCCACCCTCGTCGCAAAACCTTTTGCTAACTGGTTGGATAAAAATTGACAGCATATCACCCCATACAAATATCACTCAGAACAAATAAGGAAACTACATAAACTAAATCTGCCCGTTCGTGAAAGACCTCTTTCGGGGATAACGCTATTGATGTTTCATCTAACGAAGGCAGTGGTAGCCGAATGGTAGGCGACGCCGTAGCAATATCGAGTCTTATAATCCGACTAGGATGAGTTGAAATTTATATCGTGGTGGATCCACAGAATTAATCTCGACCTTTCCATTATGGCTAGACTATGTTGGTTTATTATTGAACTATAATTATTTTAATTACATTTATGACTTTTGAAATAATTTCGGGATATTCTTTCGACATTTTTTCGTTTATTAGATAATTGATATTAAGTGCTAATTTCAAGTAGGTAGTTTCAATTTTTGAAATAAAATTGTTTATTTATTTTTAAATATTTATTATTTTTTATTTATTTAGTAGGAGGGAGGTGGATTTCATCGATTTGGTGATCGTTCATTAGGTTTTCGAAGTTGTTAATGTCAAATTTACTAGCAACATTTTGTTCGGCCAGGAGTTATAACTACTTAATTATTAGTTTTCAAAAATTTTCGGTATAGGTATCGTTTACTAGGTTTTCAAGGACGCTATTTTCGAATTCACTATTGGATTTCCGATCGCGCATGCGCATTTCGTTTTTCCGTTGTTATTGAAGATTTCTGTGATAAAGGGATCGTTTATTAGGTTTTCGAGGGTTCTGATTCCATTTTTTTAGTTGGGTTTTGGATCATGAATCGGTGTTTTGCATTTACGTTACTGTTGGAGTTTTCTATGATATAGGGATCGCTTATTAGGTTTTCAAGAGTTCTGATTTCATTGCTTAAATTGGATTTAGGGTCGCGCATGCGCATTACACTTTTCCGTTGCTATTCAACATTTCTGTGATAATGGGATCGATTATTAGGTTATTGTGGGTTCTGATTCCATTTTTTAAGTTCGATTTTGGATTGCGCATGCACGTTTTGCATTTCCGTTACTGTTAGAGTTTTCTATGATATAGGGTTCATTTATAAGGTTTTCAAGGTTTCTATTTCCATTTCTTGAATTGGATTTAGGATCGCGCATGCGCATTTCGCTTTTCTGTTGCTATTGAATATCTCAATGATAAAGGGATCGTTAAATAAGTTATCGAGGGTTCTGATTTTATTTATTGAATTGGATTTTGGATCGCGCATGTGTATTTCGCTTTTTCGTTACTGTTGAAGATTTCAGCAGATAAAGTTTATCATTTAAATATATTATTTATAGTTTATCGTTTATTAGGTTTTCCAAGATTCTTATCGAACATGGACATTTCGAATTACATTAATAGTAATTAATGTTGACATCTCTTTGGTATAAGTATCGTTTATGAAGTTATCAATCATCATATTTTCGAATTTACAATCGGATTTTTGATCCCGCCTGCGCATTTCGATATCCTGTTCTTATTGAACTTTTCTTCGTTTATAAGGGCCGTTTATTAGATTTTCAAAGGTTCTGATTTAGTTTCTGGAATTAGATATTTTATCGAACATGCCCATTTCGGATAACCGTGTCATTGACTTATTTTTCGGTTAAGTTATTGTTTGTTAGGTTTTATAGGACGATATACTCAACAAAATGTCAAATATAATTGGAATTTGAAATGTACCAGCTCGATAAAAAATAACATTTAAAAAAGGAATCAGAACCCACGAAAACCTAATTAATGATTTGTGTAACCAAGAAAACTTCAACAGTATTAGAAAATGGAAGAGTTCTGGCGCAAACACAATTCCAATTAACAAAATCGAATCAGAATCCTCGAAAACCTAATAAAATAATCGATATCCGTACAAAAAAAAATGTCAACTGTAATATTAATTAGAAATGCGCATGATCAATAAAAAATTCATTTAAAAATATGGAATCAGAACCCTCGAAAACTTATAAACTTATAAAACTTATATCCTTCATCATAAAAAACTCCAACAGTAACGGAAATACAAACCGCGCATGTGCAACTTAAAATCGAACTAAAAAAATGGAATTAGATTCCTCGATAACTTAATAAACGATCCCTTTATCATAGAAATCTTCAATAGCAACGGAAAAGCGAAATGCGCATACGCGATCCTAAATTCAATTCAAGAAATGGAATCAGAACCCTTGAAAACTTAATTGGCGATCCCTGTATCATAGAAAACTCCAACAGTAACGGAAATGCAAAACGCGCATGCGCGATCCAAAACCCAATTTAAAAAAAAGGAATCAGAACCCTCGATAACATATTAATCGATATTCGTACCAAAGAAATGTCAACTGCAATAGTAATTAGAAATGCGCATGCTCAATAAATAATTGAATTCAAATAACGGAATCAGAACCTTCGAAAACTTTATTAACGATCCCTATATCATAGAAAACTCCAACAGTAACGGAAATGCAAAATGCGCATGGGCGAATAAAAATCCAATTAAAAACATGGAATCAGAACCCTTGAAAATCTTATAAACTATATCTTTATCATAAAAAAACTCCAACAATAACGGAAATGCAAAACGTGCATGCGCAATCAAAAATCGAACTAAAAAAATGGAATCAGAATCCTCGAAAACCTAATAAACGATCCCTTAATTATAGAAATCTTCAATACCAACAGAAAAACGAAATGCGCATTTATGATCGGAACTCCGATCTTGAATTCGGAAATAGCGCCCTTTAAAATCTAGTAAACGATACATATACCCAAGAATTTTGAAAAATAACAATTAAGTAGAAATACTCGTGGACGAAAAAAATTTCGAAATAACTTCGAACACCAAATGAACGATCACCAAATCGATGAAATCCGGCCTATTTTTTATAAATAAGTTGTTAATTAGTAGGTATGTCCAGCTAGTTAATATTTTTCATCTAACTGATGACTTGTAGGTCTTCACATTAAAATTTACTTGTTCTAATAATTATTCAATATTTAATTTTAAAAATCTAATTGTATGTATTTTCAGATTAGTAAGGACGGCTTCTTAAAACGTAAGTCCGAAAACTGGGACTCCAGATTTAGTTTGCTGGCTGTATATTGGGCCTCTTATACAAGTCTGTCGATATCCATCCAAATTGATTGTCCCCCAAGTTCTTTGAAGGGAAGGGGAAAGTTTGCGACTTCATCACTCTTCCTCTGGGTATGAGGAAAGTTGGTTGGCCCTCAGCCCTTCGGAATAGTAGCAACAATATTTTAATTTGTTATTCATTAAAAAACCATAATACATATAATGATTTTTCTTAAAATACGTTGTGCATATCATTATTACTTTAACGTAATATTATAAATTTAAAAGAAACTCTGTTTACTGAGGTCTTAAAATAAAACGAATGTTTCCTTGGGTATTATTTAAATAACTTTAGAACCGTCCACTCTTGTCTTGCCTCAAAATAAGACTGTAATATTTACTTTCCTTTAATAAAAAAAAAAAAATTCATATCGGTATAATCCTTGTTCTCTTTTAATTTGCCAATTTATCTTATTTTCGATATTCTTAATAATAAGGCAGCAATCCATAAAAAATGATGAATAATTTAATATATAAAAGATACTATAAAATGGCCAAATAATCCGGGCATACACGAGTGCGCTCCGAAATAGTTTCATTGGGCATCCAAGAAATGCAAAATTTTAAAATTTATTTTAAATAGGGAGGTAAGTGAAAGTTGTGTGATGCACGCACCAGTTTTTTTTAAATTAATTTATTTCTGTTATATTATTATTTTTATGTTGATGTTTTATTTTTTTATAATTTTTCTGTTTCGTTTGACAATTTTGTAATTTGAAAAATGAGGTTGACAATATTCCCTCTGAATATGACCACTGACCTAGATGATAAACTACATTCCCTCACAGACTTGATCCATATAATGAGTTCAAAATGCCTCGTCTTATCAATCCCTAATTAGATTGATCCTTCTATACCATCATGCGGATGTCAACTGTCTTTTACTATGTTTGTGACCTACCAAAACACCAAGGAAACAATTCAATTATTATTAATACGGTTTTTAACAATTTTTTAATAAGAAATATTTAATTTCATGTTTCAGCCAAGTCATAGCAGGCAGAGTGAAGGAGAGAGAATGAAAGAAAAACTGAAGGAAAATGAAACATACATCCACAGGGTAAGGCATAGTAACTATCTTATTATTTTTAATTCTTATTACATATTTTCTAATACTTGTATGCGCATTTATTTTATACATAAAGCATATTTGGATCACGAGTTTCTAAAAATAATCTTGTTATATTTCCGGAAGGTTGTTTCAGATCAGGTATCAGTTGTTGGTTGTAGTAGTTACCCAACAGCAACAAAATATTTGCGTTAATACTAAACATACCATTTTATATTTTATATTATAATTTGCACACAGTAATAATTTAAAACCCCTATGACCACACAACTTGTATAATAATAAATATTTAGCACATTAACATCCTTCTCTCACGATTCGATTTTTCTCGCATTCTTCAACCAAGAAGGTACAAAACTTTCTTCTTCAAAAATGAACAGTTTCAGGAAAATAATATTATATTTTCTCTGTACCGACGGATGAAAGGCAGAACTGAGAATACGGATGCATCCGTAGTCCGGAAGCTCATGCAGAAAAACATAACTTATTTTACACAAAGGTTCACCTATTTCAATCAATTGTTCTTCAAGAAGATCTAAAAAATAGACGTCTGCCGCCACGAAGTCGCTGGAATACAAAATGACGTCTAATTAAACAGGGAAGTTTTTTGGGTATTTTCAGTTATTGATTTATTACTGTAAAACGGTGCTTTCTAGGGAAAACTTTTAAATTCCAAGAATTAAATAACATTAAATTCTACGTCGGATGAATATCTAGCATTACAAATCTCTCGAATAAAACTTGTAGAGCATCAAATTTTGTGTTTAGAGAATACCTTTATACATATTATAATACTATACAACCCCTGTACGATTGACTCACTGATTCGCAGATAGTGAGCCAGATTGTCTCTCTCACTTACTCATCTGTACAACAAGTTTTCGAACTGTTTCCAGCTTTTTCCTATTGTAGCGAAATTGTAAGCGAAAACTTTCCTATTGTAGGTATAAAATAATTTAATGTTCTTTAACTCTTGAAATAGGGAAATTTTCGCAAGAAACCGTCGTTTTGGAGTTACAAATAAAAAGCTGGAAAAGGTTCAAACATTGCTGTATATCTAAAATATGTCACATTCTTCTACAAGGGCTCCCGAACTGGACGTAAAACGGAACTTCGGCTATTTGTTGCGGCAAAATAATTTTCAAGAGAGCGATGCAAAATGTTTGGCATTTTACAAAATTTAAAAAGAAACCTGCATTGGACTTGAGGAAGCTGTAGTTTAATCCATTAAATAATATGAATGTTACTCCCAAATCACTCCTTTCAAGCATCACGCTCGATTTTTTTCATTCTCAACAGTTCAAAGGGTTTTAATCTCTCTCACTTCACGTCCTAACAGTACAGTAAAACCTTGTTTATCTGGACTAACTGGAACCAAAGGCAATCCGGATCATCGAAAATCCGGGGTTATATGAGTAATAAACAAAACAAAATTCTTAAATAAGCCGAGTTACTGTTTATTACGATAAAAAAATTTATAGGTGGTGAGTCAATCGATGTCAACATCAGGACACTCAGTAAACCTTTCCTAAATTCAATAAAAATAATAATGGTGAGAGAATGATTTACCGTGGAAAATGTATGTAGGAGAATCTTGGTTGGGGATTCGGTCAATAAATAAACACACAATTAAGAAAAACTTACTATAATGAGTGCCGACGTTTCGGCCTTAGTTTAAGCCATCATCAGGACTAAGAAAAAACAAGATAACAATAGATGTAACAACAGTGGCGGTACCAGTAATAATAAAAAAAAAGGCCCTGATGATGGTCTAAAACTTAGGCTGAAATGTCGGCACACATTAAAAGAAGTTTTATTCTTATTTGTGTGTTTAATTATTGACCGCACCCCCAACCAAGATTCTGGTAAATAAAAATCAGATTACTAAAAACCGAATATTTTTCGTGTTTATACATAATTACGTTCTTGTAATAAGCTAAAAATTATTATCTAATGTGAACATGAAATAAAAAAAAGTCTAAAAATCTGATCCGGATAAACGAGATTTTGATATCCCAACAAACAAGCTCTTACATCAAATCAATCCTAGTTTGAAATAATTGGAATAAAAGTCAGAGGAGCCCGGATTGGTCTGTTCTAAAGAACTGAGTGTTTTGTCATAATACATTTTTTTTTTTAAATTAAGGTAAAAAATGTGCATTTTTAAGTAGTTGTTACAGCAATTATTTTTTTAATGTAAATTGACTGTTTGTATCAAAACTATCACTAAAGAGCAATCATATGTTAAAAAAAAAAAATAATTGATTTGACTAAGGTCACTAGCATTCTCAGCACATCTTATGCTATATAAACCCCCTTCAGATGCTTTTGCGCACCCCCAGCAAAACTCTAAGTAGGTAAAAAGTTTAATAACTTTAAAACGAGTTATCGCAATTCAAAAGTTTCGAGCCCATTTGAATCTTCAAAAAATTATATTGCAGACATAAAGAAATTTAAATAACAGTTTTTTATAACTGTAAATAAATGTAAAATATCTGATGTGGGCAACACATGTGTATTAAACATATGCCTATTAAATTATAAATCCGTGGTTAAATAAGTGATACTGAATTTGGTCACTAGTTTTCGAAGATCGCAGTAAAAACGACACTCGGCGTCGCGAAATCCATCTATTGACACACACTCACACAGACATACTCTCGTTTCTGTAGGTCTCATTCCGTTATTATATGTCGTTTTCTTTCAGTAGGAAGTTTCTTCGTCTTCCATCTTGACATTAGAACTGTCAATGTCACTAGATAAAACATTGGAAATCGACAGTTTCAACCTTTTAAGCGGAAGAACCCACTTAACTTAAATCTTATTCTCCTGCTCCAGACTTCTTCATCTCGCAAAATGGGAGGAAAACCATTATTTTACTCATAATTTTAACACTTAAAACAAGTGATAAAAATGTTTAATGGGAGTGAAAAAAAAAACGCGTTTGTAACCTTTATTACCGAAACATATGATCTCTGGATTTAATTTTAATATAATTGTTGATGTAAGTTTATTATGACCTTCAAGTAAAGTACCCTTTTCGGCTCACCATTATCAACCAAAATCTAGTAAATACATTCATATTGATATAAAAGTCCTATTTACCAAATTTGATATGTTTTGCATTATATTTTAATATAATTTTTGATGAAAGTCTAATATGACCTTCAAGTAAAGTACCGCTTCCGGTTTTACAATTTAAACCAAAATCTAATATGTTATTTAAATCAATATATAAATTATAAATACTAAATTTGAGAAGTTTCGCACAGTATTTTAATATAATTTTTTATGGAAATCAATTATGACCTTCAAGTAAAGTACTACTTCCAGTGACCAAAAAAGGAGGTTCACAACTAGATTTTACGAAAATCCTAAATACAAAATTTCAACTTTCTACAGCTAACTGTTTTTTGAGTTATGCGAAATACGAACGAACGTGCGTATTTCCGTCGAAATCTGAAAACCGAAAATTTTCTCGATTACAATACTTCCTTTACTTCGTACAAGGAAGTAAAAACGTCAAGTATATTTGCTCTTGTTCAATTGCTGGTAGATTTAGATAAAATTATTTTGTAGCATATAAAAACTAACGGGGTTTGAAAGTTAGTCCCTTTACTTTTAACATTGCCGATTTTCTAAATGTAAATTTTGAATTTGTTAAAAAAAAAAAAGATTGCTTAGATACTTCCGCAGCCGAATCATCACAAGTACCACTAAACTCCGCCTATACAAGACCCTAACTAAGCCAGTACTTGTACATGGCTCTGAAAGCTGGACAATCCCAAAGGCTCAGGAACAAGCACTCCTCTATTTTTAAAGGCGCATTCTGAGGAAGATCTTCGGAGCAGTACGGGTCAACAACGAATGGAGGCAGCGTATTAATGCAGAGCTAAAAGAACTTTATGGTGAAGCTGACATAGTTAAATTCATCAGGATCGGGCGGCTGAGATGGGCTGGACATATTGCCAGGATGAGGCCTCATGAAATACCCAGAAAACTTCTAGAAGAACGTCTCCATGGAACTAGAACAGTTGGCAGACCCAAACTACGGTGGGCTGACGGTGTGGCAGCCGACGCGCGGAACGTCTTAAACCTCCATAACTGGAGAGCAGCAGCAAAGTTACTAATTCATTTGATACCTCTTGCCTGCTGATTGATTATTCTGAGTTGTTCATTTCCTATGAGTGGGGTATCTCAGTAAGTAAGCCACTGGACTCCTTACTACAGGATACAAGTGCAGGACTACAGGTTCAAGTCCGGCAATAGCAGATAAATATTAATTCTGTTCTAACAGCCTTGAATCGACCTTGGGGTCAGGAGAACACTTAACCTCTATAATTGGGGGAGAAAACTTGGTCTGATCATCTCCCTGCACAACCGTTCCTCAAGAAACAGCGCATTCTTAGCTAGTACTGAACCTAAAGACTCTTCATGGGTTGTATTCATGCTCATGCAATGTAAACAAATATTACTAACTTTATATGCTGAAACTGAAACTTTTCCATAGAATGTTTTTTATAAGTAATTTTTAATGCCTGATTTATTTTTTATTTTTAGATGGTAGCTCATGAGAGACGTCTTAGTACTAACGCCTCTCGAACAATGGCAGCAATGTCATTGGGTTTCATAGTAATGGTTACACCTTGGACAATACAAGAAGTTGTGGTGGCTTGTACTGGAACAAAGGTAAACATTGATTGTGTCGCACAATAGATCTAATTTTTTATATCATTACCTATTCTTCTAATAAAATCTATATTTTTTTGTTATGGTTCCCATTAATTTACTCAGGATTATTTTTAAAAAGAATTATTTTAAGAAAATTAATATAATTTAGACATTCATCTATCTATAAATACGTATCCTTGTCATTATTATTATTTTGCTAAATTATAGTTTGCATCAGATGTCTCTTATCTCATCTATAAATGTGGTGATGAAGTGACCTTGAAAGAACCTCTAGAAAGAAGATCCAGAATATGAAGACGAGGTGACTTAAAGAAGCTGGATGATGAAATAAGAAATTTTGTTCCCCAACAAAATCGATGAAGCAATTGGCGATTGGCAATTTCGATCGAGCTCCTCATTAAGGCTTAATCCTGCATTCTTCAAATTGCTCTAACTTTTTGATAAACAAACTCCTTACTTCAGTTTTACTAACTTTGACTAATCTCAAAAAACAAAAATATCAGCCACTTTTTATTTTATCATTTATCTCAATCATTAATTAAATATTTACAAGGTACCAGAAAGAGTAAGTCTAAAACAAGGTACCAGAAAGAGTAAGTCTAAAACAAGACAAATCATCTCTTTTCTGATTCTTAAGACGTGCATAAAAAAAAAAAAAAACTGCTTGTAGCTTCACAGATTGATTATTTCGGAGATGTTCTTATTATTTCATTAATTGTGGGAATCTCTGATGATAAGATTAAATGCTGGTTGTTAGGTCGTGAAAATTAAAAGTATATTGAAGTATTTTCTCGGGCAAGTACATTTTAACAACTATAGCGGAAGATGAGCTGAACTTTACAATGAAGAACATGCAAGTTTAGAGATGCTGCCTGCTAAAAATGTTCTTGAAAGGGATATTTCTAAAGTGTACAAACCTACGACCACAACCCTCATGCCTGGCAACACTCTTAGAAGGGGTTAAAGATGAGAGATCTCCGCGACTAAGTAGAAACCATAATATCAACATTCTTCATGTCTTTCATGATATATTACTGGATTCCTTATCAGGCTATTAAATTCACTGGTTGAATGATCCGCCTTCATTCGCAAATCTTTCACGAATTTTCTAAACAATGTATTATGCTTCATATTACCACTCTACCATACTATCCTTGATCTAAAAATCAGGTTGAAGAGTATGCCGAAACATTTAAGTTCCTTCACCAAAATAAATTTTTCCCTTGATGTTAAACGTTTTAACGAACAACTTCAGAACTTCAACAGTCTACTCTAGTCAAAATGTCTACACAGTGGAAGTGGTGTTCTCTAGGGACTACAGGTGCAAGAAAATCCCATAGAAGCAAGGAGTCATCAAAGAAGTTTCAGAAAAGAGGACCTGATAGATTGATATCAAAGGGATCAGCATAAAACAGCACAGCTCAGAATGAGCTTCTATTGCAACTGGTAGTAGCTGGTGAAGGACCTCCTGGCAAGATATATCTTTGGACAATTTTCTAGAGGAATTTTATTCATTGTTTAGCTTTTTATGTCATATTCATAACTTCAATACCTATCCTTGAAATTTTTCTAACTTTGTCAAATTATTTGAAATTAGTTTCCTTTTTCACAAGTAAAATAATGCAACAAGTACCAAATAAATGCAAATTTAGAAATTTATGCAATCATTCATTCACTACAAATACCATGTCTAGTAATAACCCAAATCTGGCTACTGAGAGCTGTCTCAGTAGAGTTGTGGTAGGAATTGCTGCTAACAAAGCAAGGAGACAAGAGTTTAATACCCAGATATCCAGTGAACTTTTTCAAAAGGGATTGAGGTCTGAAATATAGTTTATTCAAATTCCTGAGAATGATTTAAGAATAGCTTCTTAAATAAAGTATTAGTAGGTCAATTTATTGTTATGAGGAATTAGTGACCATGGTTGCTGAGAATGTTAAGGCATCACCTTAGCAATCTTCAGGTGCTAATTTGAATCTGGTCTGGGTGGGTTGAAATTTATTTTATGGCAGCCCCACATACTGAATCTCGACCTTCCCACTCTAATTAGAATAGGTTGGTAACCTGTAGGATAACACGTCTTGTTTGCCTTAATAGGATAGGAAAGGACATTAAATCCAAATAAAAAAATTTTAAAAATATTATCAGGGATTAAGTATTGTTGGCTACTATGCATCTACAATCATGGCAGTAACCATTTCAGCATGTCTCCAAAGTAAATAATTAAGAAAATTAGTAAAATATAACTGGCAGAAAATGAAACCTCATATCATACTCATATCGCTTATAAGATCCCAGTTGGAAATGTTTATTAGTTTAGCCTAATTAATTTCAGATGCCAGACTTTCTTGATTTCATTGTAACATGGATGGCACTCAGCAACAGCTTTTGGAATCCTTTCTTGTATTGGTTACTTAACAACAATTTCAGAAGAATCAGCAAAGAATTGTTCTTAACAAAGGTATTAATTAATTAATAATTTTTAATGGAAAAATTATATTATTCTTGCATAAATAATTTTCTTTTTCTTCTTCTTTTTATTGCACACATTAACCTTGAAAAGGTATTATGTCGAGGAAAGAAAAGCCCAACTCAGTGCTGTACAGTTCCAACTCCTCTTAGCCGTGATTTGGAAGAGAAATACTGGGGAGAAATCTTGGAACGAGCTGTTTCAACTTCAAGTCTTGGGAAATGCCCGCCTCCTCCACCTCCTCCACGAGCAAAATGAGCCAGGACCACCGTCGGGGTTCAGACCACACTCTGACTTGTCCCCGGACGGTGTCATTCAAATTAAGTAAGCTCTGCAGAAAGAGTTCAATTGAAAACATTCTTAACATATAAAATTTGTCATCTGACAGACAAATAAATAAAAAAAATTATAAGAATTGAGATATGAATAATTTGCGATTACATTTCAGTTTTCAACCATGATAAATAATGCAAAAGTTTTGCATGTAAGCAGTTAGCGAGATAAGCTTAATTCTGGTAATGTTTGCAAATAATGACAAAATGATCCACAATAGTCCAAGTATTCAAGTATCCAAGAGTCTGATTTTTGCAAAGCTCAAAACATATTGCACTTATCGTATAATAAAGGTACAACTCAAAATTAGAAATCATTGGAAAATTATATTTAAAGTTTATTTTTCAAAACTTTTGAATATCTCCTTCTTAACACATTAAACATTCATAATACCATTGGAGTGGATATTACAAATGTTCAGAGTGTTTTAATGAGAAGATATTCAAAATCGTAGAAATAAAAACTTTAAATATGATTTTCCATTGATTTCTAATTTTGAGTTGAACCTTTATTCTACAATAGGTTCTATATGTTTTTCAGAATTAGTCAACAATCCTTTGTAAATATCATTTTTTATTTACAAAATAATATATATGACACAAAAAGAGCAGTTTATTTCATCAAACAACAAAGTTGTCTGTTTTTCAAAAATGTTATCATTGATAATTGAGCAAATATCAACAGCTATTGCACGTATTGTTCTCATGATGAGGTGTATAAATAAGACAATTATTTTTAGATTTGAATCAAAGATTCATCCAATAAAGGACAATTTTAAAAATCATACATTTGTAGCCTATAATATAGTTAATTATAATGTTTGCTATAAATATTACTTAATTTATACTTTGAAAAAAATGTTAATTATGTTTAAAACAATTATTGCTATACAATACTTAGCAGTATCTGCTGTAAAGCACATAAATTAAGAATGAATTAGTTATGGAAGCCTGATGGAGGGAGGACAATATTTTAATTTTGATTTTTAAAAGGTAGTTTTAAATGACTGCTGGATAAGGCTACAGGGGTGACAAAAATCTAAATGGTTCACTTAAAGCAGTGCAGAACTGGATGAATGAAATATACTGAAATACTTTAAAATGGTTGAATTTGAAAGAAAAAAAGGGAGAGTGCTACTAAAAAGCAATATTCTATGTCAATAATCTACCATATTACATACCTAAAAATAACTAATCATATGTTGTCACAGCTAAGAATACTTAGCTTACCAATACTTACAATAGTTTTTTAAAAAGCTGTATTCTGTTAAGAGCAGGGACTGAAGCAAACTATTAACTTTTAATCTAAAATAAAAAAAGATCAATATAATTTTTATTTTAGTGAAATAAATGTTTCAAAAGGTTTCAATTGTTTATTAAATATTTTAAAATAAAAGTTTTATTATAACTTTTAATTCTTATAGTTAAAACAAATAAATGAATGATTAAATACTTCACAAACAAAAGAAAGTTTAATTTTGTTTCAATTGGGTTTAACTTATTGTGAAAAACTATCTTTTACTATGATCCATAAGGTAAAAACTAAAAACGATTTGAAACTGAACTAACATAACGTTTTACAAGTATACAATAAATATAAATATTGATAAGATAATCTTTACATAGAATATAAACAAACAAATCTACCAAAATAAGCTGTGAATCATCTCACATCAAAGTTTTGTACAAAATTACATGATTTGAAATTTTAAATCTATATATCCTTAAAAATTTGATAGTATGTGCCAGTAAAATTAGATTCAAGGTAAACATATAAAACAAAAGCTGTTAGTTAAAATAAGAATTTTCTGACTTACAGCAAAAAAAAAATGATCAAACTGATTAAATGAAAGGAATTTGGTTAGGTGGATAAGTGATTCAGTCCCTGGTCAAAAGCATAAATGATGAAATATAATTTCTTATAAAATAAAAAAACTTACTAATAAAATAAACAAACAGACTTACCTAGAGATTTTAAAATTGTAATTATTTAAAATATTTTCATTTATAACAACATTTAATGAAAGCAAGTGGCAAAAAAATTAACAAAATAGCAGGGTAATCATTGTTTTCAATAAATTGATTATAAAACCATCTTATTGTTTACTGTGATAATAATGCTATAAGAAATATACTGTCATAGAAAATACAGCTCTTGCCAACAATGAAAGCAAAGAAAAAAAAATTTAACGTAAGATAGAGCATTAAATGTTGCTACTGTAAATTGGCAATGGAAAACTACAGATTGGTTTATAATTTAACTAATAACTGTGAAAATAGATTTTTCTCTACTACTGATTAAGTACAATAACTTTTATATAACTGGTTTTTGATAAAGTGAGGACATTTAAAAAATTTGTAATAAATTTGTAGTACTACTTATGTATATTGTAAACATATTTTTCAAAAGAAAAAACAGCGCTCATATTTAGTTGATACTGTAAATAATTAAATTTATAAATATTAACATAATGTACGTGTATATGTATTGTATATTAAGTGGGTAGAACTTTCCTTTCTCTGCAGAACACTTCTAAACTTTGTAATGTATTAAATACTCAATAAACTGTACATTTTCCAAACATGTGCTAATGCTTATGTAACTCATTTTTATTGTTTATTATGACAACTTTCTGTTCCTCAAAAGCTAAACAAGCTGGAAATGTCCTAACATCAATTGAACAAACGTAATAAAGTAATGAAATTTTTTTAAATGGTTTATCATTCATTTTTTAAAAAAATTCAGTTATTAACGAACATCCTTAAAATAAATTTTCCACATGCTTTCAGTTATAATTTAGTAGTACCATAGCAAAGGTATCTGCTGACATCCAATAAAGAAGATATTTATTGTATTGATAATGTGTTTTTTATAGTCCATAATTGAAACAGTTGGAAGAGTGGAAGAGCATGATCATGATGATGATGTAAGAAAAAAGATTAACATACATGAAACTTTATCATTTGGTCATGTTTAAGTTTAGAAAATGTCAGTAATCTACAAATTATTTTATTATTTTTAAAAAACAATTGATCAAAATTAACTTCAGTTTAATAAATAAGTAAAATAAATAAGCATCATGAATGACTAGTTTTATTACGGACTCATTATTTCTAAGAGTAAATAAGTCGGTCTTAATACATGAGTTTGGTTTATAATTATAAGAGAAAGGAATAACTTACAGGAAATAAAAATTATTTGGTCATTTTTAGGTTTAAAAAATGTCAATATAATTCAATATAATCATATAGTCAATCATATCATAGTCAATATAATTATAATATAATATAATATAAAATATAAAATGTCAATATAATTTTATTGTTTTTAAAAATAATCAGATCAACGTTAACTTCAGTTCAATAAATAAGTAAACTTACTTAAACAAATAAAATAAATATGGATAATGAATGACTAGTTTTATCACAGACTCATTATTCCTAAAAGATCAGCTAGCGAAGAAGTATAATAAGATGGAATTAAATGATTCATCCCTGCAGATTTGAATTTCAACAAATCACTATATTTGTGAAACCCAGTTTCAACAAGTAATGTAATCATATCACTTTGTTCACCAAAAAGAATGTCAGTGTCACATCTGCAACAAAATTTATCCAATAAGAAAAATAATGCAAACATTAATAATTTAAAAAAATAAATAAAGCATTTAAAAATAAAACCATTTCCTCTAGGTAGTGAAGTTTAAAACTATTTCTAATATTCATTACAAAAAATTAAGGATCTACATATATTGGTACATTAATAAACATCACTTTAGTAGACAAAAAATAATAGTCTACAAATTCCAAAAGAATAGTTATTTTCTCTTTATAGCCCAGTTTGAATCAGTACTCTTTTAAATCTTGGAACGAGAACATCTTTAACCCTTATGTTAGCTCATCGGTCTGGTGGGCCGTTGTTGTACCTGTTATGAAGGGTAGGATGGTGGTGAGAGAGGTCAGGATGTTGGGCGTTTGTGACTTCATCAATTGGATCTCAACTTCAAGTATAGCCCATCAGATAATTTTTCCTACTTGTAGCTTGTCGGCTATTTGTACAACATGGCCCGTCTCCCAGACTGGTGAGCCTTGAACTGTTTTAATTGTTTGTTTGTATTGGTAAGCATGATCGATAAGCCTTTAACCCAACTAATTGTCTCTCAATCAGCAAGCATTCTGTTTCAAGCATTTTGTTTTATTGTTGTACTTAATATGCACTGTTTAACAACAAACCATACATTTTGTCTCTCTCGCATTATTACATATTGAAGAATCTGATTCTGAATTGTTTCAGATGACTCCTACTTTCCAAACAATTGTACTGTTCTTCGTCAAATCTCAGATAAGGAGGAGAATAATGATGATGGAAAACTGTAAGATTTAGATGATGAATTTCTTTTGCAAGATGAAGAGAACATTGTAGGTTTTTCTGAACTATAACAAATCACAGCACTTAGCTTTGAACAGCCTTCATCGAACAGTCATGGGAACATTAATATTATATCAGACAAAGGGGAGAATAGCAGAGGAGATATTCCACAGGATCGAAAGGGTAACAAACTACTAAAACTCGTAATAACAAGTGATTTGACGACTAAGAGAGTAAGGATAGATAAACTTCTTATGCAAGTTCTCAATATCAAGCGGAAAAAAGTTTTACTTGGAATTCCAAGCATTCCAGGTGTGAGAGTAAACGTCCCTAAAGGGTCCAGCGCTAGCCTTGGGGTTCGACCCATCTCTAGACCAAGTTAAGCATTTACGATTTACTGACAAGATGATTAAAAAATTTTTTCGATCCTACCAATCCCAAAATAACAAAAATGAGCTCAAATATTGAAAATCCTTCAGATCATTACTACAAGGGCACTACAATAAAAGTGTTCAATACTGGGGGGCCTGTACATTATGACCAGGAAACCCCGTTCATTTATGTTTAAAGAAAAGGAGTTATTTATATTCATGAGCGTGAAAATAACCACCAATCTCATTCATCTATATAATTTATTAATTTAAAATTAATCAATTAAAATAAATTAATTAATTAAAATTTAACGTCAGCACAAAATATATATAAGTTTACTTATAAAAGTGTAACTTTCTGACCGCACCCCCCGACCAACTTCTCCCTTAAGATTTACATCTACGGTTAACGAAAACTCTCTCCAATATGAATTGATACGCACGGGGGCAACAACATAATAACAGCCCACAACCACGTCGCAGTACTCTTTATTCGATCCTCGTCAAGACCACCTCAGCATCCGACGCCCTCATCACAACACTTCTCTTCAAGTCCCACTTCGGCTTCACCATCTTCCATCATCTATTATTCTCAAACTCGCACTCTGCCTTCTTCTGATTAAGACCCCTCAGCATCCGAGCCCCTCATCACAGCACTTCTATTCTAATCTCACTCCGGCTTCACCATCTACCATCAATGACTCGCAAACTCGCACTCTGCTCTCTTCTGATGTAAGCCCCCCTCACCCAGTTATTTCCACTCCCATGCATTATAATTTATCCTTCTCATTCTTCAAATCTTCTTTTCCTACCAACAAATCCTGCATTAATTATCTGTGTACACTTCATAAACGCCTAGCCCATAATTTAGAACATCGCATTTTCCTTCTCAAATGTCGCTCTAATTCCCTTTTTTCCAAACTTCATAAACAATTCCCTAAACCACATTACCATATCCAAACCACTTAATTCTACATTAGCATCGCATTCCTTCAAGTTTAAAAAATCACAATTTAATTTAAAAATTCGTGAAGTGGTACAACACATAGATTCCCTTAACCAAAAAATTTCCTCTCTTACCCATTTTTTACGAACCATATGAATAGGTGATGAACATATGAAAAACCTATCCACATGTATTTCCACCATTTTTAACATAGTCCGATCCCAAAAGAAACAACAGCTTATCAGCAAATTCAATAAGCTCTGCCAACAATCCCTTTCTCATAAAATTTATCCTAAAGGAGACGATAAATGGGTGCTTAATATCTCATCGGAAAACATTCTCTCCAACCTCCTTAACATTTTAAGTTTAGGCCCAAATTTTTCCACTCCCAACTCCTCATTCAAAAAAATGATTCTAGAAATGTTAACTGATCTAGAATATATGCACAATGAGCCCCTTTCCCACTGCTCCAATGATAGTAAGGAGTTGTCACGAGTTTCCATTACCAATTTTTTTTCTAATTACCTCCTACACCCACCCTCAAATTCTTCCAATTTTTCCCCCCAATTTTTCAAAGACCTCTCTTTCACCCGATCCTTCCTAAAATTCCATGATGACATTATCATCACAAGAACAGACAAAGGCAACAAAACAAACATAATGGGGCTTTCTGAATATAATGATAAAATGACTGTACTCCTATCAGACCAAACCACATATATCCCCATAACCCTTGACCCTACTCCTTCACTGAAAACCCAATTCAATCAACATCTAAAAAACTTTTAAATTTAAAAATAATTTATCTTATTGAGCACAATTCTAAAGAAAACCAATAATTCCATAAACAATGATGACTGAAACCAGTCAGATATATTAACAAAAGAAGATAAAGATGTAAAAAAAATAAAATTGTAATTTTAGCCTAAATATTTATATGATAGTTATTTTTATAATTTATATTTTATATTTTTCACTCAACATATCCCTGACCCAGTAGAAATAATCCAGTTACTTCAATATAAATTGCAATTTTTTGCTAACTAACCATAAAATAAATGGGAAAAATTCTCACTTGTCACCTATCATAAGACAACGCCTTGGATCTAACCCACTTGGAATCAGGACATTATCTATGGCAAATGGAGATGGCTTACCCACGACCTCTGCTTTCCTACCAGAGCATGCTTCCACTGCTGCAACTAATGCTCCAGTACCTTAAAAATAAATGGCTTTATATTATTATTTATTAATTTTGAAATTAATATCACTAAAAATTATCTTGAATATTAAAATAGCTTAGGAAAATATGAAGAATTTCATATATTTTTTCTATACTCAGCACTTCTTATTTTTTTTATTTTTTTTGTTTCATGGAATAATTTAACAGTAAAGTTAAGGCTATTAGACCCTGCTCAGAAATTGTTTATGTGGAGTGCATTAATTGGGAGGCAATCGATGAAAAATTTTCTCTAAATAATGTCAAGAAATATTTTAAAGAAAATAACAATGCTCTAACTGTTCCATACTTTTTGTTGCTTGCTACTCATGTTTCTCATTGGCCTACTAATGATTCCATAGTGGTAAATTAGCTGTCCTCGAATAGTACTCGTAATAATACTGGGTCATTAGTACTTTATAAAGAATAATAAGGGGTGCTGATTAACTCCCTTCCATCCCCATGGAAGACAGCTCTTCGTTCTGACAGAGAGTGATCTCCTTCAGCTAATGACCAAGGAGAACAACCCATACTGCAAGGCCTTTGTATATGGATTGCAGTTTTTGTTCCAGCCCACTTCAAGGTTAGGAGAGATGGAACTGTTCCAGGGAGGTTGCTGGACAGAGGGAAAAAAGAGGGCGATAGTCGAACTAAAGAGAAAGAAGAACAAGCTGAGCGCAAAATGTTTCAAAACCTTCCACTGCAGTAAACCTTAAAGGCAGGGAAGAGTGGTAAATAAATAAATAATTTATTCCTTTTAGTCTGTGGTATTATATATGTTCATAAATATATACACATATATATAATATATAATACCATAACATAATATATATATAATATATATATATATATATATATATATATATATATATATATATAAATATCTACACATGTTGTTTCCAAGGAAACCCATTCACTTTTTTAAACTAATAAAAAAAATTCAGTTGCTGTTCGAGGTAGTGACAGCTTTGGTAGTAATAGATTTAGATCTTGATGCATGACAATGTGGAATTCCCCTTGGGTCAGGGCCGAGAGTTCCCGGGAGGTTTGGGAGGTATGGAATACCCCTGGATGGAGAGTTCGGGAGCCCCCTAAAACTATAAATTCATGTGTAATGTATGTAATTCATTTAATTTTTCTGTGGCATGGGACCCTGAGCGTTCGTCCCGTTCACCAACCCAATAAACTTGCACAAAAAAGGTATAGGAAGCATGAATCAATATTTAAATTAAATCATTCATCACAAAAAAATGCAAATATTCATTTAAAACTAGAAACGTGTTCCTGTTTGTGTAAACATTTAAATTTGGTTAAAATTAGGGTTGGAATATCGAAAGTAAAATATCGATATTCGATATTTTGCAATATCACAAAACCAAATATCGATATCCACTGATAATCGCTAGAAAAATATTGATATATCTATAGATCGAAAGAAAATGGATGAAAAAGGAAAGAAAAGTGCATCAAATGAGTATAATGTTAAACTGTGAAGAACAGTTATGAAATAATATAATTATTATTATTTATAAAACAATATTTTTATTAGCCATGAATCATTATAAAAAATGATAGAAAAGAATTGTACTTGTTATAAAATTCTTATTTGTATTTATCTTATAACGCTTGCAACTATATTCTGCATTCTCAAAACATTCATCTAAAAGCATGTAATTCATTTAATATACATAGTAAAATCATCTTTTATATAATTATCAATTTATCTTTATATGGGACTAATTAACATTATTTGTATATAAATCTCATCTACTAATTAATGCTTGGTAATTAAATATTGTTTATTGTTATATTTACTGACAAAACTCCAAAATCTTGAACCCAGCATACAGGGCGTCTAAACTTTTAGGACATGACTAATCTTAAAAATCAAGACCTTCGCCATGTTAGGATTACGTTTTTGGAGTTTTTGCCGAATAAAGGAAATATTTAATTAAAACAAAATACAGTAGAATCTCGATAAATCATATGGTTGAGGGTTTGAAAGTTAAACATGAATTACCGAGATATTTAAATTATCGAGATTTCCAATAATCGGTGGTAAAAGATAGGAAATAACAAAATTGTATTAATATGAATGGACATACAAACGATATAATTAGATCAACAAAACCTTAAAATATCAAATTAAAAAAAAAAATTCGGTTATTTTCTTTCGGTGCAATCCTTGAAGATCCTGTTCAGAGCAGAACATACCTTTACTCAAACATCCGATTTTGCTAAGAAATGACACACGTTGTAGATGTATTATTTCGCCATTTTATAACTAATCGTCGGCACGTCAATTTCCTCTTCATCTCCTGTTCATATGGAGTCAAAATTTCCTCGTCAGATAGGATCCTAGCTACCGCTAAACCTTCGTTAAAATAGACGAAATCTCGAAAAGTTATGTTAGTTTCTTAATTTTGAAGTAGGTGATTCCCATCCTAGGTGCTTTCTAAGAGTTGCATCACTACTTCCTTGTGTTAAAAGTCTTAAATCGTTTAACTGTGGCCAAGTCTGGAGACTGCAGCTTAGAGATGGTGTTGGGAGGCAAAAACAGAACATTAACAACGTTGAATTATGTGGTACGGTTATAGGCCGTACAATTATCCAATATACAGCTGACAATTTTCCCTGTTTTTTATTCCATATCTGTGCCCATTTGTTGAAAATTTCGCTTGTGGTGCATGCTTTGCAAAATTGGCTGTCGGAAACGTTTTTGTTTTTATAGCACTTTGCTTTCGCGGATATGCCAATCATGAGCGAACTTAATTCCTTAGATCAATTCTTGTTGGCGGCTAGCAATATGGTTACAGGTTTTTTACAATTTTTTTTTAAAGTGAGATGAATAGAAAAAAAGGGATAAACCGACAGAAATTCATTGAAACGATTCCCTCTCTCACTCACTCACCTCTCCTCTTGAAAATGTTAACCAGATTTTTTCTTTTGTAAATTCGAATTAAAAGACAATTACATTACTTGGAAGACGAAAATAAATCCAAATTATCCAGGTGACCGAAATGCAGTGTTTTTACACGAAATAAAGGGAGATTTTCAAGAGACAAGAAAATCCATACGAATTACCAGGATATGAACTATCGAGATTCTACTGCAGTATAGTTTAATATATGCGGTCATCGATATGCTGTAAAATATCGATATCATCGATATATCGGATGTTGAGATATCGATAGTAAATATCGTTTTTTCAACACCGATATCGATATATCGCGTTTCGATATTCCAGCCCTAGTTAAAATACAGTTTTTTACTTGTTCTTAGGGTCTTTTAGTAGTTTGAAAAATGATAATTTCAAAATACTTGGCGTACTTGCCTTGAAAAGAAGCATAGTTCTAATAAAACCACTCTTCGCAAAAAAAATGGCGATGAAAGAGTACTGGAACTCCAATCAAACATTTCGACACTTTATGTTGCCTTCGGCTATAAAAATTGTTTTTAGGGGATTTGTACCAAGTTTTTTGGATGAACAAAGTAAGCATCAGGAAAGACTGCACATAAGTGTTGAAAATCCTTCCGACGAACACTAGATTTAATTCATTCATAAGTCATATATATTTGCATAGTTCAATTTGAAAAAAAAAATAAATTATATAAGTGATTCGTGGCTCCACTTTTTTTTTTTGGAATGTATTAAAAAAGTTTCGAGGAAAAAAGTTTATTAACTTTTATTTAAAGGATAGTCCTTTCTATGATTTCTATTGCAATATAAATAAATAAATAACTTGCTTAGTTTGCGGATAATTCACAGCTTGTTTTGTTGGAGTCAATTATATATGTTAATGGTTAATTTATGAATATCTCAAGATAGTTATGATTCTCCAAAAAACTATACCATTTTAAAAATGTCTCCGCAGGAAAAAAAAGGACAGCCCTAAAATGCGAGGAAAGGAGCTTCGACACTTTGCGCCTCGGTTTAGGAATATTTACTAGAACACCATTCTAATAGTTCTATTGAAGACCAATGATGTCATCCTAAGAACTTCACTCGTCGGTTTAGTAAGGAACGGTTATCGGAGACGTAGTTTTTGTTTATATATGTTATCGGGCCTGGGGACATATAAACATATAAACCCCATATTGAAAAGGCTACAACCAAAGCAATGGACAGAGCATGTCTCCTGAAAAGACTTATATCAACAACTTAGGGAACAACGCAAGATGTGCTATTGAATGCTTATGTCCTGTGTTAAGCCGATTCTAGAGATAGACTACAACAGCCTCCAAGAAAACAGTATCCCAACTAGATATTGACCAAGATATGACAATGAGAGTTATTACTGAAGGAATAAGGGAGTTGCCATATGAACTCTTCCGATGGTAAAAAATGGGATAGTATCTTCACATAGGGCCCAATCCATTATAACCTCCTTAGAACCATCGGTGTTATCCTTTTCTGCATGGCTACAGGACATGACTATCTGACGGCCCATAGAATTGAAGTGCTTGGATCGCCCGAGTGTCCTCTTTACCGACTGGGGATATGGATACAGAACATCTGTATGGCTTTGCAAGTGGCATCTACAAATAAGGAACCAGTTAGGATAACCAATATTTATTGGTCTGCGGGACACCAAATGACAGATATTCCAAGAGTGGGTGTAGGATAAATACATTAAAAAAAACTTTAGTGCATTTTTTTTCAACACTTTAGTTTAATTTTATTATTAATATTTTTGAAAGTTTTGATTATTATAAAATTTGAAGAATAAAAGCTTTTTTCAAAATTTTCAAAAATATTATTAATAAAATGAAATTAAAGTGTTAAAAAAAGTGCACTGAAGTACTTCAATATTAATTGATTGAAATAAATTGATTCATAAACAGTTTGAATATAGCACTTATGAATCTTTTTTATTTTAAAGATTGAAGAATAATTTTTTTTTCAAAACTTTCAGAAATGTTATTAATAAAATTAAACTGGCTTAAAAAAAAAAAAAAAAAAAATGCACCAGTAAGTTAAAGTGTTTAATTGTTCATTGTTTGAATTAATTGTTTAACAAAAATTTACATTTTTACTTCCTTGTACTTAGTAATCGCGAAGATTTTCGGTTTTCAACTTTCACCTGTATATAAGACAATTGTATCAATATAAATAATATATTGGATTTTGGTTAAAACTGAAAAACCGGAAGTGGTACTTTAATTGAAGTTCATAATAGACTATAATCGTAAATCATATTAAAATATAAAACAAAACATCTTAAATTTGATATATACTATTTTTATATCAATATAAATAATATACTATATTTTGGTTAAAATTAGCTAGCTATAAAACTTATATAGTAGCATAAATAAAATAATAGATTTTGGTTAAAATTGGCAAAATTGAAGTAGTACTTTATTTGAAGGTAATAATAGACTTTCATAAAAAAATATATTAAAATATAAAATAAAACATCCAAATTTGATATATAAAAATTGTATATCAATATAAATAATATACTACATTTTGGTTAAAATTAGTTATCTGAAAATGGTACTTTACTAGAAGGTCATTATAAACTTTAATCAAAATTATATTAAAATATAATGCAAAATATCTCTAATAAAACTTCTCTCATACTCACTTTTTCCTTCTTCCTCTCTCTTCTAGAGGAGATTTTGTATTATTAGATTGTATTTCAATTGATTTTTAATATAAATGGTTATTTCAAAAATCATTTGAATATTATTATACAACCAAAAATTATTTTACTAGAAAATTATTATTCGCTCACATTACTTCAATTAAAGCATAGGTTCATCAATATAACTATAGGTTATTAGAATAGAATAGAACTTTATTCTAGGACTAGGTCGCTTGAGAATAACACAATCGAACAAATAAAACAGAAACAATATCTGGCCATAAGACGACAAAATAAAGATCAATTAATGTTTACAATATTTTCGATAAATTAATAAGTAAACAATATAAATTCTTGTCTTGAAAAATATAAATATGAAAATAAAAGAAAAGAAAAAGAGAGAAAATGAAAAATACAAAAATAATGAGCTGATCAGCAAAGTTGAAGCTAGAGTATTAAAAAGTATTATTTACTTTTGATCTAGATGTTTATCTTAAATTGAAATTTCGTGATTAGAGAGCATCATTTTGGAAAGAAAGAAGGTATTAGAAAAGGAGAGATTTGAAGGACAGAGAAAAAGCATGGCGAATATTAGAAGGAAAGGAATTCCAGAGGGTAGAGGTGCAGGCAAGAAAGGAGCGTTCGAATGTTTTGATTCTATGAGAAAGGATATAAGGCGTGGTCTTGTTTCCTGTGCGTGGATCGAGGATTTAAATTGTAGGAAGCTGTAGATGAAGGAAGGGTGCTGGCTGGTGATAGTTTGGTATAGGAAAGATCCGAGAAAATATTGTCTACGGTTGGATGGGAAGAGCCAATTTAACTCGCCGTAAAGGAGGGACACATGTGCCCGTCTTGATGTACCGAGTACAAATCTTAAAAAGCAGTTCATAATCGCTTCAATCTGTCCTCAAACACATTCGAAGGGTCCCCATATACCACACAGCCATAGTCAAAATGGGAGAAGATAAGGGTGGATGCGAGGAGTCCATAGCGGTATGTATGTCACTGGTGATTTTCACTGGAGCGGATTGTGTGGAGAAACTGGGACAGAAACCAGATTGGAGAGGATCGGGAAGTTTGAACTTTTCAAGAAAATTTGATATTTGTGATTGGACTATTCTTTCTAAGGGTTTGGAAAGGTTAGAGAGGATAGAAATTGGACGATAGTCTTTATGAGAAATAGAGTTGGAGGTTTTGTCAGTAGGATGGACTAAGGGATTTACAAATGGATTAAGGGTTTACAAAGGGAGAGTTTGCGAAGGAGTTGCCATTTTGATTTAGAATCAGGAACAGAGGAAAGAGCTTCATGATAGTAGTTGGATTTCACTCTCCTAACAGTCCTGTGTCAAATTGCGGAATACCCTAAACATTTGTTAGTCATATGCTAGCCTTGTGCATGTGAAGCTTCTATGGGCTACCTCACGTCTCCTTTGCAGATCTCTAATTTTTTGACACATCCAAGGAGCAGGTGGGCGACGGAAAGTGGAGGTTTAGTGGGGCATGGGTATCAAGGATATAGATTAGAGGTGAGGATGTCAACCATGCAACCAATAGAAGAACAGGATAGATTTCACTCAAATTTACGGTTTCAAGATCAGGTAAAATATTTTCATGGGTAAGGGCTTCTAGGTTACGGAAAGCTATGGTTTTAGAGATGATCGTAGGAGTTTGGATCTTGGAGGATAAAATGGGACGATGAAGAGATCCTCCAGGGAGAAGAACAGATTTTCGAGGTAGAGTTTGCCGTTGGAATCAGAAAGGAGATTGGTATTAAGATCGCCAGAAATTATTATATTATTGTACATAATTGAGAAGAATATAATTGTAGAGGATTGGTTCAAAGGATGAGTCAAAAAGAACCAAACGAGTGTGATACACCACAGCATATAGGAGAGCATCCGCATTGGAGGAAATTTCCAAGACAAGAAATTCAATATGAGGATGATCAGATGGGGATGAGGTATCTAGGATTCAGGATTTCAGGCTGTTATGCACATAAAGACCGACACCTCTGCCAGTTCGGTTATTATTATAACTATTTATAATATATAATACCTATTTATATAAATTATTATAACTAAATAATAATTAATAAACCACATTTGAAATAATTACTATAATTTTTGATATTTTAAATAATTCGTAATTGAATCCATAAAAGAATTCTTTGGTTATTTTTGTGAAATAAAAAACGAAGAAATTTATGTGTTTTTGCTTCAAATCCAGGGTTTATGTCAACTGATTTTCCATATAAGCTCATTTATATATTAATTTTAAAGCATATCTCTTTAAAAAATATTACCGCTTTGAAAAAAAATTAATTTATACCTCTGTAATACATATTACCTCTTTCAAACATATTAATGGAGCTCTTTTAATACCTATTTCTTCAATGTATATTAATCCATATTAGCTCTTTCAATACATGCTAATGAAGCTCTTTTAATCCATATTATCTCTTTTAATACATATTAATTTGGAAAACTTAATATAACATATAAATACGGATACAATACAATTATTTGATCAACAAATGCAGTCAAATACAGGAATATGAATTATTTTATCTTATTCTAATTCAAATAACATACCTATAGCATTTTCACGTCAATTGTAACCTTTTCCAAATCAAATGTCGGCTTTTCCATTTCAATTGTAACTTTTTCCATTTCAAATGTAACTTTTTTCCATTTCAATTGTAACCCTTTCCAAATCAATTGTCACCTTTTCCAATTCAATTGTAACCTTTTCCATTTCAAATGTAACTTTTTCCATTTCAATTGTAACCCAACCGGACAGGAATTAATTCAATATTATTTATTTTTTTATTGAAAAATAATGAATTTAATTACAATAATGACTTTTGAAGTAATTTCGGCATATTCTTTCGACATTTTTTTCGTTTATTAGATAATTGATATTAAGTGCTTATTTTAACTAGTTTAAATTTTTGAAATAAAATTGTAGTTTATTTATTTTTAAATATCTATTATTTTTTATTTATTTAGTGGGGGGAGGATGGATTTCATCGGTTTGGTGATCGTTCATTAGCTTTTCTAAATTGTTAATGTCAAATTTACTACCGAAATTTTGTTCGGCTACGAGTATTTCTACTTTATAAGTTTTCAAAATTCTTCGGTATATGTATCGTTTACTAGGTTTTCAAGGGCGCTATTACCTAATTCACTATCGGGTTTCCGATCGCGCGTGCGCATTTCGCTTTTCCGTTGCTATTGAAGATTACTATGATAAAGGGATCGTTTATTAGGTTATCGAGGGTTCTGATTCCATTTCTTGGAATTGGATTTTGGATCGCGTATGCGCATTTTGCTTTTCCGTTACTGCTGGAGTTTTTTATGATAAAGGTATCGTTTATAAGGTATTCGAGGGTTCTGATTCCTTATTTTTAATTGGATTTTTAATAGCACATGCGCATTTTTCATTTCCATTACTGTTGAATTTTTCTATGATATAGAGATCGTTTATTAGGTTTTCGAAGGTTCTGATTCCATTTCTTGAATTGGATTTAGGATCGCGCATGCACATTTCGCATTTCCGTTACTGTTATAGTTTTCTATGATATAGAGATTGTTTATTAGGTTTTCGTGGGTTCTGATTCCTTTTTTTTTAATTTTATTTTTTATCGAGCATGTGCATTTTAAATGACAACTATACTTGACATTTTTTTTACTATGTCGTCCTATAAAACTTAATAAACAGTAACTTTACGAAATTAAGGTCAATGGTAACGGTTATCCGAAATGAGCATGTTCGATAAAATATCCCATTCGAAACGCTAAATCAGAACCTTTGAAGATCTGATAAATGGTCCTTATAAACAAAGAAAAGTTCAATAACAAAAGTAAAACAAAATGCGCAGGCGGGATCGAAATCCGATAGTAAATTTGAAAAGATGATAACAGAAAACTTCATAAACGATCCCTATATCATAGAAAAATTCAACAGTAACGGAAATGAAAAATGTGCATGTGCTATTAAAAATCCAATTAAAAATATGGTATCAGAATCCTCGATAACCTAATAAACGATCCCTTTTTCATAGAAATCTTCAATAGCAACGGAAAAGCGAAATCCGCATGCGCGATCGGAAACCCAATAGTGAATTCGGTAATAGCGCCCTTGAAAACCTAGTAAACGATACCTATACCGAAGAATTTTCGGTAGTAAATTTGACATTAACAATTTAGAAAACCTAACGAACGATCACCAAATCGATGAAATCCACCCTCCTCCCACTAAATAAATAAAAAATAATAAATATTTAAAAATAAATAAACTACAATTTTATTTCAAAAATTTAAACTACTTGAAATTAGCACTTAATATCAATTATCTAATAAACGAAAAAAATGTCGAAAGAATATGCCGAAGAATATATTACTTCAAAAGTCATTAATGTAATTAAAATAATTTTTTTTCATAATCAAATAAATAATATTGAATTAATTCATGTCAGGCTGAGTTACAATTGAAATGGAAAAGGTTAGAATTGAATTGGAAAAGGTAACAATTGATTTGGAAAGGGTTACAATTGAAATGGAAAAGGTAACATTTGAAATGGACAAAGTGACAATTGATTTGGAAAAGTTTACAGTTGACTTGGGAGTGCTATATATATTATATATTATCTTATCTTACTCAAATTATTTTATGAAGTAAATAGGTGCTTATGTTAATGTTATATTGAGGCTGTTGCTGCAATAAGTGCTTATAAGCCCATGTGTCCTTTCTGCAGAAAATGTTTCAATGACTTCAATATAATAAAAAGAAAATGACCAATAAAAAATAAATAAAGTTAGTACGACTGTTTTTGTGTCTTTATATACCTGTTGAGATATTGTAAATGTAGTTAAGATGAGAGGTGATAGGAGGTTTAAGAAGGTCTCAAAAAGTGTCCAGTAGAGTAGCGGTATGGAACTAGGAGAAAATAGAGACAGGACAGTTGCTGCAGGACAAGTGCTGAAGGGACAACCAACTAATAAGAGTATTAGTCCTCTGACCCAGTATATAGGAGTTCAGAGAATGAGCTGATAAATGATAGTGGGAAGATCCTATTTTTACCAATATATATTTTTTAACATTTATTTGTGTTAACAGTTTTACCAAATAAATCTGGTCACTTGCAATATTTCCCCAACTAGTTTTTAGTTATTTAATAAAAAATTAAAAAAAAATGTTTAATATAGTGACATCAGAAGCCATTACTTTTATTTAAACCTAATGCTGTACTTCAAATTCCTAGTTTTATTTTTTTTTTTTTTTTTTGAGATCTCATAGTGCAAATAAATTTTGTTCAACTCAAGCTAGTATTTAATTTTTGAACATTAACATATAACATACAATAAGACTTAGGTATTGGTTTTTTAATAATATATTTTCCTTTATTTTAAATATTAACAGCTATGTTTATGTTTAGCTATGTTTTAATATAGGTATAAAGGTTCAATCCAAGTTAAATAGCATGATTTACACAAGATGGGCCATTGGTGTTCTCCATAAAAAGGACATATAAGAAGTCATGTTTCTTTAACCAAATAGTAATAAAATTGTTATACATTTTCAGTACTGGTTTAGGAATAACTGGTTGACATAATCAAATGCAAGGAGTTGTTGGGCAGCATACAAATTTTCAGTTTCAGTTTCACTAAGTATATTTATCAAACAGCAAGCCCACTTTGGTAAACCTAAAAACGTTTGGAATCCTTTTTAATAGCTATTTAGAGGCAGCTACACATTAAGTTTTTTAATTGTCTGAATCATCTGATTCTGGCTCAAATGAACAAGTACCTCCCTCAGAATCTGTTGATGACACTGAGAAATTCTTGATGTTGACGCATTATCAACTGTATTTGTCTCTTTATACCAGAAGTAAAACATTTCACAAGTGATGTCGATGCATTTTTTAATGAAATAACACATGAAGGCAATGCAATATCTTTCTTTTTAGCATCCAAATTTACATACACCTTTACTTCTGAAATATAATTTCATTTTAACTTGAATAGCAATGCCAATGAATAATTTTTCATCGCGATGTTAATTTGATGAAGAAATGTACTTGGAAGCCCTTTGCAAACATTATTTAGGAACAATAGTTAGTTTGTTTTGAATCTAAAACTTCTTTTCTTTGGCACTTTGACTCCCACCCCTATTTCTTCAGTCCCTCACATGCTTCGATAGTTTGTTTCGTTGCCGTCTGTTTTAATACGTTTACTGGAGTGATGGATAATTGGACAAATGAAAAATAATGAGTACAAAATGTACGCTGTAAATTCATATATTATTGCGTAATTAATTAATTACGCAATAACGTAGTAAAGAATTCAGAACGAAATGGCTGCGCTCGCCTCAGCCAATAGAAACGAAGATCGCCACTGTCCTTATGTGTGGCCCGTCTAAACACTATTTTCCGAAAATCTATAGCTGCAAATATTTCCGAGCAATGTTTCAAGCAATATTGCCGGCAATGTAGCCCAACTTATGGCCGGGCAATATTGCTGGGCAATATACAATTTTTATTCCCTTGTAAATGGCCATTAAGATGTGTGCATAGCATAGAAGGATCAATCTAATTAGGGATTGATAAATTATTTGCCACTTCTATAAATTTGTTTTATTGAAAACTAGTTTCGAATGTTACACATTCATCTTCAGTTCTAAAAACACACAAAAATTCAAAAATAAGCTATTCAAAATACAGTTTGGTATTATTATACAAATTAATTTAAATATAATATAAATTAGTATCATAAAACATTTATGAATTATGAATTTAATTATGACAAGAAACCAAATGCATGTTGGTTCTCATTAAGATTTAAGTAGATTATATCAAACAGAAAAGGTTGCATTGGTTTGTTCTCGCACTGAACTAGTAATGAAAGAAAGGTGGTGTTCATAGGCAAAAGGGTTTAGGGGTCGGGGTTTTCCAGTAATTCCGGTGAGTAATTGTTTTTTCTGTTATGGAAAGATTGGACTATTGGAGATGTTTATTTGGTCATTTAAGAAAAAATCTGGATTGGATTTGAAGGATTCTATTATTTCAAGTGCTTCATATATCAACAAACAAACCAATGCAACTTTTTCTGTTTAGTATAATCTACTTAAACCTTGATGAGTACCAACTTGTTTCATGATTTCTTGTCTTCATTAAATTCATAATACACAAATGTTTTATAATACTAATTTACATTACATTTAATTTAATTGCTTATTTTTGAATAACCATACTGCTTTAAAAGGATCGAGGACCACATGTTGAAATTTGGGGATGATTGTGAAGTACTTTGATGAAAGATCAATTTCCATAAAACTGAGCAAACAGAGCAGAAATGTCAGTTCAAATAATATCCATGGTTTAGTTGAAACAAATGTTTAATAATTTCAACTGCTGAATCTGCTTAAAAAGGAATCAATGTTTCAAGAAATTCATCTCGGGTGCTGATTTTAGAATAGAAGTCTATTTACTATAAAAGTTCATTTTTCCCAAACCACACAAATAAATGTTTTATTTAACACTTATTCTGAATATCACCAAATCTCTGAAATTCTTCCACAGACCTCTGTTTGTAACATTTAAAAGTAATAATAATAATAAAACATTGAAAAGTAACATTCGAAGAAACCTACCTGGAACTGCAACACCATCTGTTGGAATCTTTCCATCTTTGTTTGTAGCGATAAACAAGCACTCTGGGTTATTTAAGTAATTGCAAGCCTTCTTGAGCTTCGGATAGCTGAAGAGAAGATCATAGCCAATCACTACAGCTCCAATATCAGGAACTAACTTGATTTCATTACTCCCTAAAGCGGAACTTTTAGGCTCATAATGATCAGGCTGAAATATAGGCAAATTATTAATATAATTATCAACCATAAATATTATTCTTGCTCTAAAGCAGAGTGAAGTTTTTATAAAACTTCTTGCATATATTTGTGTAATACTCCACAATAGTCGCTTTTTAAATGTAATACACCAAAAATGGCTGGTCAGTAATAAATGCTGATTCTACAGCTGATTGCCGTCGATGAATTTAAATTTTATGATAATATAAGAACCATTATTGGAAAGAAACTATTTAATAATTTCAGTTGGCATCCGCATACTGGTAAAGAAGGATCAATCTAATTAGGGATTCATAAATTATTTGCCATTTCTATAATTTTATTTTTATTGAAAATAGTTTCGAATTTTATACATTTGTCTTCAGTTCTAAAAACACACAAACATTAAAAAATAAGCAATTCAAAATACAGTTTGGTATTATTATACACATTAAATTAAATGTAATATATATTAGTATTATAAAGCATTTATAATACTAATTTATATTACATTCAATTTAATATGTATAATAATACCAAACTGTATTTTGAATTTTTGTGTTTTTAAAATTGAAGATGAATGTGTAACATTCGAAACTAGTTCAATAAAAACAAGATTATAGAAGTGGCAAATAATTTATCAATCCCTAATAACTTCAGCTCCCACTGCGAGTTCTGCGATTGCGCAGAGCCATATTAGACATACCTTACATCGTCTCTACGTTTTTTACTACTTTTTGTGATATTATAGTTAAAGTACAGTGAAAATTGAACACAAACAACTGTCAATGTCTAGCTGTAAACACAGGAGCAATAATATTGTAACATTATATGTATACTCCAGTTACAACAGTTTAATAGCATTAAGAACGAAGTCAGTGTCTGCCACGTCAGATATGTTATCAACAGGTGGCTGGCACATCCTATTATCTTCAATATAGATCTGGCTTTCGTGGTGTGAGGATTGTTGTTCTTCATTTTTAAAAAATACGTAGCAGGACTGTATATAATTTTTTTTCGTTAATGAAGAAGACATGATATATTATCATCAAAGTATTCTATCTTAAGCGAAACGGTCAAGATCACTAGGATCAAATAAAACGAATTCACCCGTCAAGCAAAAACCGCGACGCTCTAATCGAGCAACACCACCAACGACCCCAGCTAGTTCTAATGAAGAATCCTAGCCATAACCTTTTCTCAGGAAACGGTAGATGAATCACCTTTTTTAATGCCTAATCCCTATAAATTATTAAGAAATGACACAGACAATGGAAGCAGCTCCAACTCCCAAAGAACCGAGGCTTCTACTTATATTTAGTAGATACATAAAAAATTTTAAACTTTTATGTTCACAACTAAACAAAACAGTTGGCTCTGATAAAGATTTGTGCCTAAGTCAAACCAATGACTCGAAAATTTTACATTAATACTTCAGACATTTATCGCCTTATTGTCAAATATTTAACTGGCACTAAGTCGGACTTCCAAAGCAGGATAGAGCTATAAGAGTAGTCATTCGGCGTCTACATCCAAAAACACGTACTTGAAGAAGAACTGACGCCTATGGATTTTAAAATGCGCTAGATAGCCACTCCCATTATTTTCCGTAGACCTGAAGCCTACTCATGGAGTAGAGAAATTTTCGATTTAACTCGTTTATATTATACAAACGTCAAGATCAAGAAACGCTATCCCGAAAGAGACATTGTACAGTACCACAATTGTCAAAAATACAGGCACAGAAAATCATAGTTCCATAAATTGCCGCGATGCGTGAAATGTAGCGAGCAGAACAGGACTGGTGATTGCAGTAGATCAAGACTATCTCCTGCAGTATGTGCCCTGTGCCTTAATGTCCACCCAGCTAATTATAAAGGATGAGAGACATATAAACATTTGAAACAAAGGCTTCATATTAGCCACCGCCAGAATGAAGGAACGAAGATTTCTCGGAGAATTTTGCCATCCAGAATAGTGGGTAATTATGGCTCCTTTTCAGATATGCTTGGAGGAAGAGATAGCCTCAACTAGGGGCCACGCCGCAACAACATCCACATTCTCAACCTATTTCAACACCCACAACCTCAGATACAACATCCTGCTCCGTCAATGATCCAACCTAGCCACAACACCCAACAACTGATCCAATATATCCCTCCTTCTCCCAATGCTAATGATCTTACTAGTCTATTGACATCTTTTCTAACCGAGTTCAAATCTCTTGTTACTCCTCTCATATCGCTTTTTACTAATCTTGTGTCCAATCTCATCCTTTCCAAAAAAATCCATAAATGACGTCCATTAAACCATTATCAATTCTCCTTTGGAATGCGTATATTGTTCGAAACCACAGAGACGAACTTACAATCTTGTTACATGACAAAATCATTGATTGATTCAGCCCTTATTACTGAAACTCGACTGGCCAGTACACGTATCTTCAATATATTATCATATCAAACTTATAGAATGGACTACCCTGATGGAAGAGCCGGTACTCATGCCGGTACTGCTGTCTTAATCCATTAGTCCTCATATCATCACTTACTCCCTCTACAAGTGCATGATTTCCTACATTGCCGTAGTAAGCAAAACCTTCTCCTTTCCAATCACAATTGCATCAGCCCTATATATTGTCCTCATAACAAATCCATATCCAATACCCAATTCAGTTCTCTTCTCTGTTCCTTAGGGCACCATTTCCTCCTAGATGCAGATTTAAATGCCAAGCATCAGCAGTGGGGGTCCAGGGCTACTAATTGCTCGTGGCCGAACAATGCTGTCTGCATCTAGTTTCCAAAATCTTAGCTTCATTTCTCCTGATACTTCAGGTTATTGACCTGCAGATCCAAACCTAAATCCCGACCTTTATTTCTTCATTCACACTGATTTAGGTCATTTTCATCACTCCATACTATGCATAGATGGCCTTTCCTCTGACCACAGCCCACTACTGATCCTCACTCATTCACTATCCCCAATACCCAAACTTCCCCCACCATCACTCATCAGGGGACCAGTTGACTGGAACCATTTCCGTCAAATACTAATTGATAATCTAGACCCCATTAGCCTTAAAAGCATCTCTACCCTAAACGAAGCTATAATTTTTTTTACTTCTTTAATCCAGAAAGCAGTTTGGACTGCATCTTTATCTTATCATTTCCGAAACACACAAAGATAAATCCTTTGCCCCAACACCTATTAGACCTTATCCACTCCAAACGTCGCTCCAAAACCCTTTGGCAAAGAACCCGATATCCTGACGATCGGAAATTACACAACTATTATTCCAACTAGTTAAAAAGAACTTGTCAACCTATAGATTACAATTCTATAACTTTAAATCCTAAAAAGATTCTTCTTAACGATTTTTCTATATGGCGAAAAACGCACAAAAATGAGGAGATAGAAAACTTACATTTTTTACATGAGGGGCAATACAAACAACTTACCTGACACATATTTTTGAAAACCAAACTGGGATAAAATTCCAATTGCCGAAGATCGGGAGATCGTCAATTTCGAGGGGTGTACTTGACCGAATTTAAATTTAGTTGTGCTTAATGGACACAAAATTTGATGCTCTTCAACTTTTATCTCATGATTTTTTCTCTTAGAGTTCTCATTTCCAAGCTGCAGACTCATATACAGAACTCTGTTTTTGACAAAATTGTAGTTTTTTGATCGTGGTTTTCAACCTAACCCAGTTAGCCAAATGAGTATGATACCCATTAGACGCAGAATTTGATGCTCATTAATTTAATACAAATGTACCACACTTTCTATATAATGTACCGTTTAGGAATTAAGGTAATTTTTTTTTCGGCCGCCATAAAGTATTCCAGGGGCTATAAGTTGGTAGACGTGTATTTTTCATGCCAGGTCTATGAATGCTTATTAGCAACATATTAAAAATTCTCAAATGGCAGTCCAGAGCCTTTGCTCATTTTTAAGATTTAATAAGAAGTTACCTATTGGTGTAATGGTAATAAAAAGCAGGAATTTTGGAGTATTACCTAAATTTGGTATGCTAAAATAACGACCCAGACATTTTCCAGAGACTTTGAAGCTTGTTAACTGAATATAACTACTTACGCCAACACCAATGTTTTGAATACCAAATGACTCAAACTCTTCTTTGATAGCCATCCCTCCAACAACATATACTTTCTTTTTGAAATCGATATTTTTAAAATATCTTGCAGTAAGCCAAGCAGTTGAAAGTACTTCATCCTAAAAAATACATCATGCTATCAATGATCGTCATGCATGCAGTTTTTTTGTCGTGTCGCCTTTTTTTGTTACTGCACCTGTGTGCATAGTATGGGGGAAACAGATATATTTCTTACTTTCTCGCGATTATCTCTTGAACAGTGGAACGATTTTGTTACTTTTCTTTTTGATTTGTAGGATTTGGACCTGGAAAAGTACTACCTAAAAAAGGGGAAAGAAACGTCTGCGAGGTAGATGGTGGACCGCCAAAAACGTCCTTAACATTCATGAGTTAATTTTTAGAAGCTGGAAAAATAGTTCTCCCCATGATACCAAAGGATACCAAGAGACATTGTTTTTTTCTGTACCTGAGTGATGGGAGATCTGTAGAAACGAATCTGGATGACTGAATTCCAAAATACTTGGAGCATGAAAACATACAAAGACCCGTGATAATTTTGTGGATGGTCATCGAAGCCATATTACTTATCAACTGAGTGAGCTATGTAAAATTGTGTTGGTATGTTTGTATCCTAATGCTACACGGATTTTGCATCCAGCAAGTGTTGCAGCATTTAAACCCTTTAATTAAGGAGTGTTAGAAAAAAAAAACATCCAAGAATGGAGAACCAATAATCCCAATCAATTTTTCAATAAAAAATCATTTACCCCTATTTTGAAAACTGCCGTGCTATGACCTTCGGATGAGTAGTTTCACGTCCCTCAATAGGTTTAAATCATCATACAAATTATGATTACCAAATTGATAATTCCAAATGCTTGGGGAGCGATTCTTGAAGATTCATCTGCTCGTCAAGAAAAGAGTAGCCACAAATATGGCGTTTCAAGAGTTCAAGAAAATAGTAGGCTACGAGTTATTGACGGATTTAATGTTTAATACGTACAAGAACGATGAAAGTTATAAACAGTCTCTCTTTCATACTCTCCATATTATTAATTGCATATCACTTGCATGGATTAGAAAATGGAACAATCTCTACCCATAAGTCCATTAATCCCCGGACCATCATGCTCATGGCAGACTGAATCTCCTCTTGTGCCAGAAGAACCACCAATTCCAGAATCAACAAGTTAAATAATTGAAATTCCACTTGGAGGCGACGAATGCAGCTCTCCAGCACAGATGTTAGCACCTGAAAGACATCTAGCACAAATTCAATCAAATGAAAATGTATATAAAAAATTTAAGGTCAGATCTTTAGACAAATGAAACCCCAAAAGAAGAGGAAAACGGAACATCAAGAGAGAGCCCTTTGTGATATCGAGTGTTCTTTGGAAACTTTCGTTTTTGGAAAATTGAGAAAAGCTCGAAAATTGAGAAAGAAAAGGATGACAAAGGCAGAGACAGAAGGAAGAGAAGCAAAAAAAGCTGCCAAAAAAGACAAAAGAATGCAAAAATAACATAGAAAAAGGAGGAATTAATGTAACTTCATATGAGTTGTCATTACCTGAAAGATAAGACAATTCTGACAGTGAGAACCAAGTCATTGCTGGAACAAATAGAAGTGTGAATAGAATGCGGCTGATCTTTCAGTCAGATGAAGATATTACTGATGGCGAGGATCAACAATATATCCTTCATCTATAGCTGACCAAAGCTTTCGTTGAAGACACTGACGAAATCAGTGCAACACAAGAAAAAACGTATTGGCCGAAGAAGGACTATTCGAAGGGCTATGCTTCAAGAGTGGGGCATTTATATCCAAAGCAAAACCTGGAAGGTCTTGTGACATTAGCGACAAAAATTACCACATCCTGGGCGTTCCATAACTTGCTGTTTGTGAATACGAACAAATAAATTCTTATGACGTATACAATATTCTTATAAATACTGTTGATTGTCAACAGTTGATAATTTCTGACAACGTGATCAGCCAGAAAAAAGAAAACCTAACCAATAAGTCTGATTATTTTATAGCATTTTATTAGGATAATTTATTAGGATAAATTATCCTATTAAATTCATTTTTCGCTTTATATTCACACAATTTGAGTTTATCTTACCTTTTCGAATGTCTAAAGTGTTCCTCACAGTTATTCTCTGAGCAATGTGCTTGATTTTGTGTACTCCTATTTTTCTAAGTCATGAATCAGCAAAAGCTGGAAGTGTTATATGTGTTTTAAGTAACTTTGGAAAGGTATTCATTTAAGTGATTATATTTTCTATACATGCTGCTGTTGGGGTTTGCTCAATGGCGTCTGATTAAAATTATTTAACGGGTTGCTTAAATGAATCTAATTTTATGTATCTATATCCCAACAGAATGTGCGTTTTTTACCTACTGACAAAATTGTTACTCAAGTTGTTTGTTTTTGTTGTTTTTTCATGTGCTTACCTAACGTCGTTGCTTATTTTAAATATAAAAACGCTTACCTATCCATGGTAAATTTGACAGTGTGAGCAACATGGAATCGCATTTTTCAGCTGCAAAAAAAGGAGTGTCCAAGTACCGGGCCAATGCCGTCCAACATCAGGATCAACTGTCCAACTACTGGGGAAATATCGAAAAGTAACTTTGACAAATAATTAAAAATTCTGTATTTGGTCAATCAACGAATTTCTTGATCGGCATTCTCTTTCTATGGAATCGCTGTTTAAAAGGGGAAGACTGATTTAGAACGTGGTTAGTTTTTAGAAAGTTTATAAGGGAAAAACTGCTTAAGTGTCGAACTACTGAGTCTCTTACCCTAATATGATTGGAGATCACAAAAGTTCCTGCTATCATTGATAGTAGTAGTTTATTTTATTAATTGAAAGGATATTACCAAGTTAAAATGTAACTTTCAAACAAATGCAATTATAAATTATTGTTTCCAATCAATACTTAAATAAATTAGAGACCTCTTCAGCATCAAATCCAAGGGTATTGAATTTTTCAACAAATTGTTTTCTCGTCAACGAGCTATTGTTGGTATAGTAAAACTTTCTTTTTCCTATTGAAACAAGTTTTTTTAATGCATCCGAAGCTCCAGGAACTGGTTTTGTACCATGCCATAACACACCTAAAATATAATTATTAGACTTATAATTGTGTAATTAATCACAAAACTTTGATACCAATGAAAGATAAACTTAGCACCTTCAAAATATGCAATTAACAATTTCTGATAATTCCAAGAGATGACTGAAAAGGTTCTGGATGAGGGATCTACTTGCATAAACAAGTAAATAATACTACTATACTACAATAAATATACTATTTTGTAACTATAAATGATAATAATGACAAATTTTGAGGAAAATCAGAAGGAGATTGTTATTTTAATATCGGATAACTAACGATACAATCGGCAATCAATGTGTAATCCGGAGAAAAATAAGTGAATCATGCGTATGCTCTGTTCATAGTGGGCACATTCAACAGCAATTGAATCACAATTGAAATTCGTGACGCGGTCTATCTTCCAGAATCCTCGTCAATATAACCTTACTACTAAGACGCATATCGCATCATGTTTCTGGTGCACTGAACTGAAAGATTGTGAGAGCCTGCAACTGTATGAATCTGCCACACCAAATGTCTTCATTGTTGATCAGAGCAGATTCGAGAAGGATTTACACTCCTACCGAACACTTGTATAATCATGCAAGTGGTGACAAAGGATGGAGAAATGCTTCATCCAATGTACTTTCTTGTTACAGAACCAAAAAGAGCTTTTTCTGCATCTAAACCTGCTGCAGGAAAGACTGCAAACATGAGCATGTTCTGACCTGATAAGTTCTACAAATAAGTTTGGCCCAGCATGCATGCAACCAACAAACGGTCCTTCTGCTCATTTACTCATTAGCTAACAAATATAGCTAACATACAGCCTCTCATCGCTTTGTGTACCGTCGAGACGTCGAGTTAATCAAGAGACTCATTTCAGGTGGATGTACGGGAGATGTAGCCACTGCATGTGCACTTCATCAGGCCGTACAACTCATTCGTTTGTTTCATAACTATTCATATATACGGCGATTCCTGAAGCGGACTTCAACATTTGGCATGGTAACGGGTTCCAGCAGTTGCAGGTTTTCACAAACTTCAGAAACATGATTCGATATGCGTTTCACAAATCTGGAAGAGGATCCTGGGACATAGATCGCGACACGTGACTTCTGCTCCGACGGTATCATGAATGACATGAACTTCATGTGTGATTCAATTTAACTGATATATGTGCCTACTGTGAACAGAGAATCTGCATGAGATATAAATTTTTATCCAGATTACACATTGACTGCTGATTGTACCACTAGTTATTGTAGTTTAAAATAACGATCTCATTCTAATTTACACCATAAATGCTAGTTATTGTCTTCCATAGTGACAAGCTAAGAACACTAATCATAAAATGTTGTTCTATCTATCACGTTTAAAAGAAACTTTTATTAAACTAAAATCATCTCTCATAGGCGCCAATATTGAAACTCTATATCTCCTGTACACTTGGCCCATTGCACACTAAATTTCGCTTAGGTTCTAACGACTATCGAATAGCATGGGTCTCAATCTGAAACTCAATTCATCCAAACATAACTTTTCATTACTATTATTCAGTACGTACGCATCCAGCTGTCGAAGGTAGCATGCAGACTGAACTGCTTCTACTTTGCTCACACTGAATTTTTAAAATGTGTGATGCAATAAAAAAAATCTCGTAAGTTGTGATTAGGCTTAAAAAAAAAAAAAACTGTACTAAGTAAGCTGTTTCTAAGCCAACGGTTGTGCAAGGAGGTGATTTGGCCGAGATCACGTTCAACCGCCAGGTTTTTCCCCAATTAAGAGTACCCACTTTATAGAGGCTGGGTGATCCCCAGGAGGGTCTCCCGATCCCACAGGATCGATACATGGCCAATAACAGAATAAATAATTATCTGCCTCAGCCGGTCTCGAACCTGGGACCGGGACATTGTAACACAGTGCCTTACCACTGAGCTACTCCGCTCCCTCTATGATTAGGCTTAATTGACCAAAAATACATACGTATCAATCCGTTTGAAATCCCGGCACTTTTATTTATTTTTTTATTCCCTCTCATTGGGCGCGTTCAAAACAATGGGTAAAACATTTTTTAGGCTCATATTTTTTTTTTTGCCGTCATTTTAAATTAGCTCCGCAGAAGAAAACATGTTTTGGGAAAATATCTCCAACTCTGATAATTTAGTTAATTTAGATGTCCAAACAAAGCTAAAACCAAAATTATGATAAGGGTGCCTACTACATTTCTTGATCTCACAATATTTCATCCAAGTAGTGAAGAAAGTAGTTTAAAAAAATCACGAAAATTGATGTAAAACTAAATTTTTAGCGCTGTAAAAATGTATTATGGAAAAGAGATACATCTTTGATTTTTTTTTTTTTTAATATAGTTTTATCATTGAACTACTAGTTGTAGGAAATCCAATCTTGAAGCTTTGTCCTTTTTTTTAATATGAATTTTCAAAAAAGACCACAAATCATTTTCAGCAACATTTAAAGTTGAATATCTCAAAAGATACTGAGTGAAAAATTAGGAAACTAATAATTTACATGTAGAAATATACGGCACAAATTCGGTGATTGATTCAACTGGTTCCAGAGTTATAAGTTTCTATTTTTATCTAGAATCACTTTCTCCATTTTTCTCATTAATCATTTCATTCAATAAATAAAATGTTTGAACAGTCAATCCGTCATTTTCCATCTGTGTCCTGACCCGATCTTCCCAACATTTAATTTCGATTTTGAGTTTGAAAAAGTTCTTTTTTTTTTTTTAATATATAGATTTGATGTTAATATAAGAATCCACATACCAAATTTTATTATAGTATCTCAATGGGATACTTACAAAAAAAAATTAATGGCTCACGAATAATGTCGAGTACAGTACTTAATTTAAAAACCCAGTATGGATTAGGGAAAATACTTGTG
This sequence comes from Rhaphigaster nebulosa, assembly GCA_948150685.1. Classification (NCBI taxonomy): domain Eukaryota; kingdom Metazoa; phylum Arthropoda; class Insecta; order Hemiptera; family Pentatomidae; genus Rhaphigaster; species Rhaphigaster nebulosa. The sequence goes on along the minus strand of OX411306.1, from coordinate 82,300,491 downwards.
ATCATAGCAGCATTTGGCACAGTGCATTTTTAGATATATTCTGATTAAAATAAGTAATTATATAGTGCTATTATTTTAAAAATATTTGGTCAAAACTAATTAATAGTAATAAACTAAATTGATAAATAATGTTTAGTTAATTTTTTAGACAAAATCGAATGACAATAACTTCTTATGCGAAAATTAAATTAAATTTAATGAAAAATGGTTTTTAGATAACAGCTGTGTGTATTATGATTAAATACCACCAAATGAGGATAACTTATTTAAATAGTGAGTCTTTCTAATTGTTAATTGTTTATTTGGCCATTTCTAAATTATTTTATTTTTTTTACTAAATGAATAGTTTATACCATTCATGTGTTGTATGGTTTTGTGATATGATTTTATTAAATAATATTTGTATGGATTTTTGGATATTTTTTAAAAAGATAAAATTAATGTGCAATATTTTTGTTAATAGATGACAGGCTTGAAAATTGACAAAATGGGTGAAACTTTGCCTAACATGATTTAATGAACAACAAAGTAAAGAAATGAAATTTAAAAGAGTTTATTTTCCTGAAAATATAATAATATAGATAATTAAGTGTTTTATAAACTTGGGCAAGCCCCCAAAGTACCATTTCATCGTGCGAATTCATGTTTCAGACGAAACATATTCAGAAACAAAATATTAAAAAAACATACTGAATCCTGCTGTGATAATTCAGCGGACTACCGATCGAATTCGGTTGCCCGATTTACCAATGCGATATACCTATTGCAATATTGTTGCAGCACTAGGAATCGCGCCGTTGAGTGAACGTATTCAAATATCGTCATTTAAATTACATATAAAACCGTATCATCCCGAGTACAGTATCATTGGGCTTGCAATTATTTCTACAGAAAATAAATTCTGTGAAAAACCTGAACTAGATGATGGTGAAACCTAACTTGAGTCTGGTTGCAGGAAAAGTTCAACCAGTTCTACAAGTTGGGGAATTTTCGTTTAATATCCTTGTCAATTTGGTTTTACTAATTCCTTATGGAGCCGAAGTAGAGTCATACCCGCTGAACGCATGAATAAAAAGCACTATCCCTGATGAGTGTTGAGGGAGTAGATAACTGAAAGTGGAGTTTGAGTAATGATAATTGCCGGCTTCACCTCTGCTACTCTTCTGGAAGTGGATGTTACTAGCGCCAGATCCCAAAACATAGAGAAGAATTGTCAATGATGTTCCGATTGGTGTCTTTTTCGACAACTTTCATTTGAATACTCCGCTTCTCAATTGAACCGTAAAGAACTGTGATGAGCAACCTCGAAGGTAGTTCGATGATGGTGGATTCCTCGAAAACGATATCATAGCAGAAGGGAGATATTGGATGTAGCTAATGATAGTGTAATATAGATGTATAACTAAAAGTAGTGCCAAAATGTTGGTGTTTTTTGGCTGTTTCGTAGCTCGCACAGGTCTTTCGATGTATAAAATTTATTTTGTTTTTTTTACTATTGGCTTAGGTTCAAACAAATTTAGAACTACTCGACCTTTTACTCAAGGTCTGACAATTCTTATGACTACATTGACTGGAATAAAAAACTGGTGCAGGAGTTACAGCCTGTAAGGAGGTAGTTTTGCTTGGCAACTCAATATTTGAGTCCGCCGGTCTTGCGGGAAGCGCCACTTCAGAGCTAGTTTTGCATCCACATATATACACTCATAGTTATGGATACATATATATGGTCGGAGTGACCCAGCGGGTCAACACGTTTGCAAAAGTGCAACTACTCACAAACCCAAAGATTGTGAGATCGAATCTCGGTAACGGCATTACTTTAATTTAATGTAATTAATAATTTATGCAATTTATCACCCCTCTCTCCCGGGTATATGAGGCCCGTCAGCCTACTGGAGGCAACTCACATAGGCCAGGCGTAGGAGTGATGACCCTACCCCATGTACCTAAATTGCGAATCGCGGTGTGGTTTTCCAGGACGTGAAATAGCCGCCTAGAAGTATGGTCCATGGACGGTCTGCTTCGAGGAAAGAAATATAGGTCTTCGTGCGCCTGCTGATTCCGAGCAGAAAGGGATTGGCCCCAAAGGGACTGGTTATGAAGCTATGGAAATCCTGCCGCTGCACCATGGTTCGTAGCAACGTGAGGTTGGGTGCCCCCAAAAATATGTATTTATATAAATTCTGTATGTTTTTATTTTATATTTTTAATTGTTTCTTTATAAAATAAACAATTTTAAACCGAAATTAATAGCCGATAAAAGTTGGAATAGTCCGGAATAGTATAGGTTAGTTTGCCAATTTTCTGTAAAACCCTTTACGTGTTTGCCGTTTGACTTGCCTAGGCTTGAGAATATTCAGACACCCAGAAAGATCCAGCACGTGGGACAGTTGCTTATTAACAAACCACTATCACCTCTTTCATCTTTGTTGTGGTCTCGTATACCTCACATCATAAAAAAAATAGTCACATGATTGCCAATAATGTAGACTTAACGGCGGCATATTAATGTCGATCAACTCAAAAATCAACTCAACAAAGTACATAGATTAATTAATTTCAGCATTAAGTAAGTGTCTGGAAGTAAAAATGGTCTCTATACACACTTTTTTCGTATTTTAATTATTTTTATTTAATTTAATAATTTTAGTGGATTTCACCCTCTCCCTGAACACCTCTGCGTACACCCAGGAGAATATGGACAAACAAGTTCTTCCAGGGAAACCAAGGAAATGTTTGCAAACGTCCGCCAGAAAGATCATGACAACTTTAAGATAAGTGCCTCAATTAGAATGGTGACCACGTAGAAAAATATTTTATGAATATGGCTTTTCAAATATTTATATATTTTTATTCTTTACACTTAGTTTATTTTTTATTTCAAATAGTAAGTTACTTTCTGGATAGCCCTCCTAAACAACAAACCTATGATGATATTGATTGTTAGTCATATAACACAAGTTCAATGATTGTCTTCAATACATAAAATTTTATTGTTATATCATGATTTGATCAACTTTTAATTTGCTTTATTCATCACAACTGAAGTAATAGGTAAGATAAAATAAGCAAGGAATACACCAATATTTAAAAATCATTTTAATTTGGATGTTTCAGCAAAATTAAATGAAAACAAACAATGAACAGTAGAGGATCTGGCTGATATAAATCAATTGTTAGATTACTAATTAAACTTTAAAGTAAAGAGGATGTTAATTAAAAAAGAAACAACACTAACACAATAAGAAGAAAAATTAACATTTGAATAAATTAATGCAAACAAATTGTTTAAAATGATGTTGTATTAAAATTTCAAAAGCAAATCCGACCTACTTTTGGGATAAAAAGAATATACAAACAAAATATATTTTAACTTACCATCACAATCACAAATAAAAGTATCAAAAGATCCCAAAAATTTCTTTTTTTCTATATCGTTCAAAGACATTAAATTAGTTGAAGCCATTTCATTACATAAACAAGTAGTCCTTAAAATAAGAAATAAGAATCATTACACAAGTTTCTCAACTATTAATTCTTATTGATTTATAACAATTAAATTAATAACCAAATATTACAAATATGAATTATATGTAAATCACAGTAACTATCATGGTGGGCCGGAACTAGAATATTTCCCAGAGTAGAGGGAGAACTCATTTTCACCTCCCTCCTCCCTTCCTTTTCCAATAAAAGTCACAGTTTTATAACACTATTTTAGATAGTATATTTTGAAATAAATTACATCATCTCGCATTGAATGAATTAAGATTAATACAATCAAAATGCAGAAAACAATATTTTCCCACCCGGGGCAAGTGCCCCCTTTGCCCACACTCTCCCCCTAGTTCCGGCTCTGTACCAGGCTGACCACAGAATTTGGAAAACTCGTAGAGCAGATCGGGATTATATCATACATCTTTTTGATATGTTTTAATGTTTGAATAAATTCTTCCTTTTGGTGCGCCAACCAGTTTTAATTTGCAATGCATATTTATAAGGAAATATGGAAGGATGATAAGCCGAATTATGCGATTGAGCTTTCTTATTCAGTGTCAGAAGGGATTGATAGGATATCTCAGTAATTAATAACCCAATGACAAATCGACGACGTCCATCTATTGGTACACACACACGTCCACACGCACACGCGCACGCACACTCACGCACGCGGGCAGGCACGCACACGATCTTGTTTATGAAGGTCTTATTCCGTTATTATAAGTCGTTTTCAGTCTATACCACTAGACGAAGCATTGGAAATCGACGGTTTCAACATTTTAAGCGGAAGAGCCCGCTTAACTTATATGTTATTCTCCTGCTGCAAACTTATTCAGCTAACAAATGGGGAGGAAAACAAGTATTTCATATTCAATTCTAACACATAAAATAAGTAATAGAATTGTTTAATTAGAGAGGAAAAAATCGCGTTTATAACCTTTATTACCGAACCATATGATCTCTGTATTAAATCTCGATATACCTTTTGATTTAAGTTTATTAAGACCTTCAAGTAAAGTACCCCTTTCGGCTCTTCAATTTAAACCAAAATTTATTATATTACTTATATTGATATAAAAGTGATATTTATCAAATTTGAGATGTTATACATTATACTCGTATATTAATCTAATTTTTGATGAAAGTCTAATGTGACTTTAAAGTAAAGTACTAATTCCGGTAATCATGCAGTAACCAAAAAGGGAACTTCAGAACTAGATTTTACAGTGAATCCTAAATACGAAATTTTAACTTTCTGTGGCAGACAGTTTTTGAGTTATGCGAGATAGGTACGAACGAACGAACGTATGTACAGACGTCAGGACGAAACTTGTCAAAATGGATTCATTGTTGGTCAAAATGGATATTTCCGTTGAAATCTGAAAACCGAAAATTTTCGCTTACAAGGAAGTAAAAATCTGGTTAGCTCTTAATCTTTTAAGAGGAGAGGAGAGTGATTGAGAGGGAAATCGTTTCAATGAATTTGGATCAGTTTACGCTTTTATTTTCTGGTCAAATCTCTTTTAAAATAATTGTAAATAATCTGTAACCATATTGTTAGCGGTCAACTTGGATTGATCAGAAAAATTAAGTTCACTCATGACTGGAAACTCCGCGAAACCAACGTGTTTAAAATAAAATAAAAACGTCACCGATAGCCTATGGTTCAAACACAAAAGCATGGACCACAAGCGAAATATTCAACAAATGTGTACAGTCAGATATGGAAAAAAACTCAGCGAAAATCTTCAACTGTTATTGATAATTGTATGGCCCATAATAGTAGCCCTCACTCAGTGATGTTAATGTTCTATTTTTGCCTCCCAACACAAACTCTGAACTGCAGTCTCTTGACGCCATAATCTAACGATTTAAGACATTTAACGCAAGGAAGTAGTGATGCAACTCTTCGAGAGCATCGAGATATGTCACAAATCTCAAAATTAAGAAACTACCATAACTTTCCGCGATTTCGCTTTAAGGTTTAGCGGTTTAGTCAGATCCTGACTGACGAGAAACTTTTGACTCCGTTTGAAAAGGAAATGAAGAAGAAATTGATGTGCCGGAGATTAGTTCAAAAATGGCTAAATAATACGTACACATCTAAGACGGGCGTCTTAATTTTAATTAACAACTTCCTTTATCCGGTAAAACTCCAGGATCCTAACGCCAACATGGCGGAAATCTAGAATTTCAAGACCTGACTGTACTTCGAGCTGCGAATACCCACAATAAATAAATATTTACTCAATAAATCGATTTCCGCGATTTGTGTTATAGAATGTTTTGTATATAATTCAGCATGGTTATATTTATTGTGGGTTATCTTTTTTTTAATTCTGTTAGTATTTGTGAATAGACTTTCATTGGAGGGTTTTCTATCTTCGAGCGAGCGTAGCGAGCGGAAGTCGATAGCTGTAATCTAACTAAAGCAGTAATAATTTTAACTATAGTAAGGGCCCGAACTCAACTGATAAGGATCCCTTGGTTTGATTATATTTGTTGAGGGAAAGCGCAGCTCGAAGTACAATCAGGTCTTAAAAATCTAGACGTCCGTCATGTTGGGTCACGATTCTGTTTTACCTGTAAATATAAGAATAAGCATTATTTAATTAATTAATAATCATTAGTTGACAAGGTTTATATATAAATAATGTTAATTAATCATATGTAAAGACAAATAGAGAGTAATGTAAATGGTGATTGTATTGAGATGTATATCAAATGAAATACATGCTTTTAGATGAATGTTTTGAGAATTCTCAATGTTGTCGGAAAAGTTTTAAGATAAATACATTTTTTAGAATTTTGAAGGTTTAATTATTAAAAAACTTGTAGATCAACATAATATATGAAATATGGCTAAAAGTCTACCCGACAATAATGTGCTATAACATTTTTTTTTTTTGCCAAAGTATAATTCTATTCTATCTTTTTAATTTATAACTATTCATGGCTAGTAATTATATTAATTAATTATTATAATTATATTATTTCATAACCTTCTTCGCAGTTTGGCATTATACTCATTTGATGCACTTGTCTCGGCTTTTCCATTTCTTTTCGATATATCGATATTTTTCTAGCGATTATCGGGGAATATCGATATATGGTTTTGCGATATCGCAACATAGCGAATATCGATATTTTCTTTTCGATATTCCAACCCTAACTATAGGTTGGATCGAGAAGAGCTAGGAAAGCAGATTTAGAATTAGACAAGAGGTAACCAAAAGGAACAAGCCTTCCAACATTACCATAGCCTGAAGGGAAAAAGCCTTCAGATGATTCAAAGAAATGGGTAAGTGCAAGCGGAGGGAACCAGCCAATAACGCTTGCAGATGCAAACGGAGGTATCAGCCTCCCGACTTCATGAGTACAAGCTGAGAAGTTTTTCTTGTTTAAGACTTCAGATATTTTTTTCCGAGCCTCTAAAACTATATTATACTATATTTACATTTCCCTTCTGATCAGTGTCCTTTTACTGTAGCATGAATGGCTACATTCTGAGGAGAGATGATGGGATATTTGTGATTTTATATTAACTATATTTCAGTCAAAAAGATTGGAGGGCATTTTATTAAAACTTAAAAACGTAGGTTAAAAAACTAAACACAACACCTAATACTTAGAAAATTAACTTAAGGCTGTCAGGATTTGCTCTTTACTGATTGGTTACGGTTCCACTCCACTACTTATTGCAGTCCTCAGATCTAAGGGAAACCAAAAATAGGAACATTCATTGTAAACATCAGCGTTGAGATCCGAACTAAGTTTTCTATAGTATATGGATCGTTTATTAGGTTTTCGAAAGTTCTGATTCCGTTTTTCGAATTAAAATTTTTATCGAGCATGCGCATTTCGAATCACTATTACAGTTGACATTTCTTTGGCACAGATATCGTTTATGAAGTTTTCAATCTTCATATTTTCGAATTCACTATAGTTATCAGCAACAAAGAAATGTCAACTGTTATAGTAATTCAAAATGCGCATGCTCGATAAAAAATTAAATTCAAAAAACGGAATCAGAGCCTTCGAAAACCTAATAAACGATCCCAATATCATAGAAAACTTCAACAGTAAAGAAAAAGCGAAATGCGTATGCGAGATCCAAAATCATTCAAGAAACGGCATCAGAACCCTTAAAAACCTAATAAACGATCCCTGTATCATAGAAAACTCCAATAGTAACGGAAACGCAAATGCGCATGCGCGATTAAAAATCCAATTAAAAAATATGCAATCGAAATCATAGAAAACCTAATAAACGACCCCTTTATCAAATAAAACTTCAATAACAACGGAAAATCGAAATGCGCATTCGCGATCGGAAATCCGATAGTGAATTCGGAAATAGCGCCCTTGAAAACCTAGTAAATGATGCTTTTACCGAAGAATTTTGAAAACTAATGATTTAATAAACGATAAAAATGTCGGAAGAATATGCCGTAATTATTTCAAAAGTCATTATTGTAATTAAAATAATTATTTTTCAATAATAAAATAAATAATATTGAATTAATTCATGTCCGGTTAGATTACAATTGAAATGGAAAATGTTACAATTGAATTGGAAAAGTTGGCAATTGATATGGAAAAGGTTACATTTGAAATGGAAAAGGTGACAATTGATTTGGAAAAGATTACAATTGACGTAGAAATGCTGTTAAAAGCATGTTCCGGTTTGCAACTCTTGCATAAGTTGTGTTTGTGAAAGTCATGAAAGACTAATTTTGTTTACGTGTTTACAATTTTATTAGAAACTTCAATCTAATTTATCTGTCACAATTCATTATTATTTAATCATTCATATTTTTCTATTCATCGACCGTAGATTTACTAAAATCCTTCATAAAGCTCAAAACATGGCACACATTACACTACTCTACTACTACCCATATACAATCTGCTTAAATGAGAAAATTCGGAAATCCAAATCGGTCACCGACCTCTCATTCCTCCGCGACCAAGGGCTATGCCTGGAATCCGGATGGGTGGTATCTTATGGAAGCCTCTGCTCTGCAGCATGAATATTGCGTTCCTTCTTGTCTTTGGAAACACTGACATTATCCTCCTTCCTAATACTGACACTAACATAACTTTCCTGAAGCAGTATACTTAAATACCTTTATAACTTACATAAAATGGCAAAATTCCGATGATCAGGAGCATTTTTAATCTTGTTCAACGTTAAGTTGTTTTGTTATTTATTTATCAGTCCGTAAAAATCTACCAACAAAACCAATTTCTCAAAATTTCTCTTTACCTGTAGCCCTTCATCGTAATGTTTAGATTTTTTTTTTTTAACTTTCTCCTGGTTGTATAATTTTTATTATATTATCAACTTATTTTTATTTTATTCTCGATCTCTGCTCCAATACATGGACAGTTTCTTCTCATTTGTTTTTTGCAAGAGAAGATGATCCTATATTTTCTTTAAGTTTTCATTTATATTGAGATACGTGAATATATCCACTATATTATTGGAAAAATTGTCTGCTTGCCTTATTACTTGAATTGTATATAACAATGTCGTCAGCAAAAGGCATTAAAAAACTATTAATTTCCTCCTACGGTATGAGCTGTATAGATACTGAATACAGTAGTAGAACGAACTTCATTCTGGAGTGACGTCTATTTGTTTTAAAGAAGTATTTCATTCCGTAGCAATCACATCATTGAATACAGTTGCACCCGGTCATTTTAAGTTCACGAGCTGTTGGTATAGAAAATGATGCGACACTGAGTTTAAAGCTTTGAAGCATTCAATGGATATCATTGTAGCAATTGGATTTTCTTTGAGACGGTAAGAGACTTTAGTTAGCAACTTTGCTGCTAGTTCCCAATACCTGCCTGAGAATAGAAGCCAGTTTTCTCCGAGGATGAATGCTGCTAACTGTACACAAATACCTAACTATTTTTCTTTTCTTTTTTACCCATAATATTATGGTTCATATTATGCGGTGGTAGACTTATAGAGCGGTTATCATTTGGTTTGTTTAGGGCTTCAATTAAAGAATTAGGATTGCCTGGTTCGATTCTAAAAGATTATGATGATTCCTCAATCGGAGACAACTACTTATACAGATTCGTAAGGTGGAAGATCCCTTAAGGTTGAGGAAAATGGTGTTTTATATGTTGAAGGATATGAATAATTTTCAAGAGGGGCAGTTCCTGACATAACAAGCAATCAATCGTGCTATTTTAGAAGTCTCTCGCGTAGTGAACGGCGGATAAATCCACCTATTGATCAGTAAACATGAATATTTAATGAATTTACTTTTTCTTCCGTTTTTCAAAGAATTTCTAAAATTTTCGTTGGTTACATTAGATTATATAGAGCTTTTCTTGCCATATTGATGTATTCCATTTTTTACGAATCTGGACCGTTAATGCTCCTACTTTAAACTTGATATCAGGATTTTTAGTACGATAACACTTATTTATATTATTTTTTCACTTATTTCGCCAAGCTACTAAGTCATTCGCAAAGTAGATATGGGCGTTGATAGGTATCTCTGGCACATGCTATGACACATGCTCTCACCCTCCCTCCCCCCTCCACCCATCCAATAGAACGTTTTTGGAAAAGAAATACAAAGAAGTAAAAAACAAAATTGGTTAAATACGCCTATGGTTTCAACCTCTAAGCACATCAGCATAGATAGGTAGGTATCTCCAGAAAAGAGGGGACTGGTCTCCCCGGCACCTGCGGTCCCTCCGCTCATCTCTATGGGTCTACCAGACTTTCCAAACAACTTTTGTTTGCTACACCAATTATTAAGCAATTTATTATTTTTAAATAGTTTTGTTTCAAAGATATCGAGCCTCCATTCACACAACTTTCCTAATAGTAGGCTAAGATGGCCAGGATATATGAAAGAGGGTGGAAGAGTACAGAGGAAAATGTTGGAGGCGCACTCCAGTGGGAAAAGGAAAAGGGAAAGACCAAGAAACAAGTGGAAGTAGAACAGGGCGGGATCCAGGATTTTTTCCAGAAGAAGGATTCTACTGACTCTCCTTTTATCAGGCCCCTTCTTAAAAGCGACAGTTTTATAATTATATTTTAGGAATCATATTTCGAAATAAATATCACCTCATAACATTAATGCATTTTATTGACTAAATTAAAGTAAAAAAAAATAAATTATTAAAATTTAAAACATGCACAAGGATGGACATCAGTCTGAATAAAGATCCACGAAGGAAAAAAGAAGCAAATCACGATGGAAAAATGAAGTCAAAGAAAAAGTCAACCGGAAGAAGATATATTAGTAACAATACCTAAAAGCAAACTCCACAAACGATTACAATAAATACGTAATTCAACGGTGAATAGAAAGAAAAAAAAATGGAAACCAAAAGGAAGACTTTGGAAAAAAAAATTTCGTTTTGAAACTGCTCTTTGAAAATGTCTGTAACAAATGAGACTGGACAGCATATTACAGATTATTATGAACAATAGGGGTTAATCACAATTTAACGTGGATGAAACCGCGGGGTCGAGCTAGTGTAACATAATTCCAAATATTGTGAACAGAATTGTTAGAAAATTTAATACAAATATTTTCTTCTGGAAAGAAAAAGCCAATATGTACAATACATTAAACGCCGCTATGTAGAGGTATTGATTCACTCCTCAACATTAAAAATACGTTCTGTAATAGTAACTGCATCACCTCCACCAGCATAAAAGCAACGGCAGGATATAATAACCTCCAAAAAGAGTTCAGTTAGTGAACATTGTTAATTCAAAAGAAAATTTAAAATTATACGTGAGCCACGTAACTGGAAATATAATTTTATTAAAATACATAGTTTTTTTTTTTTTAAAATGAATAATTCTAAAAATCTCAAAATGTAACTGCGATAAAGGTTACCTCATCACTAAAATGAATAATGGTTAAATCACACTGCCATACATGTAAGAAGTTTCAGTATCTTTTTATGATCATATTCTATTCTATAGCATAGGCAATTGTAAGGAGAGAAACAATCTGATTAGATAAATATTCACTTCGAGTAAATTACTATTATATAAAACTCTTTAGGAATTTTCTATTGTTAAAAATTAGGAGTTCCAGTGGTAAAGCATTAAAAAAATTAATACTTACATGCCACAACAATATATATTATTAAAATTCACTATTCATTTTTTGAATGTTCTTAGAGATGAGTTTGATTTTGTGATAAATAACAATTTACTAACAGATGTTAAAAAATGGCTTTTAAAGGCTCTGGAGGCTATCTACGACAATTAATATTTTGTAATTTACGAGAGACCGATTGACATAATTTTTTTTAGCCTTCACTAACGCCACAGAAGAAGATACTGCTGAATGTTTGTCTTTTTCATGCCTGACATACTATAACCTACTAGTAAGGGTGTCACAAGTGATTATGACAGATAACCAAATAATTTTAAATTTTAATATAAGTCAGGTGTAGATGTATAAATGAAGTTTAAAAAATAAGAAGAATATTCTTTTGCTCTAAAAATAAACGCCTAAAAATTTCGCCGCTAATTGTCACCTTGGAATCGTACTTTCGGGCTGGAGCTATACAATTAACTAAGAATGCATAGTCTTGTTGAGAAATTTTGTTAAAAGTATATGAAGGAATTTTTTTTATAGAAAAATGCTTGTACCAAGTTATGGTAAGTGATAGCTGATTGGATGTAAAACATAGTAACTAACTTACATGGCCTTGTCTGTTTCTAACAGTAGTCTAACTAGTCTGTTTCGTAGTTATTGAAAAACCTGAATGTAATGTTTATGGAAACCAGTCCCAGGAGAATCACTAGACTCAGCATATTTCTCCTGACTCTGTATAATTTTAAATACTCTTTCCTACTTACAGAATAGTTAGTCTTAGATAGTCAGTTAGACGTAATCTCATAGTGTTATAGTTTCAGTAGAATAGTCCTATTTATGTTTATTGAAATCATTTTTTATAAATATCTTTTTTTTTTAAGTTCAAGTGATTTAATTGATGATTTTGACAACAATGTTGCTGTAACATCCCAGGAATATACCTACCCTAAATACGTAATTTCGCTTACGTGCGACTTTTCGTTTGTGAGCTAGGCTTTTTTCACACTAAACGCACATCTTTTAGCGAGACTTGGTTATTTTGATTCAGGGGACCTCAAATCGTGTATTTCCGTTGAGAACTCGAGTTCGAAAGAAATTTTCACGAACTCTTCTAAATGGTAAACGGAAAGTAAAAATTGCGTGTTCTCAGCCTGTTAAAATATATACCAAAGGCATATATCATGGCTATTACAACAGGTAGGTTCTTAATCATGAAATTTAAAATTTGTATGAGTATTTAAAACTATTGAAAATGTAGCTTATATTACCAATTTAAATATACTATTTCACAGTGAATATGTAAACAAGGTTTCTTCTAAGTGCTACCTCTTACCAGAAGCATAAATTGTTGTAAAACATGGTATCTGGTATAGAACAAGGCAACAGGAACATGGTATCTGCGGGTACCCTTCCTCTATTATTAGTTCTTCTATCCAGAAAAAAAATTATAAGACGCAGCTAATAACAATATTATTTTTCAATAAGCACTTTCTATAAATACTTCTTAAGCATGTGATTTTTTTAAAGAAAAAAGTGATAAATAATATCCTCATACTTAACAATCGATTTCCCAAAAGAGTTACCATGCTTTACGAACGAGTCCCCCAAATATAAGTATACTAAAAATTGTTATTACTAATTATTATTATCCTTCTTTGGCAATAACGCACTATCAAAAATAAAACAATTAAATAAGCAATTAAGCATAAATAAGCAACTAAGCAAGTAATGTATGATTTCTTTCAATTAATAAATACAAATAAAATCATATCCGTCTAGAATAACAATTTATAAAAATTATACAGAAAATCAGGAATTTTGAACGATCGTTTAGAAAATTATGCTTTTTTTATTTTATGTTTTATTGTTGTCGGCATTTGATCCTTTACATAATTTCATCGAGCTCTTAAGCATAATTTTCTAAACGATCGTTCAAAATTCCTGATTTTCTATATAATTTTTATAAATTGTTATTCTAGACGGATATGATTTTATTTGTATTTAATTGAAAGAAATCATACATTACTTGCTTAGTTGCTTATTTAATTGTTTTAGAGAGTAATAGAGTTCGTAGAGTAAAAGGGAATATATATCCCTAATTTAACATCCCTTCCAACTTCCCTCTTACCCACGATGGAGTTGCAGATTTGGAAGTAAATATTGCTAGCTTTGCTAATCCTGTTATTGACCTCATCATGGACTTTCCCATTCCTGCCTAATATAACACTCACGTATGTAGTCACCAGTTTATTCAAGTGACTGACCATTAAATATAATATTGATTGCCTGAGGCTCCCTTTCCAAATGTAAAACTTTACTTTTATTTGTATTGATGGAGAGGCCTTTTCTTTCTAATTCCTCTTGCTATTCAAGCACACTTTGCTGCAGTTTCTGCTGAGTCAGCCGCTAAGACTATGCCATCGGCATAAAATACGTCCATGAAATTTACAAACAGCAATGGACTTAAGCAATCTCTCTACGTCACTCCTTGTTCAATGGCAAAAGGTCTGGATTCCACCCCATTTAATTTATTTTTATTTTATACATAATTACTTACTATCACCTTCAATATACACCCCTTCTCTATCCCTACAACGCTCCATGCGAATTTTCCATTGTTGGAAACAGTGCTGAAAGTCATCTTCTGTCAGCTCCTTCAGGAAGCGTGCCGCTTTCTCTTTTACAGCTTCCACGGACTCAAATCTCGTCCCTTTTAATGAAGATTTCACCTTAGGGAACAGATAAAAGTAACGTGGTGCAAGATCTGGTGAATAAGGTGGATGTTCTAACACTGGGATGCTGTACTAGGCTAAGGCCTCTTGACAGATAATGCGGAATGAGCTGGCGCATTGTCTTGGTGGAGAACCCATGATTTGTCCTTCCACATTTCGGGTCGTTTTTTCCTTACTCTTTAACGTAGTTTTGCAAATAACTCAAGGTAGTAGTAGTATTGATTAATAGTTTGACCTTCGAAGGTACACAATCCTATGAATATCGAAAAAAAACAATCATCATTGCTTTAAATTTTGACTTGCTCATTTTAGCTTTTTTGGCTCTTTGTGAAGTTGGGGTCTTCCAGTGCATGGACTGGCGCTTCGTTTCCGGATCATAAGTAAAAACCACGTTTCATCACATGTTACCGTGGAAGCTGTAAAAGAGAAAGTGGCATGCGTCCTGAAGGAGCTGACAGAAGATGAATTCCAGCACTTTTTCCAACAATGGAAAATTCACATGGAGCGTTGTAGGGATAGAGAAGGGGTGTGTGTATATTGAAGGTGATAGTAAGTAATTATGTATAAAATAAAAATAAATTTTATTGCAACACCAATCTCGTTATTTAACAGTCCCATCTCGTTATTTAATAGCCACACCTCGTAAATGGCCTAAGCCTTCATTCTGGTATGGGCGTGTAAAGCTTGTATATTACAGGGGATAGACAGATAGGACTGTAATTCTTACATTCACTCGCATTTTCGTTCTTGTGGATGGATACTATTATATTATACTCCGACTCCTCTGGTATTATTTTCTCATCCCACAGTTTCTGAAATAGAGACTGTAGGGCTTTTGTGAGCTATGGACCACCCTATTTAATTAGTTCTGGAGATATCCCATCTCTTCCTGTGGCTTTACTAGTCTTAAGTCTCTGAAGAGAAAGTTCAACTACCTCCTCCCATATCATTTAATAATAGACAGTGTCTTAAGCTGGGATCTGTTCTCAGGGGGATGCTTGACCACTAAATTGCTCCTGTAATGGCATCTCCATCTTTCCAGTATTTCAGTTTGTTCTGAAAGTACAATACCATCCTCATTTTTAACATTCCTTATTGGCTTGCTTTTGCTACCTTTTAGGCCTGTTACTTTTCTCCAAAATAATCTCCCATTTTCTCGGTTGCATAATTGACCCATTTTTCGTGTGTCCGATCAGTTTTACATTCTTTCTACACACTGCCTCTTCTGACATGGTCATCCCACCATTTGCATCTCTTTCCACACAAAGGCACTAAATGTATCAAATCTCTCAAGTCGATAGAACTAAAATTCTAAAGTTTGATGATTCTATTCATTATTATAGAATTTGAATTAGGATTCAAAATTTAAATTCTGGGATAAAATATGCTGGAATACAAAATTGTATTGCAATTCCAGTTTTTATTATGTTAAGCGTTTCATTCCTCACAAATAGTAAAACATTGTCTTAGAAGATATTAACAGAAAAGAGAAATTCAAAATTAATTGTATTATCGTGATGGTTATGGAGTGATGTTTCATTAGTAAATAAAATTTGTTTATCTACAATAAAATTACCATATATAAATGTTTTCGAATATCTTAACATTTTCAAGAAATATAGATCATAAAAATCTATTAGTAACTGAATCAACTATGACATTTACATAAATAAGTCGAAATATTATTAATACATTAACAGAAATAAAAATATTATTAATACATTAACAAAAATAAAAATATTATTAATACATTAACAGAAATAAAGGAGCGAGTCATAAAAAATTACCAATTTCGTTTTATTGGAAATTTTAATCTGATAATCAGCTTCATTTGTTTTTAAATCCAATTAAGGTTGTTATCACTTTAATCCCAAGATGATACTAAATGAATTTGAAAAAAAATGGCCTTATCTTGCCTTCAGTTTTGTCTTAGCATTAGATTAAAATTTAAAATATTGGTACTATTACGCTATTATTGGAAACGTAAATTTTCCATCACCAAAACAATCTATTTGGTGCGGCAATTCCTCAAGGATGCTGTTTATGAACGGAGTGAGTAGATGGTTCCAGAAATTTGAAACTGGTGACATCAGCCTCGAAACAAAAGTTGTCATTCAAAAACAAAAACAAAAAATGTGACTTTATTGAGGCAGACTCAAAGAAAGGTACATTGGAACCTCGATAACGAGTTACTCTATAAAGAATATCATTTATAATTACATTTTATTTTACAATAATTTATGTATTTGGGAAAAATTGTTTATCTTAACGAGTATTACGTATAACTAGTAAAATTCTGGAACGAATTATACTCATTACGCAAGTTTCTACTGTAATTGGGAAATAGCAAAAGAACTAGTCGTTTCACAATCCACCATTAATGCATAACTTGGCTGCATAACTTGGGAAAAGTGAATCACTCTTGATGATCGAGTAGATATCCTCTCCCTCTCCCTCACCCCCTCTCCCTTCCCCTCCTCCTCCTCCTCTAACTTCACAAGCGTGAATATAAATATGTTTTTTTCACGTTACACCATATTTCAACTAAATTATATGAAAACCAATGCTGAGCATGTTTCTATAATCAAAAGATTTGTATCATTATGGCACTTGAAAATAATCATTAGTACAGTCAAAAACTTTCTTGCTTAGTAATAAATTTTAATTTTGGAAAGAAAAATTGTATTTATGGAAGGAGCATATACTCAAAGTTTAAACTTTTAATCAACTACTTATCCCTATTTCTTTTCTTTAAATGATTAACATAAGAACAAACTTTAAATTATTAAAAATATTAATAAATTTTAAAAAACTATTTTTTGCTATAAACCTATTAATTATATAATTTAATAAGCCTAAATAGAAATATGCAGTAACTTCTATTTCATGATTTGACTTTTTGTCAGAGTATATTTATATAAGTAATTAGCAAAATAAATAGTTCTTAATACAGGAGTTTGGTCTATAATTATAAGAAAAAGGAATAACTTACAGGAAATAAAAACTATTTGGTCATTTTTAGGTTTAGAAAATGTCAATATTATACCAACTATTTTATTGTTTTTAAAAATAATCAGATCAACGTTAACTTCAGTTCAATAAATAAGTAAACTTACTTAAACAAATAAAATAAATATGGATAATGAATGACTAGTTTAATCACAGACTCATTATTCCTAAAAGATCAGCCAGCGAAGAAGTATAATAAGATGGAATTAAATGATTCATCCCTGAAGATTTGAATTTCTCCAAATCACTATATTTGTGGACTCCTGTTTCAACAAGTAATGTAATCATACCTCTTTGTTTGCCAAAATGAATGTCAGTGTTACATCTGCAAACAAAATTTATCAAATAAGAACAATAAAGCAAACATAAACAGTTTTAAACAATTCTTGACATTCCTTTAACAAATAAGAGCTTAAGAATATTTAATAAACATCCCTTCAGTGTAAAAACTAAATAATAGTCAACAAACTTCCAAAATTGATTAGAATACTTGTTTTCTCTTTTTAAATGACCCTGCTTTAATTAGAATTTTTTTTTAAATCTTTAAAGGGGGAAGAAGATTAAGGCAAAGTAATTTTTCATATGTATTTTACAGAGTTCCTCATATTTATAAGATGGATTATGTAAAAGTGGTTTTTAGAAACTTAAAATGTCACAGATAATTTGGTAATGTTGCTAATATCCACAAAATTAGTCTTAAAGAGCTACCATTCCTAGAGAAGAAAATCCAATTATTGCATTGATACAGAAAATTCCCGATATAACAGTCTAGCAGTTTGGCAAGTAAATTCAAAATGTCACTTTTGTCCAATATCTACTAACTGAATGATTCAAACTGTTATTCCTGACTTTAAATGCTCCTTTAACATCCATTTCAGCTGGATTTTTAAAAACTCATTGAATATGCAGACTGTGAGCATCTAGGTTTTAAAAAAAATAATTTTATAATCAACACGACTCACCATGGGCAAATGGTCATGGTCACCTAAGCATGATGCAAATCATTCTTTTCTCTATTCAATGGACTTTGGAACCCTCTTAAGACGGGTACACACAAATGTGAATATTGTTTGCAAACAATATTCAATGAGCAATGTTCACTTGAACTGCAGAACATCAAATTTCACAAACGTTCGTTAGCAATTTATGGCTAAATAACAATGTTCATGAACAAAAAGGTGTCTTCCATCCAGAGGCGGTAAAATTCAAAAGAAAGTCATTCCATCTCATCTAGCCCAAATTTTGTCATCTTCTGATTTACCTTACTCATCACAAAAATTGTAAAGATGTCGGGACATGGGGAGAGAATTGTGTAATTTAAAGGTAACAAATTTTTTTTTAAATAATAACAAGATATTATTGCATATTAAGGTATGAATATTTATTAGTTTTAATTGTTTGACGTTGTATTATAAAAACTAAAGATCCTGATGACGATTAAAAATGTTTTTTTAAATATAAAGTTAAAGATCAATGGGAAGTTGTCCTTCACAAATTAATTTATCATAATATATTAATTTCCCTAACAATTAGAAATTATTTAATATAAAATATTGAAATATTTTATTGTAGTTTTTTTGTTCCATTTTATGGCAATTTCTTAAAGTAAATAAGTTTAAACACACTTACTTTTATTAGTTCCTTTAGTTCAACAATTAGAGCCTGACATATTTCCAGAATGAAATTTGATATACTTTATTGGGAGAACATAAAGAAGTAGATCAAACTTGGAAATGAATTTCCTCTCACCAAAAACCTCAGAGTGACCGCTAACTTTTCAGTAAGTGAAATGATCTCTCAATAATTGGTGACATTTTTTAATCTACTGCCATATTTCATTTATCAATCAGATATAGGAGAAATACAATTTTCAGATTGTTTTCTCATTACAGTTTTGACACACCAACTTCATTTTTTTCTTAGGGAACCGGTTTTAAAAATTATTTTTTGTGTTTCCAGTCAAGACGTTTATAAAGTTTTATAAATTTAAAACTTCTTTTTCTTCAAGTTTATTAGCAAATAACTACTTTTTAGCCACTAAGAAAAGCGATAAAAAAATCTCAAAAAAATGATAGATCATCAGATGTTTGAAGAAGAATTGTCTGATGATAAAACGCTTTTAATTTATGAGGCAGTTGACTGTAATTATGGTCAAACCATATATAAGTGTCATATGCACAAACCAATTCGTATTTTTGAGCTGCAGTAAAATTGTTAAGGAGCCTGTTAATAATACTAGACTATCACAATCAAAATCTCTACTTGTAGATTCTATTGAGCACAATTAGAATGCTCTAAATAAACAAAGTACTTTAGTCCCTATTTCTAGGGATAACTAGGGATTTCTAGGCATTACTTAGGAATGCCCAACTGGTTCTTTGACTAGGAAATCTAAAATGAAAAGCAGTAATACCATAAACAGTATTGACTGATTGTAGTAAGATATTGACAATAGAAGATACAGAAAAGTATAAAAAAAATATATTAGCACAAATATTAAATTGCAATTTTTTTCAAATATTTATATAAAGGTAATTTTTAAAATTCATATTTTAAATTTTCCAGTCTTCATATTCTCTGGTCCAGTTATTTCAACATTAATTACTATTTCTGTAAACTAAACTAAACTGGAAAAATTAAAAATTCTCACCTATCACCAATCATAAGACAACGCTTTGGATCTAACCCACTTGGAATGAGGACATTATCTATGGCAAATGGAGATGGCTTACCCATGACCTCTGCTTTTCTTTCAGAACATGTTTCCAATGCTGCAACGAATGCTCCAGCACCTTTAAAATAATTCAATTGTTTTAATATTCCTTGTCACTTTCAAAGGGCTTATCATTATTTATTAATTTTGAAATTTTGAAAAATATCGCAAACAAATTAATATGAACAATACAATAACTAAAGCAAATAAAAATAATTTCATATTTTTTTCTAGCAAAAGATACATATGGGTCGTGGTGAAGATGGGTTTTCTAACCCTTATTGTAATAATAGTACTAATATTAGGTGAGTAAAAACAAATGAACGTTTCCAGGGTTGAAATGAAATTTATTTTTTTCTTACATAAAATTTGGTCTAGCTTTCGAAATACAGTCCATATGTTCTATGGTCAGTTGCCATCTAGAAGCCAGCTGTTCGTTTCCCTGCCGGTACCACTCTAAGAGTTTCGAATGGAAAAAGGTCTTCAACTCCAATTTTTACCTCCTCCAATGTTTGATATGTTTTCTCTTTAAGAAAGTGAACCATTGCTCGGGAAAGTCCGAAGGCGCAAAATCAGAAGTGGGTTTGGTGGAAGTTCGATAGTATCCATTTCAGCAGGCTTTTGGCAGTATATTTCCAGGCGACATTCGGCTTGCTGCAAGGTGAGCTCATGTGGAACTTCTCTACCGTATAGCAGCCGAGTACTTTTTGTGGGAACATCTTCAATAGCGTGTCGTAGAGCCTCGCTGTCTACAAAATGCTGTCTTTCCAAGCTTCTGTCGCCACTTTCAAATTTGGTGAACCACCACAGCACAGTCCGCTCAATAACGTTAGGTTCCTCTTCAATTTTCCATATCAAACGTGTGGTTTCGGCGGCTGAAAATTTCCTTTTCTAGTAATGTCACAGAATTAGTTTAATTTAATACTTTAACATCACTTTGATTGAAAGAATGCCAAACAAGTTCTGAGCCTCATAGAGAGACAGTTTACTAAATGATTCAGTATATTATTAGGATTAAAAAAAGATACCAATAACAACATTAGAATTAACAGAGACATAATAAAAATATAAATTTCATTTTAACTAGTGAAACGTTAATT
The DNA here is from genome assembly GCA_948150685.1 of Rhaphigaster nebulosa. Classification (NCBI taxonomy): domain Eukaryota; kingdom Metazoa; phylum Arthropoda; class Insecta; order Hemiptera; family Pentatomidae; genus Rhaphigaster; species Rhaphigaster nebulosa. The sequence goes on along the minus strand of OX411306.1, from coordinate 82,279,340 downwards.
TTTTTTTTTTTTTCACCCCAATAATTGTTTTTGTCAGATTTTATTATGCTATACACATATAGTTAATGGTCATAATAATGTTACCTTTTTCTGTTTTATTGACTCTTTTAAAAATAAAGTTAAGATGAACTCTGAACTCTGCTCAAAAATATTTTAGCGTTAAATACATTTATTGGGAAGAAATGGAAAAAAAATTCTCACCAAAGAATGTATAGATATATTATAACAAAAAGTACAAAACTCTAATTTAGTCCGGTATGATAGAAAGGGTAAGTGCAGATCTATGTTGCGGGACAAGTTCGAGTGATGCACACTTGTCCCTACTATTATGTTTTGCTGAGGCAACTATGGACAGCGCATTGAAATAAAAGGTCTTTTCTTTACAATAATTCAATTATGTTCCATATCTCACTTCATCACTGTCACTGAAGACTATAAAATGTGAATCTCAGAAAGGTTTTAACTTTTTTTGATGATTACATCAGTATAATTATCCTCCAGAATAATTTTGATCTTGCCACAAAACCACTACTGCTTGAATAATAAATCATCCATGACTTTGTACATATTAACTCCTTAAGACAGGGGCGAGTACTTACAAGGTACTACTAAATTGAATTATCAATCTCATAAAAATGGATGTGACTGATATGTGGGTAGAAATATAATCTTTAAACACAATCCTCTAAGAAACATTTAAAAAAAAAAAAAAAGAGGAAAAATCAGGATGGCAAATAGTCAGGAATTCAAAATTGACAAAAACAAAAAGTGAAAAGTAAACTAAATACAAACTAAAATTAATCATGCATTCAACAGAAAAATTTTAAAAACCAATTTAGTCAAAGAACTCTGGTTAAGCAACTGAATCTGCCTACCAATGAATTAATGTTGGTAGAAATTTTTCCTTGGTACAGCTTTGTGGCATATTGTTTGTAGAACAGTTCACTATTTTTCTTTGTCAACTTTGCTTTATTATTTTTGCCATATGAAAGTTAATTATTTGTAGCAGCTATAAAATACTTTTCTTAGGTTTTTCAAAAAGATATTATAGGCCACAAAATCTCCTAGTTCCATTTGGTTTTAAGCCCATCTTTCACAACAAACCAATCAGAAACATTTTCAAAATCCTATATGGCATTAAATATTTTTTAAATAGCAAGTCGATCGATTGTTCATTAAGTGAAAACTGATAATACATTACCTATTATTGTTATCTTATATTCAATTGCTAAATAAAGCAGTACTATAAGGTAAAAAGTCAAGTAGTTCTGATTTTTGGACAGAAGCCAAATATAAAGGTTCATTAATCCTATTCCACAATAATATATGTTTTATTTAATATCTACGGAAATAATATTATCTGTATATTACCGAAACTCTAAAATTGTTCCATATTGAGATAGATAGTAAACATGGAGCAGAAGCACAAACATTTTGAAAAGTAAAATTCCAAGAATCCTACCTGGAACTATAAGACCATCTGCAGCTGGAAACTTTTCATCTTTGTTGGTAGCGATAAACAAGCAATCAGGGTTATTCAAATAAGAGCAAGCCTTCATGAGTTTCGGATAGCTGAAGAAAAAATCATAGCCAACCACTACAGCTCCAATATCAGGAACTAACTCGACTTGGTTATTCCCTAAAGATAAACTAGAGGAACTTTTAGGATCATAATTATCAGGCTGAAATAGAAGTGAATTATCAATATAAATATCAATCATAAATAATATATTATAAAATAGAATAAATTTTGCATGCATACTCCTAATGCTTGCTTCTTAAATGTAATACACCAAAAATGGCTGGTCAGCAATAAAAATGAAAAATGGATTACTGGTTGCAGTCGATAAATTTAGATGTTTTGATAATATAAGAACCTTTTATTGGAGGAACTCTAGCTCCCACCACACTAAATCATCTCTTCACAATTTCATCACTTGAGACAGGATATATTTGTAGTAATAAATAATAAAATATGCAGTAATAAGCTTTGCATAACATAACAAAGAAAGTTGTTTAAAGTATAAAATTAAATAGTCCAAATATGCCATTAATTAAATGTAATGTAGATTTCACAGTATCTGCCCGACCCTTGGATCGTTCAGAGCCTATATCATACACGCGGTAGTATTAAAAACTTTTTATTTCAGCGCAATTATATTAAAACTATTAAACAATTAGCGTTAGTTTCAAAATAAATCAATGTGCTGGAACCTCAGAGACCCAAATTCAGCAAAATATGGACACATCAGCAATTACAAAAAAAAAAAAATGACCAAAACAATCTATCTGTTAGTAATAGTTTTTTAATTTTATTTTATGATGAAGATTACTAGGAATCTTTAGACGATTCGGTAAATAACACAGTAATTGGATCACTTCCACCAATAGTTGTATGCAATGCATTTGATAACTACGAGCAACTTTTAAAATCAATGAACAAAAATAAAATAGGCGAAATAAACATTAAACACAGAAGTAACAAAATAATTTTCATCACTTATAATTCAGAAGACTTAAAAAAAAAGTTCAAGATCAATTATCTGAAGAAGATTAAGAGTTTCATTCATACACACCCAAAGATGAAAGTAAACCAAAAATTATCATGAAAGGAGCTCTCCCAAATTTTGAAAATGATTATATAAAAAAGACTTAATATTAAAAGGAATAAAAATTTTCAAAGTAACAAAAATGATTAAAAAAAAAGAAATCCCTCACGTCAGATTACCTATCTGGGTACTAACCCTAGACAAAAAACAACAATTACATATGATTAAAAAAAATTTAAAGCAGTGGGCAACGTCATTGTCTCATGGGAATCCAATATCAATAAAAAAGAAGTGATACGTTTCAAATGTCAAGCTTTTAATCATATATCCATTAACTGGCACAAAAAGCCTAAATGTATGAAATCTTATGGAAATCATCTCACAAATGATTGCTGAAAATGTTGAAAATTTTGTACCAAATGTGCCAACTGCGAGAGCCTACACACAGCTAACCAAAGATTGTACCAGGTCATCCCATAACTAATGTCGGTTTTTACAAATCTGTCTGTTTACGTTGACATTACTAATCCCTCCATTACAGTTGAATTGTGTTTACATATTTTTTTTATTATAGCATTACTTACTCTTCTATTTATCATATTTTTGTTAGAGAAAGTTAGTCTGTGCTGAAATTTCAATTAAAATGGACCTCCCCAACAAATACTAACACCATGTTATTCTATGGGAATTCGATAAAGGAGAAAATGCTGCTTTAATTTATCGGAAACTTGCAGAAATATATGGAGAAAACATCATTAGTGAACGGCAAGTGCAGAGGTGGTTTCAAAAATTTTGAACGGGAAACCACAAACTTGAAGAAAAGCCTCGGATAGGCCGACCAATAGAGCTTAACGATGAACTCCTACAGTTGAAAAATTAGCAAAATCCTTGGATTGACACATTCTACTGTCATAGGAAAGGTACGGTACCAAAAATTGGGAAAGTGGGTCTGTCACGAGTTGAGCATCGCTAATTTGCAACAATGGGTGAACACTTGCTTTAGAACAAGAACCCTATCTAAACAGGATAGTAACTGGAGATGAAAAGTGGGTTTTCTGACAATGTTAGACGGTCGCAACAGTGGTTAAATCCTGGAGAAACACCAAGAACAAAAGCGAGAGAAGGACTTCATCCGAAAAAAGTAATGATATCTGTTTGGTGGGACATGGAAGGAATCTTTCATCCTGGATTCCTCGATCTTAACCAAACTATCACTAAAGATCTCTACTGTGATCAGCTGGATTGATTAAAGCGCGAAATTGAGGAAAAACGTCTCTCACTTATCAATAGACGAGGCATTTTATTAACCATGAAAATACGAGGCCCCATGTTACAGAACAAACAATACAAAAATTGAAAGACTTCTGATGGGAAATCATTCCTCACCCACCATATTCTTCTGACTTAGCGCCTTCGGATTATCACCTTTGTCGCAGTCTCCAAAATTCATTAAGCGACAGGAACATGAATTCAGTTGATGAGGCAAAAAACGAGGTGTTGGCTTTCTTTAATTCAAAACCAAAGGATTATTCAGAAAAGGTCATTTCTCTACTGGATTAACAGACTGTATGTATCATATTTTTAAAACTGTTATTATTTTAGTAATTTATTCATCCTATTTATTTATACAACTTGCAGTTATGTTGAAGTTATTAAAATTGTATTCAGTTAACAAAATTCAGATAACAGAAGTCTAGTTTACTTGAGACATAACCAGTCACAAATATACAACACCTAAAACACATTTATCACCATCATAATAAACGAGATGAGCCTCTCGTCTAACCACAGTCCACAAAACTTACAATTATTATCCCACTCAATAATATTATTCACGTAATATTATCCAAACCTAGTTCTGTAAATTCTTCAAAACTCTTAGTCAAAATAATAAAGAATAAACTTTATCACTCTACAATAATTTATGGCTTATAATTTTCTAAATTGTATATTTTGAAACGTCCCTTCCATTAAAAATAAATTACTCGAATTAAAGGAATTTATTTTCTCAAACAATCCAAAAATTTTGGCAATAACGGATACACATTTATCAAATTTAAATAAATTGAATATACCTAACTTCAACATTTATAGATCAGATAGAGGTCAAAATGGAGGCGGCGTCATGCTCATTAGTGATAAATCTTTTAAACTATCCCATTGTCCAATACCTCTTTTTAAATCATTAGAAGCGGTAGCTGTTAATTTACATTTGATTAATAATTATAAATTAACTATAATTATTTCTCTATATTTACCACCAAGCAAATCCATATGCTATCAAGACATTAAAAAATTAACAAACTTAAATGAACGGATATTTATAATGGGTTACCTGAAAGCTGAACATAACATATGGAATTATCATAGTGTTGAAAAAAATGGCTAACTACTTTTAAATATAGCTACACATCTAAAACTATAATATTTTTCCGATAAACCAGCATACTATCCTACTAATGGTTGTTCTAAGCCCAATACTCTAGGCATCTTTTTAACAAAATCGTTGAGCTTTCTTGTATCTCTATCGATCTTAAGTTCGGATCACAGCCCAGTATTATTTTGTATTGAATTAAATCCAATCATGCAACCACCCACAACTAAAAATCAGTATAAAGCGGTGGACTGGCATCAATTTAAAAATTGTCTAAACGATAATTTAGTACAACCCTATCCTCAACAGCAAAGAGAAAATTGATAAAGCAATCACCAATTTAATAGATTTGATTTCCACCACAGCTCATCAATCTATAATGAAAACCTATGATGTTCCAAGAGCAGTTGATCTCCCTGCTATACTTAAAATTTTAATTAAATTTAAAAATAAAGTCCAACACACTTTAAGAATTTACTACACTTTAGAAATTTCTTTCTAAACTTACAGACTTTCTTAGAAAGAAACTATACGAGAGGAGAAACAAAAATTGGTCTAAAACACTAGAATCATTTGAATGATGCTATAGAAAATCAACAAAATTTTTACTAAAAGTAATCAATCAAGCCTGTAATCAAGTAAACCTTAAAACCCTCTCTTACGACCTAAGCATAAGACTCAAAACGAAAAATAAAAATTATAGCTGGTAACTTTGCAAGTATTCAAAACAATCCCAATTTCAACTCCATTCAATTTAACACAACCTTAAAATATCACTTAAGAAAAATAAATAGCTATTGACGACTGATACCAATCTCTACTGATTTTAAACACACTTCTCCACAGGAAGTCACAACACTCATTAAGTTCCTCAACATTAATAAATCACCTGGCAGAGATATTATACCTACAATATTAAATAAATAACTATAAAAAAAAAAGCAATTACAAAAATTTTCAATAGCTGTATGAGACTAAATTACTTCCCTCTAAAATAAGAAAAATTGCAAAACTCATCCCTTTGGTAAAACCACATGAAGATCCGGAATTACCTACAAGCTATAGGACCAATTAGCCTTCTTAATATTTTATTAAAACTATTTGAAAAAATCATAAAACATCACCTTACACAACATATTACAGACAAGAATTCATTAATAGACGAACAATGCGGATTCCGACTTTTCATTCAACTACCAGCCAATTACCTCGTATTGTTGATAATATAACCGAAAATTGTAATAACAAAAAACATACCGGCACGATCCTTATCGATATTGAAAAAGTATTTGATACTGTCACTCCAAAGTTTCTGATTTTTAAATTAATAAACCATGATACCTAATAATACTCATACAATAATTTTTAAGCAATAGATCTTTCTTCGTTTCAGTCAATAATCTATCTTCACCCATTCACAATACTATTATCGGTCTTCCACAAGACACCTGTTTAAGCCCAATTTTATTTTATTTATTCATTAATGACATACCGAAAATAAAAATCGTTAATACAGCCCTATCCAATTTGCCAAAGACACAACGCTATTCTCATCTTCGTACTGGTAAGACACTATTATCGCTAGACTAAAAGAACAATTCAAGAAGTCATTTAAATATCTTAAAAAATGGGGATTACACCTCATCATAGACAAATCTGAAGCTATAATTTTTACCAAACGTCGACGACCTATTCGACTGTATAGCACCAAACATAATCTTAATTAATAATGCCTCAATTCCTTTTGCCAATTCTGTTAAATACTTAGGAGCAACACTCGATAATAAATTCCTATCTAATCAACATATAAATTCAAAAATAGAAATCAGTTGGAAAATGTTGTATAAAATATTTCTATATTTTAATAAAAAATCAAAACTTTCTCCCAGAAATAAATTAATTTTATACAAATCAGTTTTAAGACATATCCTAACTCACGCTTGTCCCATTTGGAGTTTCAGCAGTTCAACAAACTTGAAAAAAAATACAAGTATTTCAAAATAAATACCTTAAAATTATAAATAATTATGTTTACTACACCAAAATTACAAAAGATGCATTCAGAATTAGATTTATTCTGTATAGAAGAGTACATACATAAATTAATCAATAGCTTCTTTCAATCATGCCACCCACTCTCTAAATCCTTTAATAACTGAAATAGGTAATTATACAAAAACTGTCACCCGCAGATACAAACAGAAGCAAACTAAACATATTCTTCTTTAATCATAACCCAATGTACCAATAACATAGTGTGTATTTTATTTTATTTTCAAAACAGTGTTGTTGTTTTGTTTTTTTCGCTTGTTTGATTTTACCAATAATTACAATATATTTTGTTTGTAATAAATTGTAAAAATAAAAAATATATTGAACGAGGTTATATCCCGAATCAATTATAGATATGAAATAAATAAAAAACATTTTTAAAAAAATGTAGATTTATCATAAAAATATCCTAACAGCTAATTCTATTTAATAAAAATTTATTATTTTCCAAAATTATAATAATATTTAATGAGTTATTCAGGTAAAGAATGAGAAAAGGTAAAATAAAGTTTGGCATATGAAATAAGTATAATTATTAATTGAGAAATAAAAATTAATCATTTTGACTTTTTTTTTTTTAAGTTATTACAAAAATAAAGTAAAAATAAGAAATAAATTTCTTTATTTGTAAAAAAAAAAATTACAACAAAAAATAGCACTAAAAAATATGCAATTATTAGCAATACATTGAAATTTCTCAAATGGCAGTCCTAAATCTTTGCCCATTGTCAAGTTCTAATTTTGGTGTGCTGGGGGTAAAAAGCACGAATTTTGTGCATAACTTAAATTTGGTAAGCTAAGATACCTACCCAGAAATTTGAAAGAGACAAAACAGACTATGAAGCTTGTTACTTAAATAGAACTACTTACGCCAACACCAATGTTTTCAATGCCAAGTTTATCCAACTCTTCTTTGACAGCGATCCCTCCAACAACATATACTTTCTTATTGAAATTAATATTTTTCAAATATTTTGCAGTGAGCCAAGCAGTTGAAAGTATTTCATTCTAAAAATACACCATGCTATCAATGAATATCTTATATAAATGAATAAAATATAAGCATGCTGATAATTAAACAGTGTGATTTATATCATACTACAACGAAGAATTACATACATTGGGTCACAAAAATCTTCATACAACTTGTATTGAAATGTTACAATTATTCTCTTTTAGAATCTAAGTCTATTTGCTATAAAACGAAAGATTGTTGAAATCTATATCTATAAAACCAAGTTACCAACTATATGGTCATCACTGTATCTCTAAAACGACAAAGCCTAATAAGAAGCTGAACTTTTTAATGATGGATCCTGTAAAGTCTAAGTGGTTGAGTAAAAATTATTTCTCAAGCATAAGAAAATTTTTATTTTTCGAATAACTCAAAAAATTTGCATCTCCTGGAAAACTATAGGTACTCATTCGAAAGATAATTATATTCAATACAAAACAAAAACAAAAGCATCTAATCCGGCCGAGTATTAGCAAAAATTCTAGATATATAAAAGCAACATATAAACGCATATTGGACATTATATCCATGTTTTCAACACAGATTCCCATGGAAGTCTGTTGAATTTTTGTTTTTTAAATTATTCAAAAACAACACATTTCACATGAACACAAAGATGCTCAATTAAAAGGAACATAATTAAATTATCAGTATAATTTAAACTCACTCACTGACTGGTTTAGTAAATACTGTATCTCAAAAACGACAATGCCTATGATGCTCAAATTTTGAATGGAGGCTTTCCTTAGGTTGTAGATGTGCAATGAGGAATTTAAAAAAATCGTACACTATAACAATTATTTCTAAAACCTGAAAAACATGCATTTTTCACCTTTTACAGGCGGAAAGCTTCATCCACAAAAGAGAAAAATCGCATTAACATTGTGAATGTGTTACAACGGTTATGTTTAGCAGCTAAAACGTTGGTAATAACTATATCTTGCTGCACCTTTTCAACCAGTTTTTGGTTAATATCTACGCCAAGATAGAGACAGGAAGGCTTCAACCAGAGCAAGCTGCTAGTGGAAAACTATGATCATCTTAAAGATGCCATGTGTAAGGGGGATTGAAACGTTTAAGAAAAGTGTTTGTGGTGCCATACTGGTGGGTCCCGTTATATGCATGAGAAAACTCAGGATGAGAGGACATAGCTCGTCCCGATTTGTTCCCTGCTATCATTGATAGTAATATACACATTATTTTTCTAATTGAAACAATAGTAATTAAAATGTAACTTTTAAGTAAAATTAATTGTAAATTATTGTTTTCAATCAGTACTTAAACAAAGTAGAGACCTCACCTCTTCAGCTTCAAATCCAAGAGTATTGAATTTTTCAATAAATTGCTTTCTTGTCAATGTGCTATTGTTGGTAAAATAAAATCTTCTTTTCCCCATTGAAACAAGGTTTTTCAATACATCCTGAGCTCCAGGAACTGGTTTTCTGCCATGCCATAACACACCTAAAATATAATAACTAGACTTATAATTGTGTAATCACACTTTTAGGCACAAAACTTTGTTATTAATAAATATAAACTTAGCAGATTCAAAATTTGCAATTAACAATTTCTAATGCACTATATATCGAAATTAAAAAGATTTCATTAGAAAAAATGAAGAACAAACAACTTTTTATCCTGAAACAAATTTTGGAATTTACAAAATGAGAAAATAAATTCCAACTGACAGCAGTAAGGATTCACCAGAGGTACAGAACAGCCATGAAGTCGAGGAGAAGGCAGAGAAGTATGTAATGTTACTTCTGTCTGGCATAATCATCTGCCTTTGTTAGCTTGTAGTGTCTGAATGGACTCAGGAACTGCGGAAATATAAGGCCCCAGCAACTTTATGTCCTAATAAGAAGTTATCTTGAGGATCGAAAGCTGGGGAAACGAGGTACCTTTTACGAAGTATTTTCTTCACAAACAAAATATGAATATATTTTAGATTCAAATTCTAATGAATGTTTCAAAAATGTATCTATTAACCTTCCAGTTGTCACATGGATCTCACAGGTGTGTGCGTAGTAAACCATATTCTGTTCCTTTATCTGAACGAGAGGATTGGGGGAGATGCCACTTCAACTATCCCTTTAACATCACTCGCTCAAGAATGATTTATGAAAACATTCAGTTCTCTCCCTTTTAAACACGTTTTGAACCTGTGAGGACCATGCGACAATTCATATGATATTTTTATTTTAGAGTGATGGCGGCTAAAAAATATTAGTAAATCTGATAAATGATGAAGACGCAGCAGCACTATACCATCTGCTGTAACAACGAGAAGAAGAGGATTTTTATGAATACCCTAGTACTGACTAAGAATATATTAAAGTAGAACAAAGAAATGTTCGACATTGGCCTATGGTAGTTTTTTTTTCTATGCTCAATGTCTACAACATAAATGTCAAAGTTATCTATGCAGGAAATAATCATACAATGAAAAGTTGTTGAAAATGAAAAATTCGAAAATCCTTCAGCAGATCCAATACTTGTTACAAAGATTGAAGAAGGAAACAGAACAACAGGTGCAAAAAGAAAATGCTTAGGACCATGCTAGGATGAGAAGAAAAGAAAGAGTACTAAATACTCGAGCAGGATATGTGATAGTTACCTATGTTTGGAGTATATTTCTGCACTGTGAAGTAAATGTTTTGAAAAACATTGCAGAGGAGATGACTATTAATTCAAGTGATATTGAAATGTTTGAATTATTTTTATTGCTATAGTTCTGAACTAATGTCTAATTTGTTCATGCTATTTATTTATGTAATATATCTATCAAGTTTATGGATGATAAGGAATTGATTTATATGTGTTACCCTCAATAGGATATATACATGAAAAATATATATCGTTCAATTTTTTTTTTTTAATCTTTATTGCTATTTTAAACCCTAAATAGTTTTTCTTTCCAAATTTTTGCTAAATAATAAGTTTTAATTAAACAAAAATGTAAGAAATTTAAAATATCGAAACACAATGCTATTGGTTAGATCTCAGTATGACGTCAAATTTCATATTGGCAAAACTACTTCCTAAGGTACTTCCTGTAAGTGATCAACGATAAATTTAATTATATCACGGTTTCTTTCATTAAGTGTTGTGTGAAATCATTAATTAAAATGATTAAAAGAGGATTTGTTAAAGCGCAGTCGAATAATCTTGAGAGATAGACGGATTATATAGTTTTTTTTTCTTTCTTCAAATCCAGATTTTATATCTACTGCACTGAAAGGAGTAAAAGCTACAATATAATTTTGTGATGATTAATTCAGTTTTGAAGCTCTTTTAATACATAATTTTCCATATTAATTTGGAAAACTAAACATAATCTATAAATGCAGAAAAAATAATTCTATCAACAAATGCAGTCAAGTATACAAATACGAATAGTCAAGTAAATAGGTGCACATGTTTCAGTTGTCAGAATATAAAACAGCTAGAATTATTATATCTAACATTTTTGGTATAGATCTCAACAGGAATGGTATAGCTACTCATTATTTTTGTATTTCATATAATTTTCTCTACCCTCTTCAAACTAAAACGAAGAAAAAAATACTAATTATATTCATAAAACATTGATATGTAAGCATATATCACACTAATAAAAAATATAAAGTGATAAAAATTCATCAAATGTCCATTCATAACTTTTTGATTATGATATTTTTTAAAACATAAAGGAACAAAACTGTTTGTATTCAGTTGTAAAGGAAACAACATATTGATTATAATGATCTTCAAAACAATGCAAACTAGTTATTGGAAATACTTTATCTCTTCTCATGGCTTTACACCACTTTGCTTGTATAGTTGAGTCTTTTGGAACAAGATAAAATACTTTATCTGGTGCACTTTTTGTTGTATTCTTGCATAAAGGCACAAGAAAATACTTAGGAAGGTTTTCGCTCTTGTTTCTTAGTTTTACTAATCATATAATTAGATAAAATATAGCAAGTTTAACCAGAACCAAAACAGTCATTTAAATAGCTTTGTTGACATGAAAAGTGATGTCACATAAGCACCACGAAAGCGCACAATAGGCCTCTATAGGCCGCGGTGCATATATGCTGGAAAAAAAAAACCCACGAAAGATGGCGTGTTTGAACAGCCAAAATATCTTGCCCAAAGAAAGGAAATATGTTTTTTTAAATTTAATAAGAATGTTTTTATGAATGATTTAAGGTTTTACTTAACTTTCGAGATGAAAATAAGTTATTTAAGGTATTTTCAAAAATCATGCATATTCCCTATTGGTAATAAGTTAGACGACATTGGGAGCCTGGCCATCTAACTTTGATTTTATTTCAACGATGAATTTGGATTATATTTCAATTCTTTTTTTTCTTTCAAAATGCATATTACCATTACTTTTTGATATTTATATTATATTTTTGTCATTTCTAACCTTTAATCCAGACATAAGCTATGGAAAAATAAATATGCACCTCACAGGTCCATGCTACAATCCATATGCAAAAAATACATGCGACATGTGGAACGTTATTAAAACCGACAAGATAAACTTCCACTTTTAAGTCCTATTTTTGCATTTTAATATTCTAAAATTAAATGTGCTACAATTTTAACTTTACATTATATAAGTATTAGATAATTTTACATCTATATTTCATGGGAGCATATACCAAAAGAAAATTACCATTAGGAAGTAGATATTTTGAAAATTACTTAAATTTATTTTGCAAGTTTTAAATATTTAACTGAAAAGAATGACAACATATATCTTTATATGGATGCATAAGTTTTCAAAACGATAATAGTTACAAGCATTTGTAATATGTTGAACCTAAAATAGTAAGGTAGGATTGCTTGGTTAAAATTTTAAATTATTATTTTTTATTTAGAAGAAAATTATGCAATATTTTTACTTTTCATTATGTGTGTGTTATTTATAATTAGATTTGGACCCTCAGGATATGGCAAGTGTCACGAAATGTTGGACTTAATGTATAAAGCTGAATAAAGTTAAAAGGAAGATTTTTAGCTCACATTAGCCTTGAAAAACTTTATTTGAAATTTACTTTTCAAAAATATTAAATACATTTACTCCTTCTTCTCCTTGGTGCGTAAGACCTGGTTCTCCTTAACAATTTGCCACCACACTTCTCATTGCCAATGGGAAAGCTCTTCACTGCTTGAAACCAATCAACAATGACATCCTCTAATCAACTAAGTGGCGGCCTTTCTCTCCTTTCACCTATGAGGAAGTGGCTGTGCAGCCTGATCCACAGCCTATTTCAGGTCAGGATTAAGGAGTAACACCACGTTAATAAGCCTTGGTCTAGCACCTTATAAGGGTCCCACCTGACTAGGATTAGTAGGTCGGGTAGGAGGCACACAGTGCTTTAACAGTGATGCAAAATCACATGCAGGTGTGAAGCAGTGGATACAATCTCAAGGGGCAGATTTCTACAAACACTGCATTGCATGCAAAGCTTGTGTGCCATCATCAGAAGTGTCTCAATTTAAATGGTGACTATTTAGGTTAAATAAATAGTTTAAGAATATGCCTTCAAATGTTAATGATATTTTTTTTTTCTTTTCACTTGGTTTATTTTCTATTTTAAAAAGTAAGTACTTTCTGGACAGCTATCATACAGACAACAAACCTAATATGATATGATATGAAAGTTCAATGATTTACTCCAAATGATTAAAATTTTACTCATATCATGGTATGATCAACTTTTAAATACGACTAATTTATACAACTGTAATTGTAGATAAGATAAATCAAGAAAGGAATACATTGTAACAAAAAAGCATTTTTAATTTAAATGTTTCAGTAAAATTAAATGGGAAGTACAAACAATGAAAAACAAGGAATCAGGCTGACAAAAATCAATTTTTAAATTTCTAAATAAATTGTAAAGAAATGACAGTTAAAATGATGCTAATTTGTAATCTAAAAAAGAAGCAATACTTTCAAAACAAGACAATATAAAAATTAAATAATTTAATGCATAACAATTGTATTAAAAATATGTGGTATTCAATTTTTAAAAGTAAATCCAACATACTATTAGAATAAAAAGGATATGCATAAAAAAGATATATTTTAACTTACCATCACAATCAGAAATAAAAAAATCAAAAGATTCCAAAAATTTCTTTTTTTCTACATCGCTCAGAGACATTAAATTAGTTGAAGCCATTTCGTTATATAAACAAGTAGTCCCTAAAATAAAATACAAGTATTATTACAAAAGTTTCTCAACTATTAATTTTTCTTTGTTTACTACAATTAAATTATAACCAAATACTACAAATATGAATTGTATCCAAATCACTGCAAAAAAAATGTAACATCCAAGGTCAGAAGACTGCCTTTAAGTGGTTTATTTATTATGTTCAAAATCAGGAGTTCAACTTCAAAAACAGGGTCTTCTGGTATCCCCTTCACTGCTCATCCAAGCCTTAGGTGAAATAATCCACACATTACATATCTTGGAGAGATCAAACATTTTTCATGAGGATCATAACGTATTGGATAAGTTGGATCACAGTAATACATGGGCTCTTTTAAAGATATTAAAAATCTACCAGTTATTCATCCTTTAAACATTATGTATGTATCACACTTTTAAAAAGATGTTATCATGTGATCAAATGCATGTTAAATATCTTTCTCATTCATATTGAGCACTATCGCTAAAGCCAAACCATTAACTCCAAGCAATACTGCTCAAAACTAGAAAGAAAGGTTTTGACCGTTGTAAATGCAAAGTGGAAAAAATTGGTGAATCAGAGGGGTTTTGTTTTCTAACAAGATAACCCTCATCCCCATGACTTACTACTAACCAGAAAAAAATTAGATGAGGTAAGCAAAGATGTCCTTATAAAAAGGCCTTTTAATAAAACATATTTTAATTTGATTTTGACAGCAAAGTTTTCCTTAATTAATTAAAATAAATTAACCTTTCCCAATGAATGCCAAAAGCACATTGAGGAGTTCATTGCTCATATAATAAATAAATGCAATTACAATCAGAATCATTTTAGTCTCAAGGTGAACAAAAAATCTTGAACAAAAATCCAACAGAAATATTTATTGTAATGAGGCTGTGTCTCTATTGTTTAATGTACTCAACTCTGCATAAATCATTATGTTTTATAAGTAGCATCCTTATTCCATTTTTTTTTTTACTTTCTTCTGAAGCTCAACAAGCTAAACTAATAAATAAAGTAATCAATATTTAAACAATAAATCTCTTATTTATAAAAAAGTAATCAAATATAAACGTTAATAAATGAATCTAATAAGGCCACATACCACCCTAAGTTCACAATACCCCAAACAGCAACTTACTAGTACAACTACTTCTTAAATAATGAATGGTTTCATAAGATAAGATAACGACCTGACCTTGGTGAAATAGTTTTTACTACTTAAGGCAATGTTAGATAAGTAGTTAATAATCAGTAAGTAAATTTTCTTTAAGTGCCTGCTTGGATAAGAAATTATGCGAGTATAAGTCTATTAAAAGGATTTTCACAATCTTTGTCATGGTAAAGGTAATAGGACGATTATAAGAGTTCTTGTTTTAAAAATTTACAGAAAAAACCTTCGTCGAAGCTGTCTTCCTGACACTTCGGCGCAAGGCCGACGCATGAACAGCTCGTGATATATTAAGACAACTTAGAATATGTTTTTATACCTTATCATTTTGTATAGATTATAGATGTACAGTTCCTGAACGAACTAGTACATAGGGTGAGACGGTACTGGTGGAGCAGCGACACGTCACCTAATCTCAGTCCGTAGCAGTGACAACCTGCTCCATAGTGATGGGCAAAACTGTTGATTTGGAGTAGCAGTAGCAACTGTCACTGTCACATAACAACTTTCAAAAAAACAGTTTAAAAAAACAGATACAACTGTTTCAAACTATATAGAGCAAAAAAAAAAGTTAAGCTGGCTTCTCATAGATTACCGCATGTATTTATTTTTAATTTATTTTAATAATAGTATTAAAGTAAACTTTAAGGCATTTGTTAAAACAATAATTTTGTGTAAGGAACTTTCCTTTCCCCTCTAATATTTGCCTTTACTTTTTTTTGCCCTGTATAATTTAATTAGAAATGATCATATTATAATATGGATCATATTATACTATGAATCTGTAATTTTTTTTAAACACCAATACTATAAAACGTTTGTTAAATTTAATTTATTGAGTACATTAAAAATTTGTAATTTCACATTACAAAAAATTCGTGAAATATATTGTATATTCTGTTCTCCGCTGCGTCGTTGTTATTGTAATATAAATTTTATAAATTGCCAGAAAATAAATTTTGTGCCAGAAAATAAATAAATAAAATTAGTTAGTTTATAATTGCCGCTGATAAAAGGCCAAATTAGCATTTCAGTTTCTATTGCAAATCATATTAAATTAACAAAGTCCGTAAGTACATTTATTGAAAAAAAAAAGAAAGAAAAACAAATAGTAATTACTGTTATATATATATATATATATATATATATATATATATATATATATATATATATATATATATATATATATAATATATATATATATATGTATGACTATGAATCTGTCACCAGACACAGTCAAACATCTGACCAGTACACTACAAGTAAGGACCAGCAAAGGCTTCTGCGACACAGTGCCTATCAAAGTTGAACCTCTTACCGGTGCACAACGAGTAAGGCCAAAGAGCAGACACCTGTGACATTGTCACTATCATAGTGTAACCTTACTGGTATGTTACGAGTATGGACGAGCTAACAGCAGGCTTCTTCAACCCTGTCACTGTCATAGTTGACACATGCCGGCTATGAGTAGGCAGTTGAGACCCCATCACTGTCAGAGCTGAACCTCTTAACAGTACATTATGTGTAAGGTTTAAAATGTAATGCTCATGCGACACTGTCACTGTCACAGTTGAACTTCTAATCAGTAAACTACGAGTATGAGGCAACTGAGAGCAGGCCGCTGCGACATTGTCATTACCATTGAACCTTACTGGTACACAATAAGCATGGGGCAGCTATGAGTAGGTTCCTTCGACCCTGTCACTGTCACAGTTGACTCGTACCGGCAAACTACGAGTCTATACCAGCTAATAGCAGGGGTCTTCGACACTGTCACTGTCACATTTGAATCTCATATTGGAATATTACGAGTGTGGGACAGCTAAAACCAGGCCATTGTGACCCGGCCACTGCCCCAGCTAAACCTCTTTCTAGTATACTCTGTATAAGATTTAGAAAAAGTGATGCTCCTGCGGCACTGTCAGTTAAACCTCATACCGGTATACTACTAGTATGGGACAGCTAAGAGCTGGACACTGTCACAGTCACAGTTGAATCTCTTACCAGTCCACAACGAGTATGGATCAGCTTGGAGCAGTCCGCTGCGATACTTTCACTGTCACAGTTGATCCTCTTACCAGTACGCAACGAGTATGGATCACCTAGGGGATGGCAAATGCGATTCGGTCACCTTCACAGTTGTACCTCTTACCGGTACACTAGAAGTATGGGGTAGCTAAGAGCAGGCTCCTTCGACCCTGTCACTGTCATAGTAAACCCATACAGGTATAATACGAGTATAGACCAACTAACAGCAGGATCCTAACCCCATATCGGTATACTACGCGTGTGGGGTAAACAAAGAGCGATTACGTTGTGACCCGGCCACTGTCACAGCTGAACCTCTTAACAGTATACTCTGTCTATGGCAAAATGATTGACTTTGTTGAAGGAACCCGACGATTGGTTGATAATCAGTATGGTATTCGAAAGAGCAGATTGACGATTGATGCTATCGATTTTGTGATTGAAGATGCTAGCGAGGCCATCGCTGAAAAGAGGCGAAGAAGGGATGATAAGAAGTATTGCACCATTATAACTATGAACATATGGAATGTATTTAATTCAGCACGGTGGGATTGTATCATGGAAGGATTGCGAACGATGGAAGTCTCAAAATACCTCGTGAGGATTATTTAAAGTTATTTCACGGATAGAATCTTGACGAATTATGATGAAAATCTACAAGATCACATACGGCATTCTTGTCCTTCCTGTGGAATGTGATGTATGACGTGGTTCTTAGACTCCCTATGCCGGAAGATACTATTGCTCTCGGCTTGGCAATCACGGTCCGTGGAAAACTCCTGGAGCAGATTACTTATAATGCGAACAAGGCCGTCCTTAAGATTCGCCAGTGGCTTTCATCGGTTGGCTCCAGTTTGCTGGTCATAAAACCGTGGGAGTACTTATCACCAGCAAGAAATAAGGGAGACAATCACTCTGACTATTGGGGATAATGACACGCCAAGCCATCAATTAGATATCTCGGTGTGCAAATTGACGTCAGACTTCGGTTTGATGAACATCTGCACATAGTTAGCAGCAAAGCAGCAGGAGTGAATAATGCACTACCTCGGATTATGCCAAATATCGGTGGACCTCCTCTGCCAATGGGAGTCGCTTAGCGGAAATCACAGCCAATCCCAAGTCCGGTTAAAAGAGGAGGGTTGAAGGAGGGGGCTGATTGCCCACCCTTTATAAAAAGAACTATAGGTTATTTATTCTCAACAGTCCAGCCTCGGATTTCGGATGGATTTATGAAAACGACCTGGAACTCGTAAAATGGCCTCCTCTCATGTGGAATTTCGAGAGGAGGAGAATGACCATGAAGTGAGCCTGCCAGATTTGGAGGAGATTAGTCGGATTATAAACAAATTTAAGAATAACAAGGCCTCAGGTTCAGATGGTATACCAGCGGAATTACTGGAGATTTGCGGGTCAACACTGGCTGAGGAGTTGACTCATTTAATCGTTAATATCTGGGAGGCCGAATAGCTGGAAGGAATCAGTTATCATGCCCTTATTCAAGAAGAAATATGCTTCCACAGAATGCAACAACTGCCTGGGAATCAGCTTGTTGAACACTGCTTACAAAGTGTTTTCCATTATTTTATATAACCAAATAGTGGACTTTGTAGAACCCTAGAAAAAGGTTGGATGATTACCCGGGGATGATCATAAGGACAAATTCCATCGGAAGACACTGCTTCTCATGAACCGAATCCTGCCAACTCACCTCGAAGATCGTCTCGTATTAGATACCCTCCTCAATATTCTAAAGATTAAGTATTTTAAATGAAGGAGTAAGAGTGGGGAAAACATAAATATAAATAGTTATAACATTACTCAATGTGAATTCAATCAGTCTGTTTACCTATGTGGTATTTTATGTTTATTAAAGCCTTAATAAGAAAGAGGTTTACTTTTTTAATAACTAGTTGCAAGTAGTTTATTAAGTAATTGGTATGTAACTCATGAATGTAGAGGTGACAGAAGGGTATCTCATATTAATAGCATAGAATCTCATAATAGGGCATGAGGTGGCAGGATTCGGTTCATGAGAAGCAGTGTCTTCCGATGGAATTTGTCCTTATGATCATCCCCGGGTAATCATCCAACCTTTTTCTAGGGTTCTACAAAGTCCACTATTTGGTTATATTAAGAAAGAGGTTTACTTTTTTAATAACTAGTTGCAAGTAGTTTATTAAGTAATTGGTATGTAACTCATGAATGTAGAGGTGACAGAAGGGTATCTCATATTAATAGCATAGAATCTCATAATAGGGCATTGCCCCCTACTCGAAAATATTAGAATGCACATGGTTTCTGACAAATTAATTTTCCAACAAATAATTTATTGTCCATCAAATATTTAATTTTTATTCAAATATTTTTTATTTAAATTCTAATTTTTAGTTCAAATATTTTTTTAATCGAATAATTTTTTACTTGAATATTTTTTTTTTATTGGAATATTTTTAATTTGAATAATTATTTTTTATTTGTATAATTATTTTTTATTCGAATAATTTTTTTTTATTAAAATAATTTTGCTATTTGAACAATTTCATTTTATTCGAATATTTTTTTATCCAAATATATATATTTTTTTTATTTTGAATAACTATTTTTTATACGAATAATTTTTTATTCAAATAATTTTTCTTTTTATTGAACAATTTTTTTTTTATTCGAATAACTATTTTTATTTGATTATTGATTAAAAAATGATGAATAAATTTATTCAATGAATAATAGAATAACGAATAAACAGATGTAAACAACAACCGTGGCATCTCCCTTCTCTCTTTAACATACAAAATTCTATGAAAAGCCCTTCAGAACCGAGCAGAGGAGTAACTCGACCAACAATTGGGTGAATATCAAAGAGGATTTAGGAAAGGACGATCATGTGCAGATGAGAGCCTGAATCTTAAATCTGATCTTTCATATCAGAAACTCAGAAATAAGACATTTATGGTTGCTTTTGTCGACTTCAAAAAGGCCTACGATAGGTGTACGTTTCTATAGATCATCATACATTCATCCAAATTCTAAAGGAAATGAGTTTAGACAAAAAAACAAGAGCAATTATCCAACAAATCTTAACCAACATTTTCTCCAGAGTGAAATTCAGGGGAGAGACTTCAGACATCTTTGAAATCATGACAGGCGTTAGGCAGGAAGACGGATTTTCGCCTCTGCTGGATGTATGTCTTGATGGATGTATTGACTTTTTATAGGAAACTCCGCAGTTCTTATGTTCGAATGGTCAGCCAGTGCTCTTGCTGTTCTTTTCTCACTATTTTTTTTTTATAATTTCATTCATAAAGATGATGAAGAGTCGGGGACTTTGTACGTTATTATGAAATAGGGCCCATTCGAAGATTTGCTAGATTTTGTTATAGATATAGGAATGGATCAGTCCCTGTTGACACTGTCATCTATTGTGCTCGGGAAAGGTGTAATATTTTGAGACGATCCATAGAAATATTTTTGGTACAGAATCCAACTACAATCGGCAGTGCTTTTCTTAGACTCTTTAGGGTCCTGAGTAAGGTGTCAACGACTTCTTCAGGTATCTAATTCTTCAGTCCGTACTTTATTGTGATGCTGGACGGAGACCTTTCGCTTCTATAAGGAACATAATGAAGCGGCGAGTTAAGAGGATAAAGAGGCGAGGCAAATCAAATAAGAAAGGATAGAAGAGCTGAGCTACGGAGGTCGAACGAAATGGAGAGGAGAGTTAAGAGGCTAATCGTAAATTTCCAATTATTTAGAAAGCAAACATTTCATTTTTGCTACACTTAATTATTTATTATTCAAGTAATTCAAACGATGAAGTTGGTTTAGAATTTCAAAATTCAGCAACGTGTTGGATCCTCAATGCGTCTACAAATTATATTCATCCCAAAAATATGCATCGCCCACAATTAGAAGAATATCTCCATTTAATTATTGTTCTATAAAAATAAATTTCCCTAGCCGATTTTGACTAAAGAAAAATTGGTGATCACATTGAGTACTTACTTAATTCAAATTATACAATGTTTTTGGTGGAGTGTGGCTTGGAGGGGTGTAAACGTAAACATTATGTCTGGTGGGGGAGAGCGCCTCTGAATGCGAGAGAGATAGAAATAGTCAGACTCTTTCTGAAAAAAAAAACTCACCTACCGTTTTGATCGCCTCCTACTGAATACATGGATCGTTCTTAGAGCGTTTAAACCGCGCGTTTATTCTCTTACCTCGCTGCTCTGTTATGTTTCCGCCCTATGGGTCCTCAGATTCACCTCAGAATTCTCCGAGCGTCGAGAAGATTCGAAGTACTCTACCGGAGATCTTGAGCCTGCTTGAAGACCATTTCCGTAGCGGACGAAAACTGTCTCGTTCGTTGCTATAAATAGTTTTCCATACCTGTCGGTTTCCATTTGGAAGGCTGGAATTTTTTCACCTTGTTTTATTGAGTTGTTTATGGTAAAAACCGAATCGGCTTTAATTTTTTAGCTGGATGTGCCGGAGTCACAAAAAATCCAAATAGGTTAAATTGAAAAAGATTTCCCATCCCAAATGCAATAATAATATCTCATATAATTAATCAATTTTATATTAGAGTTCTTGAAGCAATAGAAATTTCAGAGGATCATATCTACTTCGAAATCATATTGTATATGACTATATATCATAAATACATACATATTCATCGTACAACAATGTCTATTGAACTCCAAGCAAGCTACAGTTACGTATAGGGAAAGACCGAGGTCTATATGGGAGCTCTGAAGAGATTCGTGGAATCTCTTGGTTCACTGTAACTGTAATTTCTTGGTATGATGTGCCCTCAAGAAACTTTTTAGAGGTAGATATGATCCTCTGAACTTTTTATTGTTCCATTTATAATGATAATTGAAGGACCAAGTGGATAAAGGTGGTAGGTAACGATACACATCTGCCTTATAGTGGATAAAGGTGACATGTTTTATCTGAGTTCGAAAAATCCACTCGATCGAATGTTCAAAAGTTGTACGAGGATGCTGTAATCGAAGAAAGCAACTCTCCATGGCGAGCGCAGATTCTCACCTTCATTCACTCGACCCTTCAATTATGTCTCTTTGTGATGCTGAACGATCAGGGTTGGGAAAAATTTGTAATATCAAATTAATAAATAATGAGAAATATGTTTACGAAAATCTATACGTAATTGTCATTTGAACACACCAGTAATCGGTCCTTACATAGGAAATGAAAAACAGCTTTATGAAGTTTTATTCTAATGACATAAAGCATGTCATATGTCTCTTAATCCCGCCAATTTTAAATGGGGAGGTTACTGTTTTAGTTGACTCAGATCCTCTACATTGACAAGATACAATGAATAGCAAAAGAAAAGGCAATCCCAGTTATGGATATAAAGGGAAAAAACTTAAGTATGTGTTAATTTGCCTATTAATCAATTCAATGTTCAAAGTTTCACAGTTAATATGTTTGTATTACTTACTGATTCTGGCCACTAATGTTTCACCAAATTTCCATGGTCGGTTTTTCAACAATCTGAAACAGTTAGCATATCCTTACTTCCTAAGTATCATTTTTTTACATCAATCAATTTGTTTATCATCTACATTGATACTTACTTCTTATTTGTCCATTCATGCTATACAACATTAAATCTGCTTACTGTACATGTAAAGTGAAAAAATAAGGATCTTAAACTTTCATTGACAAACCTTACATTTTAAATCAACTTTTCAGAGCATGAGTAACTTAATCAATGATTTTACATTTATTCCAGTCTCCGGCAATCCCAAGGAAGGACAATATAATAGTTATTTTATTACATATTGTAATCATGGCTGAATGTTCCACAATCCGTTTAGAAAGTATTAGTTAATATATTTTCCTATTTCATTGTTTTTATCCTGAATTTATTCTGTATTCCATTTTGAAGAAAACCAAATTAACACAAAATATCCTGTATAATGGCTAAATAATTGGACCAATGTGTAAAGGTTTTATTTTAGTTTGATGAATAAGAATCACCAATTAGTGCTTCTATTTTCAATAATGACTGCATGCAATAATTAGGTAAAACTAAATACCAAGAACTACCTTATAAATGCTATGGGTCTTTGTATTTAGTTTCACATGTACTTTTGAGCTATCGGTGTGAGAAAATCCATTAAAAAGAACTCCCATTATGTTACAGAAATGATGAAGATCCAGCATCTACATTTGAAACCACATTAGCTTCTTTGCCTGATATTGATGAAGAATTTCCTGACCGTGATGTATTGGAATGCTTAGGAGAGGTAATTTTTTTTGCAATCAAATATATTTCCAATATGGTAAAAACTTCATTACAACTTTACAATGTAGCCACCTTATCAGTAGCAGTCGCCGCATTACTGCTTTCGAGCACCATTAGCTGCTTTTATTCAATTGGGAAATTCGTATTCATTGGAATTATTAAAATTATTACTCCTTTAATTGGATATTATTTAAAATTATTAGTGCTGTCGACTTCTGGCTGGTCTGGGGAATTTGTACTTAAAGCAGTAATAACTTAAATTACGGTAAGGCCCCAACCTTAACTGAAAAGGAATCGAGGATTTGTATATCTCTTGAGTGAGTGGAAGTCTACATCTGTGATCTAATTAAAGCGATAATAATTCAAATTACGGTAAGGCCCCAACCTCATCTGAAAAGAATCTGTTGGGTTTTGTTAATTTTTTAAAGCGAAAGTCGACAGTACTAATAATTTTAAGTAATATCTAATTAAAGGAGTAATAATTCTAATGAATACAAATTTTATAATTGAATAGAAAGCAGTTAGAACAAATGGCACTATAGAGTGGTAGTGCGCTACTCCTGAGGCAGCTGCATTGTAAAGTTGTACCAAAACTTTGAATACTAGTACTCGACTACTTTTCTACTCTATTATCTGCCTAAATTTTCCTAAAATTTTTCTTGAGGATTTTTTATAACTTGAGAAAGTGGTAGTTGACAGTTTAATGTGCTTAAATCTATAATAATGTTAGCAACTTTTAATGGATCAAAATCTATAGTTTGTTGATACTTTCTTAGCTTAACACATTCAGCGCCATCGGACCACTGAGGAAAATTTGGAAATTTTCATATTTTATCATGCATATTTTTAACTGACTTACATCTGTTGGACTTATATCTGTACAATGAAATAATATTTCATTACTTTTCGAAATTTTCTTTATGTCTAGAAGTCAAATAACTAAATAAATTAGGCAATCTCTTGGGGTGGAGGAAAAGGGTTAGTACAGAGATGCGATGGAAAGACTTAGAATAAGAGTATTTTCTGTATGCAAAATGGCTTTAGAAATAAACATAAAATCAATTACTACCAAAAGAGTGTGAAAGAAGAAATGATAAAAAATTAAAACTAATGCTGCAGAGCTATTACACCATACCAGAGCGGTCCTCTAAAGCTGTAAGTTCCCACTGGCAGGTTGTTTCATGGAGTGAGGGTGAGACTGACATGTAACATGCATGCCTGGTGCATTTCCACATTTTAATTAAAAACACCTTTTCATGGGGTTACTGTGATGGAAATATATGAAAAAACTTGAAGTATTTTACAAACTAACATCAGGAGGATAATGAAAGAGTATTACATGCTTTGTTTTTTTATGATAAAACATTATGTGATTACCTCAAGTAATAAATAAATATGATTTTAAAATACAATCAAAATCTGTGTATTTTATGAAGTAATGGTTGTTTAACATTTTTAATTAGTTAATATAATAGCTCGTGAGACACTATGCCATACATACCAGTTTCGTAGTAAATCATATTAATTGAAGTTATTAAGTTTGAATATAACTTCCTTGATTATATTCATGAAAATGTAATGAAAAAAAATTATTTATATTTTATAATATAACATTGTAAAATTATCTATATTAATGATTTGAAAATCAATAAATGAAAATTGAAATAGGGAGAGATATAATTCACTATATACCATCTTATGAAAAATTTGAATACTAACATTTTTTATATTGAGAAAATAGATTCCACAATGTGTAATTTATATTAAATTTGTTTGGTTTAAATTGTTTTGCTTTAATATATCTTTAGTTTCTGCCATAAAATTTATATTTTGTCAATTCTTGAACAGCTAAAATATTTGAGAGGTTTTAAGTTAGTTATGTCTATCAATCAGCATTATTTTATTTTTATTGACTGATAAGGGTTAGATGTTAAACCATAAGTACCTGATATACATTGCTTGATATCTGCACTAGACAGTTCAAATGGTGTACTGCCTTATCATTGTCTATTAATACTGTTGTAAATTGCTGTTAAGGGGTCTGTCAATCTACCTTACATGGTATCTGCTTTTTTAGTTTATACACTTCCTTTAACTTCATTTTAGTACTCTAACTTTATTATTTTATTACTTTTTGTTTTATACAGTACATAATATTAAAGATTTTAATACCATAGTATACACACACACACACATATATATATATATATATATATATATATATATATATATATATATATATATATATATATATATGTATGTCTGTGTGTAGGTATACAATATATGTTATTAATTGACCTATATATCTAACTGCATGGCCCAATACTAACCAATTATTTGTTATAAAAGATATCATTATTATTTATTTATTTCCTTCATTCAGTTTCTCTGAGCGGAAGGAGTTTTTTCCTCCTGCTTGCAACCATTCAAAATATTGTTGCATATATTAAATTTGTATTTATTTAATTATTTTTATTTTTTAATCTTTAAAAAGTATAAGGCCTCTCTAAACATATGCACAAAACTAGAATCAAACCAAAACCGATGTATAACTTTACAAAAAAATAAAAATAATGAAAAGCAATGTATTTGAATCCTTTATATTTTTTGGTGTTTTTAAATTTTTTTCTGTTTTTTAATTTAAATAAAGTATCTATGTTTTAATATCAAATATAAATCTTAGCATAATAATAGTTGCTTTTAGATTAAGTAATTCTATGAAAATAAATTTCTGAAGAAGAAAAGGTAAAGACCATTTAGAAATTTGAAAATTAAGGAAAATTTGTATTTTTAATTTTAATTTATTGAACATGAAATTAATAATTTTGTGATTTATGTTTTTATTTGAAATCATCTTGTCACTGATTTACTATATTTTTGTAACATCAGTATTGAACTTTCTCTATATCTTACTATTACCTCTAATACCCCATGCTTCCTGTCCACCCGGAGTTGGGTATAGAGAACCAGCATAGAGATCCACCTCCCATTGGACCATACCCTAGCTTCACCATCTGCCAAGTGTATCCTTTCTTTCTTTAGTCTTGGGATTGAGATTGACTCAATTCTCCGAGCACCACTTCTCTTCCACGATCAGATCTATGGTACAATCCTGGGCACTCCATATGTCTCTTTATACGAGATTGCATAGACCAAAATGGATGTGACCAAGGTCGACATCAACAATCGGTGACTGTGTCTGGGTCCTCCTATGTTGGGCATCAGTCGGTACATCGCTATGGTCACTCTAGTTGCCTTATTGAACCGGGTGGTAGATATGCTCCCTAAACCGGAGCCTTTCATCAATTCTCACACTGATATAATATCTTCATAGTGTCAAGAAATGTTTGGGCTGGATCTTTTGCCAACTCACTCTCAAAGTGATTTCTTCCCTCCTTATATATAATATTTAGTAATAAGAAAGCCCTCTGTATTACAATCTATCATCTGCACCCCTACGGATACCCTCTAGTTTTGTATCAATGCAAAACTCTAGCTAGTCTTAGGTTCTCTTTTTATTTTGCCTCAATCACCACTGTGATATCATCAGCAAATCCTCCTGTTTTGGTGCCTTCTGGCAGGTTAAGCCTGAGAACTCCATCGTACATGACGTTCCCCAGCATGGGTTCCAGTACTGAACCCTGGCAGTTGCTTTAAACCTCCTTGGCCCATTTTTTGTTGTTCACATGTGCCTGTCTTTGAAATAGTCACTGACTACCCTTCTAACGTATGTAGAGAGCCCATTTTCTGCAAGATATATCAAAATATAGTACGTATATCACAGATTTCCTCAAAAAGATGTTCCTCAAATCCAGCATGATGATGGCACAATAACACTTCGCGTCTCTCCTCCATCTCTTCTCCACGATCGCATTCTGAGTCATTTCTATCACCAAGGTGATTGCCTCCACCATAGACCTCGCTTTCCAGAAGCCAATTTGGGTTCTAGGAAGGCCTTCTACACCTTCGATGATCTCTTGTAGACTATTTCCTAGGGCCTTTTCTGATACCTTACCAACTGTATCCAACAAACATTGGTCGATATGCCAAAGGATCTGATGGTCTTTTCTTGCTCTTCAGGGCCAGGACCAGGTGCTGCCTATTCCCCATGACTGAGGAAAGGACTACTTACGCAAGGAGGAACTAAAGACTTCCAGGAATAAATCATCAGTTTTCCATTGCTGTATTTAGTGTCCTGTTTGGAATGCCATTCAAGGGTGGGTCTTTTCCTTATCTAAAGGCTGGTACAGCTTTTGACTCTCAGCTGGCACGGGTAGTTTATCAAATGGAGGTAGTGGTCTTGTCCTCAATAATTCTTCCTATTCTGGAAAAAGAGTGACGATTCTCTGCACAGCCACTGGGCATTTTGGAGACCAGATAGTGCTGCTCTTCAGCTTCTTCATGGTGGTCCTGTAAGGCCCTGCTCCTCCACTTCGCAGAGTTCCTTCCAGAGCTTATTCCTCTTGATTGCCTGCTGGAGTTCATGCCTTGTATGTTCAGCTTTGTATTCCTTCTGTAGTACTTGGAACTTTGGCTGCCTCTTGCATGTATGGCAATCAGCAATAAGGTCGGTGTACCAGTACACTCTACCTGGATTGACCAGATCCATTATCTGGTGGACTTTATCCTTCACTGTGCCTGACAGTTCATAAGGAGTATTCATTAGGATTTGGAATGATTCTCTGCCAAACGCTCTGGTTTTGTAGTGAATCGCACTCCTCCCTTATGTTTTATGTCAGTTGGTGATGCTCGGTCCTCCACTCTAGTGTTGTCAGAATAACCTGGTAGTCGCTGTGGATTTACACAGACATGCCTACTGGTAGTAGAATGGAAGCTGTTGATGAATGTAATGAATGTAGAGTCGATTACAGAGTACCTAACTCCCTTCACAAATGTTGGCTCAGTACCAGGTCCTCTATCTGGGTGAAGGCTTCTAATAGGATTTCTCTGCATCTGTTGGTCAACTGACTACCCCATTCTGTCACCAACGCATTGAAGTTTCTGGCAATAACTACTGTCCTTCGTCCTCTGACATCTTACACTATGCGATCTAAGATACCTGCGAATTCCTCGATTGTAGTGTTTTCAGTGGAGCATAGCAGCTTGACTGATGCAGGTGCAGTAACCTAGCTGAACAAATCCACTTGTTGGAGTTAGTGGCATTTTGTGTGATCATATGCACAGATTTCAGCCCTCTCTGTGGTGCCAGATATCCAAGAGTTGTCTAGGGATATGTATTGCTCACTAAGGAGAGCGACCCTTATGTCTCTCAGTCTACCAGAGATCTTTTGCAGCCTTGCAGTGGTTTAGATTAAGTTTCAAGATTCTCTTATGACACAAGTCCTTAGCCTCCTATCTGGTTGTGGGGCTAATACTGCAAGAGAGGCTATTTTCGCCTTTACCAGCCTATAATGCACAACTAAGGCTCTTTGTGCAGTTGGAGGCTAGATGCCTCTCTTTACCACATTTGTAGCAACACTCAGTTTTGTTTTGCCTGATGGTTAAAGTCCTAACATTGGAAACAGTGCTGGAATCAAATTTTCTCCTGGATAAGACTAACTGCCACTCTTATCTGGAAACAGTGCTGGAGTCAAATTTTCTCCTGGATAAGACTAACTGCCACTCTTATCGTGATTTTTCTTTAGGTGATTGCCTTCTGAACCAGCAAGACTGGCAGAGTAATAACTGCAGTCTGTGCTCCAGAATACGCTGAGCAAATCAATAGATCTGCAGTATTCTGGCTCCATTCTCCATCCAGTGTATAGTGGTAGGAGTTTTAGCAACTTCTTTCAATGTAAGGGTGTCCAGGTTCCTGATTTCAATCATTGCTTCTTGTGTACACCCTGATTCACTTCATGCTCTCTTGGGCCCCTTCTGACTTCTAGTCCAACTGGATAAGATCTACTTATGGAAATCTTTCCAGCCTCATTTTTAGGGACTCTTGTGATGTTTGTGCCTAGATCTTTCAGGAATGGATCGTCACGGACCTTTTGATAGTGGTTTTGGATGTGGTCTCCTTCCACTTCTCTTTTTCTTCTTGGGAACTGTTTGCCACTGCTCCGTAGGACCCTCAGTTCTGTAAGGTAGGTTAGATTCTCTTGACTACTCATGGTTGGTTTATTATTCAGGGTTCCTTCTAAGGAGAAGGAAACAAGGGTCTGTTTGGTCCACCGTAGTCATTTTATTTCCATGTCTAGTGAGTATTCTCCTATCCGCATGAAATGAAAATGTTACTTAATGCACATACTCATTAAATTACTTTTTTTACTCACTTGTATTCATCAATTTACTTATAAATTATTTTTCCAGGGCCCAGATATTCAAAACACTAGTATTAAATGGAGTCGGCCTGCTCCTCCTGTTTTGGATGCAAGCAAGGATGGTCTAACATTTCAGCAATTAGAAATAGATCATTATGCTGGTATATAAATAAAACTTCTTTTTTTTTTTTTTCAATTTCGAATCATCTTGAAAAGGTACTGAAGTTGATGCAATACCTTAGTATTTCTCTAATTGATATAAGATTATGTTTTAATACTATTTTTACGAGGGTAAAGCATTCAGTACATAAAAAAAAGTATCCTATCTAATATTTGTTTAACAGTGTAATTAAGTTATATTTTGATAATAGTAATTATTAACATAATATCGGTTTTGTTTTACCGTGTTTGTCCAAATATAGGTTGACTTTTTTTTTGAAAAATGTTACCATTAAATGAAGGTTAAATGCTATCTATATTCAAGGTCGAATTACATTTGAATTCGATCTAGGAAAATTTGAGTTCGACCAAACTTTGGGCTTCTAAGTCACTTCATAGCTTATTTCCGTTTCTACTTTGTTCATGGGAGACTTAATACAGTTTATATTATTAATAAGTGAATATTCATTCACTTACTATTGCACATTTTGGTGAGAAAAAATTCAATATAAAAATTGTTTAAAATGGGGTCATGGTTTAATCTGAGAGTTGAGAATGAAAACGAATGTTACATAAATCCAAAACAGAAGAATGACCGTAAATGGTACTTAGAATTAAGATTTGAGAATACTGACCTAATGGAAGATTTCATACATGAAGCCTAGAGTTTCTAAAATAACAGAAAACAACTAATTAATTAGGTAAGTTTAAGCAGAAAAAAAAATACAAATAACAAAAAAGAGAAAGGAAATGATCAAATAGATAAGTCTGCTTAACCAACTTTAATTGCAACTCTGAAACCAACCATAACATATTGAACCGATTAGTTTTCAATTTAGTGCTTTATTTTGCTTTCGATTTAAACCATTCCCCTGTTTGAAAAATCATTATAATAAAAAGCACTGTCTCAAGGAATTGTATAAATTACAAACATTTTTTTTCATTTAACTGCTAATCAGCCATATTCCTTAAAAATTTGAAAATTATTTTATAATTTCAATTTAGATATCTATGTCTAATTTAAAAGCTTTATTATAATATTTTTAAGATATTATGATGCTATTTATCTATGTCATACTTAATTTAAGCATGTTTGTTTCTTTTTTGGATATGTATATTAAATTTGGAAATTGATTTCCCATTAGTCGTCTAATTTATCATCTCTCAGATTTTTCTCTGAAAATTATTTTAAAAATGGAGGTTCGACGTATATAGCGTTGTCCTATATTCGAGCAAATACGGTAATTAATTTTGATATTTACATTTTTATTACAATTTAGTTCTAATTTTCTGATTATTGTTATTAACTTGAAGGTGGGGCAATAAAAGGGATGCCTGGAAGTCAAGTTTCTCCTGTTCCCATCATAAGGATGTATGGTGTGACCATGGATGGAAATTCTATCTGTTGCCATGTTCATGGTTTTACTCCATATTTCTATGTTCTAGCTCCAGAAGGATTTTCTGAAAAAAATTTATCTGAATTCAAAGTAAATTAGATTTTATAAATTTATTATTTACTAGCTGACCTAGCAATATGCTTTCAGTATTTTTACATATTAAATGAACACCATTGAGAGTTTTATATCAATTATGATATGTAGTTAAAATTAGATATTGATTTAAACATTTAAGTTATTGCAATGTTCTTGGATATATGATGATTTTGACTATTCCATTTGCATATATTCAAAAAAATTCCTTGGTTTTCCTACACAGGAACAGGCAAACTTATAATTGTTAATAAGAAAAATATGGATTCTTCAAATTCGATCCACATACTTGCATTGATTGACCTTCATTAATGATGCAATTATCGCAAGAGAATAAAATTAATTTAGAGTACTTCTGAATAGATTACATTTTGAGTTTTGTTTCCCATTGGAATCAAAAGGATTTGATTGTTAAGTCTATAGCACACCTAGTGACAATGTATGGGGTAAGTGATATAAATGTCATTTGTCCAAACCTTCTGAGTCAGTATGTAACATGGTGTACATTTCCCAACAAATTGCATTATGTGCTATTAATTTGTGCATTAATTATCCTATGATATTAGCACAAAAAAAAAAAAAAGACATATAAATGGTATTGGAGAAGAAATCTATTTTGTGGAGAGATAGCCCATTAATATTCTTTAAAAATTAAAATTAGAAGAGATTCTCTTTAGGGTGACTCAAAATTTTTAAATAATTAAGTTAAAGTATTAAATTAAATTTAAATAATTAAAACAATTAAAAAAAAGTTAATTATGGTTTCTTATTACAATTCTGAGTTATTTATGTTTCTAGTTTCTACTTTTCATCCTTCATATCTTTAAAACTATAAAAAAGCACCTTATAAAATTAACCCTTGGATACCAACACTCTTTGAACTAGAACCGCCTCTCCCCACCTGCAACATATACCATACAGCCACATGCAATCATACATTTTTTGCTAGATGTGTACAAGGCCTTAGGATTTCCAGTTTTGGAATACCCTGCATACTTTACAACCCTACAATTGGTCATGGGAAAAGCATTCCTTACGAAGATCTACTCCAATGTATTTTTAAGCTTGGCCTTGCAATTATTAAAAAAAAAAATTTATTTGACGATAATAAATTTTTGTAAACGGCAATAAAGTTTCACATTTTCAAACTATATTTTTCTCCTCATCCTCTTATTTTATTCACAAAATAAAACATTTTCACTGAATAATTTCACATTTATTAAAAGGTTTTTGTAGTCACCTTGCTTCAATGAGTATGAAGTTATGGCTATGACAGGTATGCAAGTTGTACACTTTTTATCTTAGAAGCTACAATAGAAAAGACAATACAATAGAAGCTACCCTCCGGAAATACCTTCCCACTGTCAGGCCACATTTAGAAACAAAATGGAACCTCCCGGATTACTGGGTATCAGCTCCACTGGGCATGAGGGGTTCTGTGCCAAGCTCCAGCAACATGGCCAGGAGATTTACCCCTTATCCCGCAGTTGTGGTATACCGGAGATCGCCGAGCATATTTTCATTAGCTGCATCGCCTATTCGGCCCAGAGAGACAAGTTGCTGAGGGAAACAGGGATCCACACTCCAACGGAAAGTGATTTTCCTCATTTGGTAACAGAAGACAATTACCCGTACTACAAAGAGTTTGTATATGGATGGAAAACAGTAGTGAGCCCAGCCCACTTTAATCTAAGAAGTAGAGGACCACGGCCACCAGACAACGAAGGCCAACTTAGAGGCGATGAAGGTGGAGAGTAACTTGGTGTCGTGTGTAGCAGCAGTCTGGCAGAGTATATGAGTTTAGTGGACAAGTATAAAATAAATAAATGAATAAATAAAGTTTACAAACAAAAAATGAGGTGTAAAGTATGATGAAGTAAAGCATGAATATAAATATTAGCATTAATCTTAGTTTTAAGAATTTTACTGATAGCTGTTTCAACTGTTAATAGTTAATTTTTTTTTTTCAAATAGGTGTATAGTAATGATTTATTTTTTTATTAGGAAAAATTAAATAGAGTTATTTTAGACGATTTGAAATCAAATCCAGAAAAAGTGGAAGAAGCAGTAGTTATGGTGGAAATGGTTAAGAAGCAGAGTATATTTGGTTACTTTGGTGATACTCTTCTCAATTTTATTAAGATATATGTGGCTATACCTAAACTAATTGCGACTGCAAAAAGACTCATCGAAAAAAATGTTTTACCTTATTTCTCTGGAGATGTCTGTCAAGCATTTGAAGCCAACATTGATTTTGATATTAGGTTGGTTTCAGTTGTGTCTTATGTAATTATACTATTTTGTTTTTATGATTTTATTTACTTGAACTATACACTCGACTTGACATTTATATAAAAGTGTGTTGATGGGTTTGATTATTTATGTATTTTTTCATTATAAAATATAATTATTTTTTCTGTGCAATAGAAAATGAGTATCTGTGTCTGGATAATTAAATCAATAAATTAGCTGTAACTGATTTTTTGGCACGTTTCACATTTTACTTGTGTTTCCAGTAATTATTTATATTAAATTGAATTGTATCATTTACGATTTTGAAAATTTTGCTTAATTTTTTTAAAAGCCATTTTCAAATCTTAGACTTAATAAAAGAAATCATTCTTTATTGTTATATCATTTTGAACATGATTGATTGCATCATTAATATCTGACTGTAGTCTTTTTTTAATTTATGATATACAAAGTAGTTATTTGTGATCACTATGGTCAATAGAAACAATTACGGTGATTTTACAATTTCAAATAACTTACTTTAATTCATGCCTTGTATGTTTCAATTTTCTAAAGATGTGATCTAAACTCTCCTATGTATGCAATGATAACATCAACACATGCTATGAATCTCCGAGATCTATGCAAATAATGATTTTTTAATTTCATGGAAAAGCCATAAATATCCACAGACATTCACAAAAATTGTCTTAAAACGAGACTTTTAGCACTGTATAAGTGGATTAAGGAAAAGAGATTTATCTTTAATTTTTTTTGTATAGTTTTGTCATTGTACTACTTGCTGTAGAAATTTTAATCTTGAAAGCATTCTCCTTTATATATATATATATATATATATATATATATATATATATATATATATATATATGTATATTAGATATAAATATTAGATGTTAGTAACAAAAAAACTAACTCAAGTGAAGTTCGTTTGTCCACCATATTTGAACACCATTTAAGCACGGTGTAGCCACTTTTTTTTTCTGGCAACAATAGATTTGGATTTGTAGTTGAGGAAAGTTTTTAACCCGTACGGCCGATAGATCAGGTAGGGTGGTGAAAAAAAAGTAGAGGTAAGTTATGTGTAAAATAATCTTAAAATGTAAGTCTTCATAAACTTCTCATCTAATTACTAATAAGCTAATATCCATGGGATTGTGTGCCTTCACTGGGTTCCTGAAGGTCAAACTATTAATCAATACTACTGCCTTGAGGTGCTTGCAAAACTACGTGAAAGAATAAGGAAAAATTACCCGAAATGTGGAAGGACAAATCATGGATTCTCCACCAAGACAATGCGCCAGCTCATTCCGCGTTATCTGTCAAGAGGTTCCTAGCCCAGTACAGCATCCCAGTGTTAGAACATCCACCTTATTCACCAGATCTTGCACTATGTGACTTCTATCTTTTCCCTAAGGTGAAATCTTCATTAAAAGGGACGAGATTTGAGTCCGTGGAAGCTGTAAAAGAGAAAGCGGCACGCGTCCTGAAGGAGCTGACAGAAGATGACTTCCAACAATGGAAAATTCGCATGGAGTGTTGTAGGGATAGAGAAGTGGTGTATATTGAAGGTGATAGTAAGTAATTATGTATAAAATAAAAATAAATTTTATTGCAACGTCAGTCTTGTTATTTAATAGCCACAATATATATATATATATATATATATATATATATATATATATATATATATATATATATATATATATATATATATATATATAATTTTTAAAATATGGCTAAAAGTCATTGTCTCCAACATTTTAAACAGAATATCTCATAAGGTACTGAATGAAAAATTATGAAACTGATGGTTCATACCTCTATTACACCAATTTCGAGACTGGTTTCAGAGTTATAGTGGATCAAATATTGCCGCTTCGTGACAGCAGGCCTCAGCTTATCCTCCCCTTTGAACTCATAGCAATCGATCTGTGGTATTTGAGTGACCACCTCATACATCATACATCTACATTGTATGAATTTCAGAAGCATCTTATCAATGAAGTTAAGAATTAAGGTGAATCATTCTTAACTTCATTGATAAGATGCTATGATTATATACCACTTTAGATATTGCAGAAAATGGATTTTGGCCATATTTGAAAATTCATATAGGACAATCCTTTCAAGATTAAAATGTCTACAGCAAGTAGTACAATGACAAAACTACTAGAGAAAAAAAAATCAAAGGTGAGTCTCTTTTCCTTAATTTTCAATTTCGTCCAAATTTTGTATTTCTTATGTAAATTTTCGTGAATTTTTTTAACCACTTTCCTCCACTACTTAGGTGACAAAACATAGTAAGACAAAAAAATATAGGGCACATCATCACCATAATTTTAGTTTTTGTTTTGTTTTGATTTCTGTAAAATCGTTAGAGTAGTAGACATTTTCCCAAAACTTGTTTTCAGTTGCTAAGCAAATTTAAAATGGCTGAAAAAAAAGAAAAAGTATGAGGTTGAAAAATGTTTTAACTATTGTTTTGAACTCACCAAATGACAGGAAATAACTGGTTAAAAAAATTATCAAAAATGTCAAACAAAAAAATGTAGTATTCACAGGGTGATTTCAAATATTCTATGAACAAAACTCAGCATTTTCTAGAAAATACTATTTTAGTATTCTCGATCATTTTAATTGATACATCAAAGTAATGGTCCGAATTGCTTTTACTCTATTATTTATTATTTTAAAAATAATCTTTAGATTTAAGATCATCCTTATTACACAAAATAATGCAGCGGACAAGTTTAATATCGCTTAGGTTTTCAAAATAATGAATTTTACATTTCATGAGAGAGAAAAATATGTATCTTAAATATTGAATGGGAGTGGGGTAGGTCTGTGGATAGGGCACCGTGCTATTGATCTCTAGGTCCTGCCTTCGAGACCGGCTGTGGCAGACAATTATTTATTCTGTTTTAAGTTGTGAATCAGCCCTGTGAAATCGGTAGACCCTCCTGGGCCTCTCCCAGCCTGTATAAAGTGGGTGCCTTTAAGGAGAAAAAAACATGGTGGTTGAGCGTGATCTCGGCCGAATCACCTTGCACAACCATTGGCTTAGAAACAGTATGGCCCTTACCGAGTACTGAACCCAAGACCCTCCACTGGTTGTAGTGGTACAGGGTTTTTTTTTTTTAATAGTAAGGACATGCCTTGTACAAGACTGGATCTTGCTCACAGATATGATTGTATTTGTTTATGTGTCAATGCTAGATTCAATTTTTTAGTGATATATTCTGTCGTTACTTAATTTTATTATTGTAGGTTTATGGCTGATAGCAAAATTACAGGATGTAATTGGATTGAACTACCTCCAGGATCCTATACTTTGAGGACTGTTTCAGGTTCTAATTCTAGGCTAACCTATCAATCACGTTGCCAAATTGAAGTAGATGTCCCCTATAATAAACTTATCTCACATCAACCTGAAGGGGAGTGGTCTAAAGTAGCTCCTTTTCGGATCCTGAGTTTTGATTTGGAGTGTGCTGGGAGAAAAGGTATAGTTATTATTCAAATTATTACTTTTTAATTTAATTGAGCTTAGAATAGAAATTTTTTTAGCTGAAATAGATGTTTTTAAATGTATTTTCTTTCAAAAGAGACCAGTCTAAAGTTGAGATTACATATAAAGCATACTATTAATTGTGTTAAAAAAAGTTTCTCTGTTTCCTGAACTAGATTAAATATAAGTATGTCTTTTAGTATTAATACACTGATTACTGGTTTTCATTTACATATTTCAGAAATTTGCTTAAAACAGGGTGCCCAGCAGCCTTGAATTCTTTGAAGATCGGAAATTCTGCTCAAATTTTTCGCATTTGGAAAAATTGGGAATTATGTTTGAAAACTGCCTGTCATTGGGAATTTTTAGTTTTTAGTCTAGTAATTCAATTTTCCATTAGTCCTGGACAACAAGTGTATAAAATAATAAGAAGAGGGTTGATTTCGTAGCTATTCACTTTACTATTTCTAATTCCATGAAAGCTAGAAAAAGCCTCCTTCCACCAACTTTGTCAATCAGTCAGTTTGTCTGTCTTGAACACGTACTTGTTCTATTTTCTGTCTCACCTTACACGATTTGTTCTAACTGTTGCTAAATGAACTAGAGATGAAATAATGAAATAACATTTTAAGCTCCAACCAGCTCCGAGTTTCAGTTTCAACTGATTTACACTCGTCTTCTTATTTTAAGTTCACTGGTTCACCTCTTGCCCTTGAGGCCAAGGGAGGTGAAGCCTTGTGTTCATATAGGAATAATTTGTCCCCAGAATTGAATATTTCCATTTGCATTTTACGTTTTAGACATCAAAGAACAAATTTGGTTTGTGTCTGTCTAGTCAAATCCATGTTACGAGCAAAACACCAACTACTGTTAATGCAATTTAGATGAAATTTTTAGGGATTATTATCTAAAATGTCCCATATCAATTTTATCAAATTCAATCCTCTGTTTTCACTTACACATGTGCAAACTTATTTTCCTTGATACATCTATAATTCGAAAACTGCTCATATGATTTGAGCTGCCCAAAATTTGAGAGGTAGGTTTTTAAGGTTGTTAATTCCAAATTTGATATCGGATTTATCATCGTAAATGCGCATTTCGATTTACTGTTTATGTTGAAGTTTTCTTTAATTGGAATCAAGACTGTAGCACCAAAACGGCTATAGCGATTTTGATAAAACATATCTAAAATTTTCTCCTTAAAACACTTTTAATCTTACTATATATCATATTTCTGAGAAAAAGCAGAAAACAATTTTATCAAGAAAATAATTTATTGCTACAAAATCTTTTGAAAGATAATAAAATTTCCTACAAAACAAATATAAAAGTCATCCAGATCGGACTAGTATTATCAGAGATATTTTGTTTTGAACTTTGTACGCATGTTATGAAGTATTTTGGACACGTTTTTGATCGGATGTTTGATCACACATGTACATTTTGAACTATATTTTGTTTGTGCGTAAATTTACGAAATATGTCAAGATAGACAATTAAAACATTAAATTTATTTTTCCTGAAATAGTCTATAGAAAGAGAGAGGAAGCTTTACTGATCTACTTGGCACATGTTTTTAAATTATGAAATTTATTCCAATAACTGAATATTATTTATTTATACTTGAAATTATTGTTTCTAGGCTGTATTTTCTAATTTTTTTTTTTTTTTTTGTGATGCGTTGAGCTCTCTGTGTAAGATGTCAGGTGATAAAGTTTTAATTATTAAACAGAGATACTACCTTTATAATTATTCATATTCATTCTCAAGACTAACTTTGTTCATTTTTTCAGATGCCGATCAACTACAACATTTTGTGGTTTGGATTTGGTTTTAAATTTTGAATTTTAGAGTTCACAGCCTTGAAATTCTTGAATTATGCTTGAAATTTTTCGTGCCTTATTACTGGACACGCTGTTAAGAGCTTCTTGATCCCCATTAGCTCAGCCGTAATTTAAATCTAAGAGTCTGCTTTAATTGCCTTTGATATTTGCTTTGCTGGTTATAAATTGTGTTATGCAGAAGTTTTTACTTTCCTACCACTTCGAAGTAAGGGAAGCATTGTAATCCGGTAAAATTTTTGATGTGCAGTTTTCAACAGTTCAGAGCTCCCCAAGTCCAAAAGACGCATTTTCAGCCATTGGTCTGTCTGTGTGTGCCACGGTTATCTCTTGAATGGGTGGAACGATTTTGTTGCTTTTTATTTTATTGTGTAGGGTTTCGGTCTCTGATGACAGTGTTCTTAATTCTAACCCTGTGTGCAATATCGGCTGCCTAATAGCCGAAAAACTTATTTTTCTATTGACTGTATTGCTAAAAGTTCATACATACATACAGCTCATAACACTTTTGATGAAACTTGCCTAAAGTCTTGTACTTGAAGTTCTCTAACTGTTGGTATATAAAGTACATCACCCAGAAAAAAAATATAAAAAGTTATGACAAAAATAAAAATTTAATTGAATTCTCTAAAAAAAAAAAGAAAAGAAAATTATCTAAATAGGACCATTATTAGGCCAGGTGACCACCGGTTATGGAGTGGAGTTGAGTTGAGCAGAGTTGACATGGAGTGACAATAAAAAGCTGAGTTGAGTTTGCTAAGTCATGTGGAGCTGTTGGTTATGGCAGTGCAAAATGTATGAGGCACCCATATTTCGCTGTTTTATTATATTATCATTTAAATTGGAGAAGTTTAATAAAAATAGGAAAGTGTGCGATTAAAACAAAAACCAAATTTAAAACTGGTTAATTATTTTTGTTATTTGCTATAAACATTGATTTTAAAAAGGATTTAAAATTTTTCATCATGATACTAGTATTTTATTAAAAGTTAGATATTTTGCTGTTACTATTAGTTGAGTGTGTTAACATTACATTACTATCATAATTATTTAAAATAAATTCTCACGATTATAAGCCATTCTCATTGGGCCATTACTAAAACATTGTTCGTAGAGTGTACAGTGGCCTAGATTTATATTTATTGCTAGTTTAAATTGATTCCCAAGAGATACAATCAAAATTTATCTATTATTTTAATGATTATAGGGAAGTATCATAGACACTCTTCTGTGATAATAAATTCAAATCTTAATATAGTCTTAATCTTAATCTTAATCTTAATTTCAGATATGTTCAAACCAATAAACATAATTTATTGGCAATAACTATCAGAAAGAGAGGAAAAAAGTTCTTCTCTTCTTCTTTATCTTCCTCCTTTAGTGCCTTTCAGCGTGGAGGTGCCCCGATCCAAGACTGCCAAGCTTCTCGATCTCCAGCCAGCGCTTTCATTACATTTATAGACCTTCCCTTCCTTTCACCTATCCCTGAGATGTGGTCCATCCATTGCAATCTAGGTCTTCCTCGAGGGCGGCGTCTGGTAGGCCTGGCTTCAAAGAATTTCTTTGGGTCCCAGTCCTCATCCATTCTGCACAGATGACCAAACCATCCCAGCTGTCGTCTCTCCACTGTTTCCCTCAGTGCAGTCACTCCCAGGTCTCCCCTTATCCTCTCATTCCTAACTCTGTCCCTCCTTGTTTTGCCTGCCATTCTCCGGAGGTATTTCATCTCTGCCGCGGTAGCCCTACTCCAGTGCTTGTCCAACGGGACCCAGCTCTCACTTCCATAGATGAGGGTAGGTAGGTTTATGGACTTGAAGATATATAATTTTACATTATTTTCCAATTCCCTTTTCCCCACCACTGTGTTGCATAGCTGGTAGTATATGCTATTTGCTTTTTTAATCCTGTTTGAGAGCTCTTGGTCCATTTTCCCATTTCTGGTGAGCACTACTCCTAAATAGGTATACTCCTGCACTGTCTCCAAGGTTTCTCCCCTGCAGTGAATCAAAACCTCTTCTTCACGTCCGATGTGCATCACCTTGCTTTTTCCAACATTCAATATCATACCCTACCTTTCTAGCTCAGCCTTCCACTCCGTAACCGCCTGCTGCAGATTTTCCTTGGAATCGGCAATGAGGACAATATCATCTGCAAAAACCATTACTTACGCTAGGATTGTCCTCATGTTCCACTTTCCAACGACCATCCGTGTTGTCCTCCGCTTGCAGATTTTCAATATCTCGTCCATAAAAGTGATGAAAAGAAGAGGACTAAGGCTGTCCCCCTGTCTAACACCCCTTCTCATGGCGAAAGCCTCTGACATTCTTCCATTAATTCTAACCATGCCTTTGGAGTCATGATAAGTGCTTTTTATGGCATTTATTAATGCTGTGGGCACATTTTTAGCGGTTAGAGCTGTCCAAATTTCTTCTCTAGGGACTGAATCAAATGCTGCTTTTATGTCCAGAAACGCTAGGTACAAGTTCCTTCCTCTATCCCATGTCTTCTCAATAATCGTCTTCAGCGAGAAGATGTGGTCCTGTGTTTGTCGGTGTGGTCTAAAAGCAGCTTGTTCCTCTTCTAATTTGTCTTCAACGATTGATCGGAGTTTTCTTTCCAGTATAGAGGAGTAAAGTTAAAATTCTTAAATAGGATTTCTGAATATTTTTAATCTATTATTAAAATCATGATAACAGAGAACATATGAATTCCAATTAAAAGTTTAACGAATAGGAATATTATGCGTTAAATAAAATTTTGATCACGGCAGACACGGTATCCTCAAGGAACCAAACAGCTGTCAGAAGAACTTCTAGATCATTGGTGAACATGTATTAAGATCACGATAATAAAAAAGTAGTATGGCATCGTGAAATTAAAACAAGCTGAACTTTGCTCGAGATAGCATCTAGGGCTGACCCCTCCCTCAAAGTTATTCCTGTGTGATCCATTGAAAACACTCATTCAGTTGCATCTTGCCTCCATAGGCACAAAATCCAAAGAGTATAGATTCAACTCTATCATCAAAACCCATGATATAAAAATACATATAGACACAAAGATGCAGCCATTTGTAATAATCCAATAAGCTACGTTTGGTGCTTGCGCCTCAGTTTGGCCTTCCTTGTTCTGAAGTATTTACTTACAATTACTTACTAAAGCATTTAATCATAAATTGCTTTGCACTGTCATTTAGTAAAACATATTTGTTTTTCTATCTCAGATGCATTTTTGAAGTGTCATACTGCAATATTGCATTTTTTAAATGTTTTTACTACTCATAAATCTGGGACTCATAGTCATTACGCTATCATTTAATTTATTTTTTTCAGTAATTTTAATGAAAGTTTTATAATTTTCCTCACTATGCTTTAGTTAATATTTTAAAAGAGGATTTAGTTGTCCTTACTACGACTTAATTATTAAGGTAGAAGCTGAATTACCATTTTTCATAAATTATTTACTGTTTGTTAAATTTTAAAAAATATGATAATAGTATTCTTGTGAATGTTTAGGTATTTTTCCGGAACCAACTCATGATCCAGTTATTCAAATTGCAAATATGGTTGTACGTCAAGGAGAGCATGAGCCCTTCATTAGAAATATTTTTACCTTGAAATCATGTGCTCCTATTTTGGGATCACAAGTTATTAGTTTTGAAAAAGAGGAAGATATGCTCGAAGTACATATATAATTATTTTTTTGAACCATAAAATATATAATTGAATATATTAAAACCTAATGATCATATTTCAATAATTTATTTATAAAACTTCTGTATTTAACACGTGAATTGCAGAAATGGGCAGAATTTGTTAGAGAAGTAGATCCTGATTTATTTACTGGATATAATATCAACAATTTTGATTTTCCTTATTTAATTAATAGAGCTAATCATCTGAAATGCAGAAATTTTGTTTTCCTGGGAAGAATTAAAAACATAAAGTATGTATTTCTGTTCTCTTGAATATTCATCAATATTTGATGGAATTCTTTCTATTATTTGATATTTTTTTTAGGTCTATTATCAAGGATCATGTAATTCAAAGCAAACAGATGGGCAGAAGGGAAAATAAATCAATTAATTTTGAGGGCCGAACCTGCTTTGATCTATTACTGGTAAATTAACTTTAAACTAATTATAATCAAGTATCCTATTTTGAGGGAGATTTTTGTTAATAAGAGAGTGCAGTTTTTATTGAATATTTTATGACTTCACAATGTTTAGGTTCAAAGATGTGGAATAAATTTTACTTAAATTACTGAACTTTTACCAGTAAATATTGCATACTTTTATTATTTTGTTTTCGTTTTAGGTTCTTTTGCGAGATTACAAGCTGAGATCTTATACCTTGAATGCTGTTAGTTTTCATTTCCTTCAAGAACAGAAGGAAGATGTTCATCACAGTATTATTACAGATTTGCAAAATGGAGATGCTCAGTCTAGAAGGAGGTTAAACAAATTTCAAATATTTCAGTAGATGTTTATAAATTTGGAGTGTATCTTTGTCATGAAAATTATAAATTAGCCAATATAAATTAATAACATTATGATAATGATTTGAAATTTGTATATTGCATATCCCAAATAAATAAAAAATGTGAACAAATAAAAAAAAAAAAAAGGTGAACAGCAGAGCTCCGTCCGTCACTAAGGTCGTATTTTATCAGACATCTCCTAAACTTCCATAATCGTGTTCTATGAGATATAGGGCGCCGAAATTTCAGGTAAACATACCGAAATGTTGATTGAAATTTAACCATACTTTTATGATATTGTTCTGCATTGAAGAAAACCCTACATACCACCAAATTTCAGCTCATTTAACCCAAAGTGTGTTCAAATGTAGTGAGGGGGGAAAAAAATATATATATATCAGACATCTCCAAAACTATCCATAATTGTGTCCTAGGGGTCATGAAACAGATAGAAAATGCCCATCCCTCACAGCTGACCTTCGACGCAGTGCAATAGTCTATTTTATTTGGAGAAAATATGACTAAAAATGGG
The DNA here is from genome assembly GCA_948150685.1 of Rhaphigaster nebulosa. Taxonomy (NCBI): domain Eukaryota; kingdom Metazoa; phylum Arthropoda; class Insecta; order Hemiptera; family Pentatomidae; genus Rhaphigaster; species Rhaphigaster nebulosa. The sequence goes on along the minus strand of OX411306.1, from coordinate 82,235,151 downwards.
GAGGGAGAGAAGTATATAATATAATGAGAAGATGGACTCAATATTTTCATTTGGGCTTGGACACACTGAACAAAAAATTTTGTATCTGTTAGGTGGTCTTTGAACCTTAAAATGTTGGCACCATAACTGCCTTTTTCTTGTTGTTTTGTTCCCTCCTAAGAAACTTTGTATGTGAGAAAAAGTAATCTGGTGGAGGAATTTTTTGTTTTGTGTTCTATTTATACCATTAATTTTTTTTGTTTTGCAGTTCAGAAGCATCATTTCTGTCATTGTTCATTTATTTAAAAAAAAAAAGTTGTAGCTGTAAAATGATACAGTTTGGAGCATTTTCATTCTCTGGAATAACAAGACATAATTTGGATTAGTAATATATTTTTGTTAGTGGATATGCCTTCACTTTTTTATTGTGGCTCCCCCAATAATTAATTTTCAAATAATAGTTGGAAAAATAAGAGGTTTTCATCATTTTTAGTTGCTATTGGCTTTGAAAAGAGAAAGGTCATTTGGAGGGACGTTTTTGGTTTCAAGTAATGGAAGGATTGGGAGGGGGAAGATTGGTTAGATATAAATGAAGGGTTCAGTGGGCAAAGAGACAATGGCTGGTTGCAGGTGAGGTGCATGATCTGCTGGGTCAGAGGATCTTTTATCAACACTGATGACTTTCGTATTTTAATATTATCATACATACAGGCATATTCCAGCGCTCTGTACAGCTAAGCAGTATGAGGTTCCTTTTTATAGAGCCACTCCCAAGTTCTGTCCACTGTCAGCTCATTTTGCATATTCCAGTCTCTGATGCTCTAATGTCTCGTATCTGAAAGACCTCTCTGACTCTGTCCTCTCAAGTGTGCCTTGGTCTTCCTCGGCTTCTCCCACCATCGACCCTGGCTTCGTATGCTAGTCTGGCCACCCTGTTTTCAGGGCTTAACATTTAAATCACAAGGGGTGAGTTGGATACGACCCGGGAGAGGGAAAAATGTCCTTTGTTACCTTATCCCTTCTAAAGGCAATGCATAAGTAGCAAAGTAGATGACAAAGGAAAACTACCTTCCCTCCTCCCAGATCATACCGACCTCCGACCTGACCCAACCTTGTGGTTTAAGAGTTAAGATGGCCGTACCATCTCAGTCTATGCTCCTCTTATAACTGCATTTCTAATCCTTTCTCATCTGATACATCCTTTTACCTTCCTTAGGTATATCATTTCCATAGCTTGCATTCTTTTCTTGTTCTTTGTTGTTAAAGCCCACGATTCGGATGAATATCGTCATAATAAGAAAATATCCTATGTGCCATTTTGGTGATTTTTATATTTTGGCTCTATATTGTTCATTGGCACTACTGGCATCTATTAAAGTCTATTCAAATCACTAGGATCAATTTAATTCGCCACCAGCAGAGAATTAAAAAATTGTCGTGAAAAATATTTTTTTTGTCCATCTTCTACTAGTCTAGGCAGGATATAGGAAATATATTTATTTTTTTAATTACATTGCCACGAGACTTTCTCAACATGATAATTAGGAAAAAAATATTAGAAACAAATTATATGTTTTTGATAAAATCGTTAAGTAGCAATATGGTGAAAAAAAAAAAGAAACTTTATTTTTAGGTTAAGTTATAAATTTTGGCTTCAGCTTTTGGATTGTTTTTGCCTTAATTCAATCAATAAAATGAGTGATTCAGTGTTATGAGATGATGATATTTATTTAGAAATATATTGCCTAAAATACTGTTGTTGACTTTTATTTTGGGCGAGAGGGATTCTAGTTTCAGAACCTAGTATAAAAGTGTTGAAGTTGCTAGTTATGGTGCTGAGGCCATGTCAGGCTATAAAACAGGATTATTAAATGCTGTTGGACCATATATAAAGTGGATTAATTGTTGTATTCATGAGGAGACTCAGGGGGCAAAAACATATGCCAATAAATTTTAAAATACTTTTAATGAAGTTGTTAAAATATTAAATCACACGCCATAAAATTCAGGAGGTTTCAAGCCTTATGCAAGGACATCACTCTGATCAAATTTAACTCTTGTTGCATACTGAGATCCGATGGCCCTCCTGAGAAAAGGTTGTTGAGAGATTTTTCAAGCTCTGAGGTGAAGCTCAGTTATTTCTTTTAAAAACAAAATTTTCAAATCCACTCAACGATTTTGATTGGTTTTGTAAAGCAGGTTACTTATCAGATATTTTGGGGTGTTAAAATGAGCTAAATTTGATTCTACAAGGACATTATGTTGATATATTCAGAAAATAAGATTGAAACAATAATTAAAAACATTAAAATCTGGGCCAAACATGTTGAAAAAAAGTTGTTTTCTAACTTCGCCAATCTGCAAACGTTTTTGGAATCTACTTGTGAGGAATTTCATTTTTTTTTTTTTAATTAAGAGTTATTTCATAACAATGTTTTATCTTAGCTTCTTTTTTTTTGAGGTTTATAAAAATAAAATATTTGGGATTGATTTTTTTTTTTAATTAAGTATTTATAAAAATACTTTTACTACAAATTTTCATGTTATCCTTACTCCCTTTTTTAAATTTCTAATTTAATTTTAATTGGTAAGTAATACAATAATTAGAAGAAAAGTTTTAGAAGAGCTATCAAAGTAAAAGAAAGAAAATATCCTATGTGCGTTCAAAATAAACTATGTGAACAAAATAACAACAAAATTTTCTTCATTTAATGTTGTTTAATTTTTTAATGACTAAATTCATTTGAAATAGTACTCTTTCAGAATGTACTAGAACAACATTACTACTCAGAGAGCTAAAACATTGGCATAATTATTGTAAAACTTGAAAATTATAAATAGGTTAAACTGTTTTTTTGTGTATACTGAAAGAAAGGTAACAGCACATAGGATATTTTTTCATGATAACAACAATATTTTAGTGTTGGGAGGAAGATTGACTTATAGACTGATATTTTTTTGTTTTTAATCATTTCCCTTCTGTGAAGGAATCTCCCTTTAATGGTATTGAACAGTCTTCCTGCTGCACTTATCCTCTCGTCATTCTGTATCTTAGTTACAAATTCTGCCACACTGTTATTGCAGAACCTCAATATATTCCTGCTTGTGTGGTATTGACTATAAACTGCCATAATCAGACCTCTTTCGATGCCTTTTTCTTGTAATACCTTGGTTATGTCCATTTTCTGATTCTGTCAAATGCTTTTTCGAGGTCGATATAGTATACTGGTAGTTCGTTTTGTTTCTCCACAACCTTTTCCGTGATATGCTTTATTGTGAATATTACTATTATCAATTTCTGTTAAGAGGAATTATCTTTGCAAAAACAAAAAGAATGATCATAGAGAGATTTAAACACACAGTTAGCATTGACCTAGAGGATGACTCTGCTGTGTGTCAATCTCCTGTGAAAAGATGTGACCAAATATATATACAAGAAATCTTGGAGTGATGATTGTGGAAGACCTTCAATAAATTGAAGAAGATAATCCCTGAAGGTTACACTGAGAAAGTTTTTAGTAAAATAAAGTGAGAAAGTTGGGTCTTTGGCTACAAAGAAGTGGGTCCTCCTAGCTTATTCGCTCTCACTTTTCATTATAGGGCATAGGGTTTTTTCGAGCTAAGCTTTATAGCTTCATAGGTAAGGAGGCTGATTCCATACGTGCAGTGTTCTGGAGACTGCAGAGCATCTGGACCTGCTTCGTTTCTCGAACTTTTAAGGTAAAGGTTTCATGAGGATGAGAACTGCGGGAATTTTGGAGGAGTTTAGTTAGTTAATGATGATAATTAGGACCAATTTACTGCAATCTTGGCATACCCAAAAGAAGAAGAATAACATATTTACCAGGAAGACCATCAGTTGATGTATGTATTTAGGCTCTAATTAATTAAAAAAAACTTAAAACAATAATTGAAATGATATAAACCTAGTAATTGGTATGCTTTGAGTGATTTTTCTTTGATTTTCCTTTCTGTAGCTGTATAAAAATTATTAGATTGACTCGAGATCCTGAAATATTTTTCATTTATAAGAAATGGTTATTGATAGAACAAAGAGAAAGTTAAATAAAACTTTATATTTAAATTCTTGAAGAAAAACACATTTTTATTTTGGAGCATTTTAATGGCTATTTCGATGATATGCTTATAAGGCACATTATATTGATCTTAAAACATTGAAATTAATGAGGAGTAACTTGATATGGATGGTGATTAGTATTTGTCCAAATCAGCAGATCAAGATGACTAGCTGTAATTTTCAGAAATAAAGCCATTCATGCTTGATTTCTTTTTTTCTTTTTATTGTTATTTGAATCTCTTTAATAATTCAACCACTGCCAATGTATTTAAATTTTATTTTTTTTATGCAGCTTTTAATAATTTTTTAATGTCTTGGTTTAAAATTTCTTCCAGGTTGGCTGTTTATTGTTTGAAAGATGCCTATTTGCCTATTAAACTTTTAGATAAGCTAATGAGCATAATTAATTATATGGAAATGGCACGTGTCACTGGTGTCTCCCTCACGTCATTATTAACTAAAGGACAGCAAATTAAAGTTATGTCACAGCTGTTACGAAAGGTATGTTTATATTTAGGAAACCATCTTTTTAAAAAAATTGTTAATGTATGCTAATTTTAGTATATTTATTATTCTTTGATTTGTACATTTATGTATTTATCAAATTTGATAAAGTTTCTGGAAGCTTACATTTTTATGTTCAATTTAAAATGATAGAAAAATGATTTGGTAGAGCTTCTCTTACATTTAAATTTCAAATAAAAATATTTTGTAGTGCCTTGCTGGAGGATCTGCTATTTCATTAACTTTGATCTTGTCTTGTTCCAACTTCCGCATTAGTTTTCGTTATAGCCCTTTGCCTGATGTTTGTATTCGAACCTGCAACAGTGTTAGATCTAGCATTATGTTCATGGCATTGAACTGCTCCCCGACAATCACTCCAAATGGAATTTTGGAGTGAAGATTTCAAAGACCCTACTGACGATCACTCCACTCCATCGTTCCATCTTTTAATGAGTGTCAATAGCCGGCTTTCCAGCTTTAGATAGATTTTCTGACTTGCAAACAGGTAGTGATTCATGCTTACACTGGTCCATTGAGTTACTCCTATTTATTTTTATTTTTCATTTGTTATAAATATATTAATAATTTCAGTCGAACTTCCATATATCGAACTTTTTTTAGGAACCTTGAATTTTTATTAGAAAAAAATATTCTGTATATCGAATAAAGTTTCTTTATATCGAACAATTTGAAAAAATATAAAATGTGATTGCCATCAAAGAGAGCGCTTAGTTAACATTCATAAGAATGGGTAATAATTAAATAAGAAAAAAAAAAATGTTTCACTGGTTTGCAAAGATCTTGTTTCAGAAGAAGATCACAGAAGTACCTAAATTCTCTGAATTTCTTTCCTAACATAGAATGAAATTTTGATTTTAAATTTAGTTTAATTTTGCCTCTCTTGTTATGATCAGTGCTCCTAAAAATGACTTCGGTGATGAATTATACATAAATAGACATTAGAAGCTATCTAGGGTGAAAACAAAAATTAATTAATTTTTATATATGTTTGCGTAATTTTAATACATGTCAGATGTAATTTGTATAATTTTTCAAAGAAGTACTATTGATCGTTCAGCTTTGTTTTCCTTTTACCCTAAAAAATTGTCTTTGTTATTTCATTAATCCCAAAAATTGCCTTTGGTATTTCTTTAGCCCTAAATACCTAAATAGCTGTAATTGTTTTTAGCCTGAAAAGGGTGAAAAATTGCAGTCTTTCTATGTATCAAAATTTCCATATATCGAATTTTTTTCAAGTAACCTTCCTTTTCGTTTGATAGAGGTTCGACTATATATAAATTGTAAATAATTATTAGGCTGACCACGGAAGATCGTTCCACTCCAAATAGAACGTGGAATGACCGTGAGTGTGAAAACCTGGGCAGCTGACAACTGCTCCATCAGTTCCATTCCATGATATTCCAGCCAGTCCTCATCACTCCTTTTTCCAAAGTTTTCGGCACCATAAGACAGATGTCTAGACCATGATGAACTAAATAGCCTTTTTATATTCCATTAATATGGAAGCATGCTTTCTCTAATTATAAATCCTTAACAACTTCAGCGAGAGCCTTGTGGGCCGAGCTTAGGGAATTTTCTGTTCAAGGAGGAGAAAGACAGTTTATCTACATAACTTTAGACAGTACTACCTTATCAAATATAACATCTTGAATTTTTTTAAAACTTTTTGATTTGTTTTATATTCATTCAATGGTGTACACTAATTCATTATTTGATTTTTATTTCAATAACAAAAGGTTAGTATTAAGGTTCTCCCCCAAGTTGTTGTAGTAAGGTAGCCAGACAGTAGGTCTTTACCTTAGGTCTTTTCCGTATAAACAAGAAAGCGATCAAATATGTCGGAGGGATCAGCCTTCGATCGATACAGACCTAGTAGAAAATTATTACAAAGAGATCAGCCTTCAATTGCTAGGTTAGGTTGGAATACAAGCGAATGGATCAGCCTTTAAACCTTTTAAGATGAGAAAAGAGGTGATGGGCAAAGGATCAACCTTCATATTCGAGAGCAGGCAGAGTTGTTCTGAGTGTTGTACTTGTTTTATTTTAAGTACAAGCAGGCAGAGTTGTTCTGATCAAGAGAGTGTTGTACTTGTTTTATTTTAAGTACATAGCTTCTTATATTTTTTACTGAAATTGCAAAGTATCTTATATTTAGAATGTTCTGATCACCGCAAAACAAATGCTATATGAAAATGCCTCCCAGTGTCTTGAATGGAGAAGTTGTGTATAAATAAACCTGAGGATTTTCGTCAAGCAAGTTTTCTCTCATATCATCTGAACAATACTTGCTACTCGACTTTGAATTTCATTTCATCTGCCTTCCTAATTTTCTGCTTTCGAGTATCAAGGTTGATCCCTTGCCTATCTCTTTTCTCATCTTAAAAGGTTTAAAGGCTGATCCATTCGCTTGTATCCCTCCCTCCCTCTCTCCCTCAATGTCCTTCCCCCGCAATGTTTGAAGGTTGATCCCTTAGCTTGCATTTTCTATTCGCTCTGTATGGTTTGAAGGCAGATCCCTCTGATGCATTCGATCATTTTCCTTTCTATTTCTTTACCTACTCTCATAAAACGGTCTGGCTACCTTGACTATAGGCAAGGAACCTTTTAATACACATGCACTGATGAAATGTTGCTCTCATATAAATTAAAATCAGATTTTAAATGAACATCGTAGCACTGGTTCAGTGCCCAACTGCGTAATGATGAGAAAAGATGAACATGACCTGCTAGTGTTTGAAAGAATGTTTATGCACAAATTTTATGGATCTTTCAGGATGGAGAAAGAAACAGGAAAGTGGACTTGACTAGAAAATGGCAATAACACATTCCTTCTACATTTCCCTTGTAGAATTCGATTAAAAGTGCTTTGACTTACTTAGTTTTATCCAACTACTATCCTCATAAATTTTCAGTTTTTAAAGTTGTAGAAATAATCCTACATGGGTGTGACGGACTAGCGCCAAGGTAATAATATCTGGGTCGAACTAATTAATTGTACTTAGTACAGTTAACTAATTATAGATATCGTGTTAACAGAAGGTTACAATCGAACTGTGAAAGAAAAAAAAACACTTTTAATTTGTTTGGAATATAGTTTGGTAATTTTATATTATTTTGGAAATTACTAATACATACTTATAGTTTTATTATTATTTATTTTATTTTTTTAGAGCCTTGAATCTGGATATCTGTTGCCGACACATAAGGTAGTGGATGCTCAGGATCAATTTGAAGGAGCCACTGTTATTGAGCCTGTTAAAGGTTACTATCAAGATCCCATTGCAACCCTTGATTTTAGCTCTCTATATCCAAGTATAATGATGGCTCATAACCTATGTTATAGCACTCTGATAAATCAGCCAGTTATAAATAAATTAGGGTAAACAAAACTTTTCATTATGTGTTGCTATAAATTACATTAAATATAATTAAATTTTTCTACCCTTAAGTTTAACAATGGCTAATCTTTGTCAAACAAATGATATTTATATGTGTGTGTGCACATACATGCAAGTGATCTGTTACTCTATTCCAAGATGTGCTATATTAAATTGTAAATTATTATTAATTTCATTTGGCAACCTTAAACAGTGAAATCTTCTTTATGTTTAAAACCTTTCAGTGCCTATTATTTTAACATATAGTTCAATCTGTATGAGTTAGAGTAATTTTGGTGATTTTATAAAATGCACTTACAATTTTATCCTACATAAGTTAAATTTGTTATGTAATACTTTAAAGTACAGTAAAACTTCGTTTATCTGGACCAACTGGGACAAAAAGCAATCTAGATAATCGAATGTGTGGGTAATAAGTAAAACAAAATTCTTAAATAAGCTGACATACCATTCATTATGATAAAAGCTATTTATAGCTGCTGAGTCAATCGAGTTCAGTGTCCTTTGACACTGGTAAACATTTCTTAAATTTTATAAAAAGTATTTTATTGCCATAATTTATTGTACAATCTATGCTGGAACTATACATTGAATCAATCTACAACCGAATATTCACTTATACATAGTTACGTTTTTCCTATCAGAATTAATAATTATTATCTGATGTAAACATTAAATTAAAAAGATGTCTAAAAATTTGATCCACATAAACGAGGGCTGGATAAACAAGGTTTTATTACTTAAGTTTCCTTAACAAGTTCCTGATCCTTAATTAATATATATTATGTTAATGGGGTTTTGAAATTGTATTAAATGGATGTTTGACTATTGTATCCAATTCTCCTGATAATTTAAAAATTAAATTATTTTATTTATAATCGAATATATAATTTTGTTCACTCTTAGATTGACTCCTGATCAGTATTCTGCAACTCCAGCCAACTGTTACTTTGTTAAAAGCTCTGTGCGGAAAGGCTTGCTTCCTCAAATTTTAGAAAGCCTTTTATCTGCCCGTAAAAAGGCCAAAAAAGAATTGGCAAATGAGACGGATCCTTTCAGAAAAAAGGTGCTGGATGGACGACAGTTGGCATTGAAAATTAGTGCAAATTCTGTTTATGGTTTTACTGGAGCTCAAGTTGGAAAACTTCCTTGTTTGGAAATATCTGGAGTAATTTTATTCAATTAGTTAATTTCTTAGTTTGGTTATAAAAAATGTTTTCATCATGCAACTAACTTTTTAATTTTTCTTGTATTTGCATGTTTTTTTAAATAACAAGTTTTGTCATTTTACTCTTATTCAATGCCTATTATATTCTCATATCGAATCTCTTCTTTTTTTAAAATACTACAATTTAATTAAAACTTTGTATTTTATCGTCTCTGCACTAGAAGTAAATTTCAGTGTGCTTTATTTGATCCTTAGCTTTCAACATGATCATAACTTAAAAATTTAAGTCCTCATGAATTCAGTAAAATTGCCTCATGCTATGCTATTCAATATAAAATAAATAAGATGAACTGAAACTATCTTGTATTCAACCTGAATTAAATTTAAGTCCTTTAATTTTATAATTATCTAATCTATTTTTTGTAAATTATCCTCACTATTCTCCTAATTATCAAAGTCTTAGTATTAGTAAACAAGTGACTACCAATTGATACACTATTGTATCAGTCTTTTCTAGTTACTTAATGCCATAATATATGGAAGGTTTTAGACCTGTTAGGCATAGCAGACAATTATCAATTCATTTTCATCACTTCTGTAACATTGAAAAAAAAAAATCTGCCCCCCCCCCCCATCTTGTTTTGTAGGCAATATGGGTTGTGGCAGTAGTATTTATCTGGGTTATTACATTTTTGACTTATTGTTTTTGTAGAGTGTCACTGCTTATGGTCGAAATATGATTGACAGAACTAAACAGGAAGTAGAACAGCGCTATTGTATAAAAAATGGATATAAGTGTGATTCTTTGGTATTTTATTTATTTTATAACACATAATTTATTGTATCTTTTGAATTTGCCTTGGCTTAATTGATTGTATTTCCAAGGTTATATATGGTGATACTGATTCAGTTATGGTAAAATTTGGTGTCAAAACACTTGAGGAAGCAATGGATTTAGGAAAGGAAGCTGCTGAATATATTTCATCCAAATTTATTGCCCCTATAAAACTGGAATTTGAAAAGGTAAAATAACCAGTAATATTATTATTAAGTCATCAAGGAGATACTGGTTGGGGGTGCAGTCAGAAATAAAACACAGTAATGAAATATACTGTGTAATGTGTGCCGACATTACAACCTAAGTTGTAGGCCTTCATTAGGATTAAGAAAAAACAATATATAAGAATAATGGAGAAGAATAAATACTATCGGATTATATGTGGGAATAAAAAAAAATAAATAAAAAAAATAGTATCATTATGCAAATATAAAAGTTATACAAAGCAAAAGAATGTATTAGTAAGGAAATGGAAGGGGGAGGGGGTTAAAGATGTATATGAGAACATAACAGAAAGTTAGTTAGCATTGAATTAAAAGGAAGAGATAGAAACAGAAACATTATAAAAGAAAATAAATGTAGTACAGATGAGATATACCAAAATAGAAAATATCTGGTGTGTCCACTCACATGACTTTCCTTACCGCTTTGGATGCAAATTCCAATACAAAAATTGTTTGCTGTATCTTCACTGATATAGATAAGGAATTTTTTTTTTAAGTTTAGCTTTGAAGACCATTTTAATATCCTTCAAATGTGTGTCTGAAATGTTCCGGGAGATATATAGTTATTGAGTTATCCGAAAAACTAAATGGGTTGCAATGGGAACATAAGCGGAATACTATTATACTGTACTGAAACATCGCATTCAAGTTCACTAAGCTGTATCTTTGCTAATACTGGTCCGATTTTTTTTTTTTTTTTTTATGGAATGTAATTACCATTCAAATGATCATAAAGGTAATCAAGAAAAAAAATATACAGGTACTTTGTGAGTTATGCGCAAATAAAGTTTTCTTTTCTTCATAACTTTGTTCCTGATTTTTCTTAGGGATGACTATTTATGAAAATTAAACGGCCTTTAAGAAGATTTTTGGTAAGTTTCATCAAAATCTTTAGAGCCATTTTGCTGCTTGGTATACATCTAAATTTTGAGCTAATTACAATATTTTCCTTGCCTTGTAGTGGCAGGAAAGTTAAAAAGAGTATACTTGATTCTTCACCAGTTGGCAACAGAATGACAAATTTGATATACTTTTCATCGAGTACAGCGAAAGACCAAGGGAATATTGAAGTGAAAATGATGCGTTATAGCGTAGGAAGGAGAAAAGAAGGGGGCATTAAAAATAAAATCAATGCTTATATTTTTCTGTATACTATTTTAATTTTTTTTTTCATATTCTCCCATGTAATCATACAGTATTTCTCTTCTCATTTCTATTATTCTTGTATCTCTCATAACTGTTTGCTGTATTTCTGATAACAAGCCCAACCATCATCTTGATTTCAGAAATAGTCAACTATATCACCATTATAAAATTAAGTTATGCATAATTATTATTTTATTTGTTAAAACAATTATATTTTTTGTTCCTAATTATTAGGGCTTGGATTTTCATGTAAATACATTTTCTTAACTGACAAATATATCACTAGGTACAAGTTTTTTTATGTTTGACACATTTGGGATCAATTTAAACCAATTTCAATCTACATATTTCACTCCATATTTGTTATTTTTTATTTTGATTTACATTAGAACTTACTAAGGATGGGTAGGGAGAAAAAAAAATCTTCAAAATATCAGTTGAAGTGACCCTTGCTTCTCAGCCCCTAACAACTTCAAAGGCAATTTCTAGATTTAGTTATACTTTAGTAATCTAATTTGATATCTCCTTTGATTTTATTATTCTTTGAATTGATAACACATACTAACATTCAGTTCCAAGTCCTCTTCCTTTCAATTTTATTCAGAGTTACGCAGTTTCTTGTTTAGTGCCAATTTGTGTTGGAAAAACTTATAATACAATTCCCGTTGTCTTGATTTTTTTCTCTAAATGAGTAGTCGTTAAAAAAGCTAAAGATAGGGTAGCAAAATATCTTTGTGAATTTCCGAATGAAACATTCAGGAGTGATCGAGATATTTATACTGTTCTTGCTGTGATAGGTCTGTTTCTAGAACAAAATGTTTCCAAGTTACTCAGCATTATTGGTGCAGTCTCACTCAAAGTAAACAAAGAAAAAAAATCAAGACTGAAGCAAGGCTTCATAACACCATCTATATCAAGTGGAAAAAGTAAGTCCAAAATTTGCATAAATTTGTGCCGTGTATTCGTAAGAACTGATATTCGTTTTTACAAAATAAGCAACCCCTCTTTCAAAGGTTTTTTGGAAAATATATTGGGAAAAAATGCTTGATCAGACCACCTTAAGAAAAAAATATCTGCAAAATGTATACCAAGAAATCCTCTCAAAAATTCAAGAGAATACCAAGGAAGGACATATTTGGGTTTCAATTGATGAGTACACTCTGCCCAGATTCCCCTTCAAAGCCATTTCTTCTAAATTGCCAAGTGTTGGAAAAATGCAATCATGCAGTCATTCTATGTTTTTTAAATTAATCTTTGAATCTTCTGTAGCCAAATGGTGTGCTGTATGAAAAAGTGTTTTGATTTTTGTCATAGGCACTCAGTACATGATTAAAGAAGGAAATTCCCTAACAGTATTTCATCCTAAAAATGGTTTATGTCACATTTTTTGTGCATGCGTTCCATCATGTTTCTGAAGCTGTTCGGTCTGAATTCCCCGAGGTAGATTTGTTGACCGTGTGCAAATGTCCAAAATTACTCTGAAGTGCGCTTACCTTCTCAGCCAGTAGTCACGAGATGGAGTAGTTAGTTAGTTGGGACTGCTCAATACTACTCCAAGAACTTTGACAAAATGGAGGATGTTGTTTCAAAGCTAGATGGTGAATCAGCCATAGCCATATCTCAAGTTCAGAAATTGTTGGAAAATCCGATTTAAAAATATAATCTGGCTTTCATCTCCAGCTATTGCGCTTTTATTGCACTTACTATCACAGCTTGAATTACAGAACGTGCCTTTATTAAAAAACAGAGAACTCATCAATGAAGCAATTTGCGAAATTCAAGACGCCTCAGAGGAAACAGAATTTGTATGAAATTGCAAGATGCCTTATGTTTGACAATTGACAAATGCATGTTGTTTCCAACTGTTTTCCTGATGAGTAAATCATTGTTTGGATCATACAAATTAAATATTTTTATTATATCTACATATTTCACATATTCATTTTTAAATTAATATATATGTAAGCACATATTTGTCATTTTTAATTACTTGAAAATCCCAGCCCTACTAATTATAAATTATTTATACTTTTTTTTTGACAATTTCAAGGTATATTGGCCATATTTGTTGATAAATAAAAAGCGATATGCTGGATTATATTATACAAGGGTTGATAAATATGATAAAATGGATTGTAAAGGTTTGGAAACTGTTCGAAGAGATAATTGTCCTCTTGTAGCTAACATGATGAACACGTGCCTTCAGAAAATGTTAATTGATAAGTAAATATTTTCATTTTATTTATTTATTTTTTATTTTTGGAAGTTTAAAAGGTATTGTACTAATTGTTTTGTATGTTTCTATTTGTATTTAGAGATCCTGAAGGTGCAATCAGTTATGCTAAGCAACAAATCAGTGATTTACTTTGTAACCGTTTAGACATATCTCAGTTAGTCATTACAAAAGAGCTCGCCAAAACTGATTATGCAGGTAAACAAGCTCATGTTGAACTTTCTAATAAAATGAAGAAAAGAGATGCTGGCTCTGCCCCTAAGCTTGGCGATAGGGTACCATATGTTATTGTCGCTGGTGCAAAAGCAACTCCAGCATATATGAAAGCAGAAGTAAGATTTGCACTACAAGAATCTTATTGCTGTGCATGATGTCACAAATATTAATTTCACTGGGAGTATATAATTTTTAACTATCCAAACTCACAGAACTTCTGTTATATTATGAAGTTATATAATCTTATTTTGTTCATTTATATTTACACTTTTTGATGAAGTTGTACTACATAGGTGAAAGGGTTAGTTTATCTTTTGAGTGAGTGATCTTATAGGAAAGTTATGTTGTAAATTTTGGTACTCAGTTTTTTGGGTCGCTGACCACAAATCTGAAGTTTGCTTGGAACCTTTTTTTTCACAAAAAAAAGTAAAAATGTTGGTAATTTTTTGGTTTTTCTTACTATATCTCGGAAACTGTTTTTTTTTTTTTTTTTAAGTTTGATCTATATAAAATTAAATTAGATAAAATTTACTATCTGTGAAATATTTTTCTACGATTAACTGTTAAGCCACTAGAGCGCTCTTCGTAAGAGGCCGCATCAAAAATTAAGCATTAGGTTAACCACATGTAATATTAAACTTCATGAATTACTCATACAAATACATTCATATTTGGTGTATAGGAACAAGAAATAAAAATTCTCTAATGCATGCTTTTAATAGCCAAACCATTAAAGAACATATCATGTGCTTACATGCTATAAGTGACTAATGAAACTTCAGTCCTTTTCGATAAATTGAAGTTTGTAAAAAATGTTTTCAATACTGTAGTTGTGTTTTCCTAAAATCATTATTGGATGCACTTACCAGAGCATTGCACAAGCAGAGGAACATTTCCTGCTTTCATTGTATAGATACAGTGGGAGGACTGCACCCTCTTTGAACTACCTCAAATTCGTATCATATAAGGGTTCTTGATCTGGAGCATCAGGCTGAAGGCCAGATTACAGCTTTGCACAAGCAGATAGTCCAGTCAGATTGCCACAAATAGGGCCATCCAGATGTAAAATTTCTGGTAGAGTTAATTTTTTAATATGATGTCTGGGATGGTTTTATGAGTGATTTGTAACATTTTCCCAACAAAAGGTTTTGCTGTGGTAACCGCCATCTTGAAAAACCTCAACATTTTCTTGTTTTGTTTTTTTTAGTTTTAATAGTTAGTTTTTTTTAGCCTTGTTTTGGAGAAACAGCTGTTCAAATTTAAGATCAATTTTGTAAATCGAAAAATCTGAATTTTTCACAAATCTTTATCCGGTAGCTTCCATATGACCACACCTTCAGTAAAATTTCATAGGACAACAGTTAAACTATAGTTCATTTACAAAAAGTTGAGTACCTAGATGTTTTGTCACCTCCAACAGATCCAAGATAAAGAGGTCTAAAAAATATATGTTATAAACTTTAATATAAACTTAGGAGCGATTTTGTATAAAATTTGACAGTTTGACTGGACTAAGAGGAACGTTTTTTTATTATATGAATTCAGTGGGAGGACTCCTCCCTCTTTGAACCATCTCAGATTTGAATAATACAAGTGGTCAGTCAACGTTCAGGGAGCCCAATTGTTCCAAGGGACAAATCTTCCAATTTTATATAAGAGAATGAGGTTGATAGTTTTTATGAAATCCAACAGCGAATAAATCTTGATGATTGAAATATATCAAAATCATAACGTTACAAAGGCTGTGTCAGGGCTTTCCGAACTAACCAATGAGGTAGAGAAAATAAATTTGCTGGACTCAGCAATCAATCAAAACAGAGTAGTTATATCTCCATAATGTATTGTGGGGCTTGTTCCAATATAACAAATTTGAATGTACATTTTGTTATGTGTTTTTATGTGTACATGTAATGTACATGTTTTTATGTGTATTTCATGAAATTTAATAGTAGATAGAGTCATAAATATCGTATTGGCCACTTTTGGAGAATTCAGCTTCTTTTTGAGGATACTCTAGCAGCTTGATGGCTAATAGTAGAGAATTATTTTACAGAAATAAAATGTAGGAAATTTTATCTACATCAATTCTGTATAGAATAAACTTCTAAAAAAACAAACAACAGTTTCCGAGATATAGGTGAAAAACCAAAAAAGTGCCAAAATGTTGATTTTTTTTTTTCCAAAAACAAAAGTTATCAGACAAAATATCGGTCAGCAAACCTAAAAAACTGTGGTATACCAAAATTTACGACTGTTAACAAAACTTTCCCCTTTTCTGTCCTAGTTTGACTGGACGGATTAGTTCGTGGCAGATGATAGTTGTGATTTGTGGAAAGCTGTAATGTTAACTATGTCAGAAAGATTAAAGAAAATAATGTCACATTTATAAAAATTTGATAAGAGATCTGTACAATTTCATGAAGTTTTCAATAAATTATATTATCAATGAGTTATTTAAAAACTCAGTAAATAATAAATATTGATTAATTTTGAAAATATGCATATAAAATATTCTATTATATTATTTTAACTTTATACAATTAATTTATTTCTGTGTAAGGTAGAAAACAAAAATTACATTATTTTTAATTATTTGAAATAATGTTGAAAAGTAATAAGATAGGTACCCATTTGATGAGCTCTTTCCTAGTATTCAACCTGTGTCCATTAAATCTGTCTAAAACATGTTTTATTTATGTTTATATTAATTATATTTACATTGCAGCTATATGGAGGTTGCAGTTTGTACAAAAGTTCAAGATAAATATTTGTCTATAAATAAAACTTTTTCCTTAATATTTGTTGCCATAAAAATTTTCATTACATTAACTTGTCTTATTTATTTCAGGACCCTATTTATGTTCTGGAAAATAATATTCCAATAGATACCAAATATTATTTAGAGAACCAATTATCAAAGCCATTAACTAGGATATTTTCTCCACTTCTTGGTGATAAAGTAGATTCTACTCTTCTTCGTAAGTTCATTGAAATAATACAAGTTATTTTAATTTGTGGATAAATAACAATAATTAACACACACATTTTATATTTATATATCATAATTATTTTTTAGATGGTGAGCATACAAGAACTAAGTCTATTATAACTTCAAAAGTAGGAGCCCTTGCTGCATTTACCAAGAAAAAAGAAGTTTGTCTAGGTTGCAAAACTGTTTTGCCAGAATCTGAACAGCAAAATCCATTATGTCATCATTGCACTCCAAAATATTCTACAATATTGATCTCTGAATTCAACAAGTAAGCAGTAAATCATTTATATTTATATCACATTAGGGTTAGAGTTACATATTTATTACTGTTATGTCCTAATGCTCGTTACACTAGATGATTATTCTAGGTATTTTTTAGCTAGTTAACTCAATGAGACCAGACCCGGTCAACCAACATATATTTATATCTTTTAAAATTGTATAGAGGATGTGTTGGCCAAGCGTGCTAAGGTGTCACCTGAGCATTCTTGAGCCAGAAGCAGCGCTGGTTCAAATCCAACCAAAGCAGGTTGAAATGTATTTTGTGGTGGACCCATGAAATAAATGTTGACTTTCTCACTCTGGTTAGAATAGGTTGGTTTATATATAAGCATTTTTATAAACAATCAAATGTAAAACTAGTACAACTGTTAGAATTCAAGTAGTAAAAATGCAAAAGAAATTACAATAACAAAGTCACAAAATTGATCAAGTAAATCGTGAGAGATGATACCAAGATACATTATTACATATTTTGGGAGTGTAAACAGTTTCATAAATTTTCTTAAGATTAGTGAATATTATACAAGACCTTTATACATAAATATAATAATTTATATTATAGCATAAAAATCAAGGTGCTTATAATTTGGTCAAGTTCATAAATCACGATATATATATATATATATATATATATATATATATATATATATATATATATATATATATATATATATATATATATAGAAAGAGAGAGAGAGAGAGAGAGAGAGAGAGAGAGAAACAAGATTTAATTATTATTTAAATAAAAATTACTAATTGAACCACTGATCAAGTCAAAACGTGAAAATCAATTATATTAAGAATTAAAACATTGAATGGAAGATGGGTAGGAAGTATTTTTAGGGAGGTTAAGATGAAAAGGGACAAGTATCTGGCAACCCTGTTACTACTGTTAGGCAACAGAGCACTTCAGACTTCTCTGATTGGTTTTACCTAAATGGTCCCAAAAACTACAATTTTCTGTCTATAATGTAATCCTACTTATCATTTTGACTCACTTATTAATTATTCAAAATATTATTATCATATTATTATCTAGTTAATTTCCTAAAGGCTTATTTAAGCAGCATCGCCATTATTAACATTTAAGGTCCTAAAAAATTTGAACCTGTTTTATTGGGGGAAAAAAAAAAAAACTTGTACCACTACAACTCGATAAGGGTCTTGGGTTCAGTACTTGGTAAAGACCATACTGTTTCTAGGCCAAAGGTTGTTCAAGGAGGTGATTCGGCCGATATCACGCTCAAACGCCACGTTTTTCCCCCAATTAAGGGTACCCACTTTATAGAGGCTGGGTGAGTCCCAGGAGGGTCTGCTGATCCCACAGGGTCGATCCACGGCTGAATACAGAATAAATAATTAACTGCCTCAGCCGGTCTCGAACCTGGAACCCTGAGATTAGTAGCGTAGTACCTTACCCACTGAGCTACCCCGCTCCCTAGTTTTATTGCAAATTATTGTAAATTAATATGTTTTAAATTATTATTATTGTATTCTAGTACAGCTGTACAGAATGTACTTATTAATATTAGGCTAAAACATTTTGGGCAGCTTCCTAATACTGTCTTAAAAAAATAGACATTAGCTGAAGTATGTACTTAAATAATTAACAAGATGTCAGCTTCATACTTGGACAGTTATCCTGTTCCCCTTATTTTACAGGGCAAAGCAAATGTTTATGTTTACAGAATTAAAATTTTCTTTGAGAAAACAAAAAAAAAACCTGCATCTAGACTATAGTCTTGACGGGTACTTTACTTGGTAAGGACTTATTGTTTTATGACCAGCGATTCCAGAACTGTCTCTTACGCACTAAGGTTACATTTTCTTAGATTAAATTTTTTTTTTCAGTTTGATTAATTGTGTCATTATTTTAGGATTTTTTTCCATTTACCAAATTACGGTAGAATATGGGCTTATTTAATTTTTTGTTATTTTAATTGTTTATTTGATGACATTCTAATTAGTCAATACTTCCGTCTGAGACTGTCTCAGAAGAGAGGTGTCCATTAAGAGAGGTTTCATTGTAAATAGGATTAACCATGAGTAATATTATTTAATATATTTATAATTAAACCTGAATATTTTTCATTTTATTTTGCTTGGTTTGCATATTTTGTTTTCAAGATTCAAAAATTCGTGCATATGAATAATATTAGTTTTACTCTTAAATGGGAATAAAATGAATCGTGACAAACGAGTATAAATTGGTTGAAATAGAAACTCGAAGCAGTTTGGAGCTGGAGCACTTAAGGGAACCTAGTACGATGGCGGAACTGGAACAGTTGAAGTGAATACGTTATTTCACTGTTCCCTTACATCTCTAGTCACTTAGCGACAGGTACAGCGTGCCGTGTAAAGTGAGACAGAAGATAGAATAAGTATGTGTTTGAGACAGGTGGACTGATAGACAAAGTTAGTGAAAAGAGCTTTTTTTCTAGCTTTCTTCTCAATATTTTATATACTTATTACCAGGTACTAATGGAAAAATAAAATTATTAGACTAAAAACTAAAAATGTCCGATGACTGGCAGTTTTTTTAGCATCATATTCCCTATTTTTCTCGACCCGAAAAATTCAAGCATAAATTCTGATTTTCTAGGAATTCAAGGCTGCTGGACACCTTGAGTTTATCTATTCTTTCTGTGACTTTCAACATTCTGCCATCTGCAGTGTTATGGTTTTATGAAATTAAATTATGTATTATATTTCTATAATTGTAATCAATTTAAGAAATAAATTATTCTAGATAACCATAATAACTTATTAGGAAGTAAACTCTCTCTTATTCTGTGCTAGTAAATTTATAAAATTGATACTTTTTAAAATTTTGTTTGTATTTTTATGAATAAATATTGTATAATCTTATTGTCATAGATGTGTGTTGTTGAAATAATAATTGCTGTTTTATCAGTAACCATCTTTGTGGATTATGAAGAACCCAAAAAAGTTATAGGTTTAGAATAACATAAGTGACATTTATTCATAAATTTCAGAGGTGTCTTTTGAGATTGGAATATGCATCATAAAATAGTGCCGTGATATTAAAACAAAATCTAATGCCTATTTTTTTTTTAAATAATTACTTTATTTTTCCTAAAAATCATATTTTATCAATACAGTGTACCTTATTTATTTTCTTACACAAATAAATTTGTTTGTTATTATTAATATATTTTCTTATCATTCATATTATTTCTGTTGTTTGGTGTTTTCTCGTATTTAATATCTTGCCAATTCCAGGAATATTA
This sequence comes from Rhaphigaster nebulosa, assembly GCA_948150685.1. Lineage (NCBI taxonomy): Eukaryota > Metazoa > Arthropoda > Insecta > Hemiptera > Pentatomidae > Rhaphigaster > Rhaphigaster nebulosa. The sequence goes on along the minus strand of OX411306.1, from coordinate 82,214,821 downwards.
GGTAAGGGAGAGTCTACTGTATTAAGTTTGTGGATGAAGCTTATTCTATAAAATATCTATGTAAATTTGACTGAAAGGTCTTGTAACTTAATGGGGCCAGAAGCGTTGAAACATTTTTAACACCAATATCTATATAAATAAATAAATATCTATATAAATAGAAATAAATATTTATATCTATATAAATAAATTATAAGCAGTCCCCACTTTAATTTATCTAAATTATTAATTACTCACTCACAGTTGGCCTATACACCACAATTTTCCATTTTTATTTTAGGTATAGGGATTTAGAAGAAAAGTTCAACAGATTATGGACACAGTGTCAAAGATGTCAAGGAAGCTTACACGAGGAAGTAATTTGTACAAGGTTAGTATCATATACCTTATAATATTCCAATTTATTTTTTATTTGAAAAGTTTTGACAACACTTCTACTTTCAGTCGGGATTGCCCCATTTTTTATATGAGGAAGAAAGTACAAATGGATCTAAACAATCAGGATAATACTGTACTTAGGTTTGGTTGTCCTACATGGTAAGAAAAGTTCTTCTGTTGCACACGATAGTCTTCTATTCAACAAGTGTTTATTGTATTTTTATGTATATTTTTTTATAAATCATTACAATGAAAAGCATTTTAAATAAATAAAAATAAATAGTTTATACATAAAATAAAATTAAAAAACAGCTTATTATTTACATTATGTATGCAATATAACAGCTGAATGAAGTGGACAGAATATTTGTCGTCAAAACCTTCTTAATTTAGTTAATATAGCCACTTCCTTATTTGGCACATAATAATACATTATGTAGTTATCCTCATTTTTTCCCATCCTTTTTTGTTTTTGACTCTATCGGAGGGCCCGTTTTTGTTGGTTCTTTTGGAAGACTAATTAGAGAATCAAGATGCTTGCTGACAAGTACCATTTGTAATAAAGGCATTACGGTAATGGATGAGAGATCTGCAAGCACTGCCTGGAACAAAAAAAAATGATATTCATATTGAGTTCATAAACTACTATCAAATGTTATCTTTTTATAAAGTTCATAATGATACTCATCATTAATGGTACTATTTTTAAATGTATCATATAGATTTCATATAATCTTAAGCTTCATTGTAAAGCCTTATTCAAATTAATGTTTTTTTTTTTTAATAATTATTCAAATGTAAATTTTATGTTATTTCTAATTTTGAGATACTCATTAATTATTTTTAGTCATATTTCTTTAATAAAATTGTACTATAAGTTATATTATAATTTTATTGTAAATTTAGCTACACCATCTTAAATAGAGCTGTGAAGCCTCTTCCTTCCTCCTCATTTAGAAAGCATGCATTTACACAAATAGTTATGTTCATTTCATAAGCATGCACAAAAGAAAATATAATCTTATATTTATAAATGGATTCATTTTAATTAAAAGAAAAATAAAGAATACAGTTTTTTAAAACAGTGAAGCAGGAAGTACTAACGGTTTATAGTACTATAAATGAATAATTGTGTTATAACAAAACAAAAAAAGTAAAAATACTGTGAAAAAATCAAAAGGTGATTACACATAAGGAGAAATTTTCATCTAACGATGTCAAAAAGTAAATAAATAAAACAATAGAGAGAGAAGAAAATGTATAAATCAATAATGTAGAAAATGAAGACATAATTATTCTGTGTTAGTAAGAAATGAATTATTTATAGTAAATTGGAACAGCAATTGTTTGACAATTACTTCAATTATTTTTTTTAGGTTGCCCATTTCTAGTTTCACACATTTGTCCGACCATTTTATTGATCAAACAGTCAATTGTTACTTAAGTTATTTATTTTCATGGGTATCAGCAGATGGTGCGTAGACATATTTCCTTTTTATCTTTTCATTCTGGAGTCTTTAATATGTTTTTTTAGTGGTCTGGATTGTGGCCAGTCTCTTCCTCTGCAGCTGCAAGAGGTGTTGGCTCCATGCTGGGAATGCATACCTCAGGATACCCATGACCACTCTCTTGTAAATGGTCATTGTAGTCGGGTATCTTAGGCCCCAAAACGCACCCCAATCCTGCATAATCCATTTATAGACAAGGTCACGGTGAGTGACGTTCAAAGTGACGTTGAATCCTCTCTTCATCTTCACTCTGAGATATGTCACCTCCTCACCATCTGTCCTATTTCAAGTATAATAGAGTGAGCCCTGTCTGTGGAGCCACTTACGAGCATGGCCTGGGTCTTGGATGTGGCCATGTTCAGCTTCCTCCTCACGTACCATTCTGACACTAGACTGGTGCACCTCTCTGCGTGTGCTTTCACTCTGGTTCTATTTCACTGCAATGCTCTGCCACTATGACCATCAGGTTGTCAACCTGCGGGCAACCTCTTTCTATTCTCCTCTCCACCTCGTAGTAGTTACGTCTGCTCCTGAGGTAACCACTAATGAGGGAGTTCAAGTTGCTGGGGGTATACCCTCCAGTTACTGGTATGAGGGAGTATAAGTTGCTCCTCGATGTACGGGGCACTATTTCTCTCCTGATCTTCGGCTTCTCCACGGCCAGACGAATGTCTCATCGATCCCATGGTGTAGCAGGCGGGTATTCCATGGTGCATCTCACCATGGCATCCACTTCACTGTCCTGGGACGTGTAACCCCTGGGGTACGTGTAATTGATATACACCATAGCTGCATCCTCCAGGGTTGTTGCCTGGGCTCCTCCTACTCCAAGGGAAGCTACCATCGTGAGGGGCTTCAACTTATCCAGTGCTACCCTGTACGGTATTCTCCAGAAATTCCTCTCCGTTTCCTCGACAATGAATACATCCCAGGACCTTTTCTTGTGGTGACGTACGCCGTTTCGGTATACCTTTTACCTATGCTTGGTTTCTTAATGGAGTACAGGTCTCCTCTCATCGTCTCTGTACTCCTAGTACTTATTCCTGGCCCTATAAAACTCCCTTTACAGTTGGGTTTAGGGCCGGAGTCCACCATGGGACTGGGCATACTCTGGTGTCAAAGGGATACACTCGCCACTTCTGTGATGGTGGCCGTCAGCATTGCCACTCTGGGATCAATCTCTGACTTCACCTCTATCGGCGCCATCTCCCGCTCTATCCGAGAATATACCCTCCAGTTCTCTGGAGATGACCCTCCAGTCCACTGGAGATGATCCTCCAGTCCACTGGTCACGAAGCCCTCGTCCACTTCTAGGGCGTTCCCACCTTCCTCCTGCACCACACTGAAGGCGACGACCTGGCGGTCGTGTCAGACCGTAGGGTCAATGCGCTGCGCCATGGCGAGTGTAATGTCGATCCAGCTCTGGCCCCTCGCTCCAACAAATTTGGGACCAGAGGACTCATTCATGACCACGAGCAGACACCTCGCCAGACTCTCTTCTACGGCTCTTCCTCTGGCGTCTGTGCGTACTGAACCCCAGGCTGTGCCCCACGAATTAGTGTCAGAACAGACTATTGCATTCCTGTACTTATGCGCGATGCCTCCACGGTAGCTATGCTATCGTCGGCGTTAGCCGGTCTCGGCAGCATGTATGTGGACATGAGAGCAAACATGATGCCGTCCCATCTTACATAACTTGCTGCCTGATCTGCCGTGGTGAAGTTCTTGAGTTTTATCACACCGAGGGCAGGATTGACAATCACTATTGCCGCTCTGGGTCTCCTCTCTCCACTGCTCAGATCGCCCATTCTCGATGCTACACCAAATCTGGCGACCACATTGTTCTGACACCATAGTCCCTTTTCCGTCATCTCCCAGTTGAGAATTCTCCTTGCCTGGTCGACACCTTCCATCCTTACCTGGACCGCACCAGACCTTGTAATCTTCTATCTTCGCCTTTGCCCCTATCGCCTCGAGATCCTCCTTTGATGGCAGCTGCTCATAAATATTGCAAAGGGACCAGTTACCGTCAGTCCCCTTCCCCTTCACCGTGATGTAAGTAACTGTCTCCTCCTGGGATTTGGTGACCGACTTAAGGGCCACTTTTCCCAGCATGTCTGCGAACATCTTTTTTCATAGTTTCTGCTTCACTTAGGCCTTTTCTTCTTTCTGGCCTCTATCCACGGCACCTCCTCTTCGTCTTCGGTCATGTCCGTGACCACTGTCACATGTTCCGCTTCGGTTTCTCCTGTCTAGGGCCTAGCAGCCTGTTTCTTGGTCTAAATGGCCTCACCTTTCCTTCCTTTCTACCTTCTTCCTCTCTTATGCCCGGATCTGGGTCTCCTCCTTCATCAGCTTAAGGGTGTCGATCATTTTATCCATCCTATTCACTGTTGGGGAGACCCACTTCTCTTTCTCCTCATAATATGCCGCTCCATTCGAAAGGAGTACCACAACTTGCGAACCACGTTGCTAGAGAGGCCCTGACCACGGATTACCTTCTGGGCTATCACCTCGTGGAGCTATACCTTCCAGGGCCACAATTAGGTCCCTCATCTACGTGACCCTGCCGTTGAGGTACCCCTGCTGCTCCAGGCTGCACTTTGTTCTTTTGCGAAGGTACTCCCTGATACCTTCCACTGCCTTAAATGCCTTGGACGAAGGCCTATCTTCCTCTTCCTCGCATGAGGGGTCTCATTCCTGGCACTTTTGGGTCTTCTTGGGTTCTGAGGGGTGACCTTTAGACCCAGTTTATGTTTATATGTTTCCTCGTCCATATCCTTATAGGATTCCATGTCGGTCGACATATAAATTCTAGCCAAGCCAGCGTCAGAATTGGAAAGTTTTACCGCCGCCATTTTGTTTTACTGAGTCTGAGTCCATGTTGGCGGCCGTTTTTCCATGCGTGGATCTCGACTTACCGCACTTCAACTGTCTTATAATTATTTTCGCTTAAATAACCTCCTGTCCAGCACTCACACAAAGTCAACAAAATAAAAAACTTCTAAAATAAAAATAACACTAAGTAAAAAAATGTTTACTCTCCTATCCTCTGGGCGTCCCGATTCGCCACTTAGTGTCCCTCGGGACTCAGCCATTAGTATTTAGTCGCACCAGCACACCAATAACGACGGACAAACTAAAAAGAACGTCATACCTCACCGGTGTTTGGGAGCAGACAGCTCTGAAGTAGACGGCAGTAGGTGGGGATAATCCCACAGAGTGACCAGGCGTAGATCCTTCCTCTATGACAGTCGGAGCGCTACTCTCAAGAGATATACTAACCCCCATAAGTAGTTGATGTTACCCTAATTTAAACTATTATTACAATATCCCCAGACCACTGGAAGTCGACAGCACTGATAATTTTAAATAATATCTAATTACAGCAGTAATAATTATAATGAATACGAATCTACAGCCAGTGATAAGGCATCTTGATGGTAAAGTTGTACCCAGTTCTCCCTTCCCTCATAGCTAGTTTTGTAACATGAAGAACATCAGCATGCATTTATCAATATATATCTGCTGGTGGATGTGGATATATTTGAGAAGGCATCCCCCCAGGTGCGGCCAATGAAGGAAAACACACCAATAGTTAAACTTATTTTTTATTGTGTGCCATCGTTTCGGTCTAGATTGGTAAGCCTTTATCAGGGCAGTTGATAACGGTAAAGATGAATTATCAGGAACTGGGTGATTATACCGGTTATGCCCAGTTCCTGAGGGTTCGCTTTGACATTATAAACTTCTCTGATGAAGACCAAAACGTTGGCACATAATAAAGAATAAGATTCACTTATTAGAATGTTTTTCTTCATTGATTGCACCTCACAATCAACTTCTCCTCAAATATATTTCTGCTGTTTTATTTTCACCACTCACTTAGCCATCAAATCCTAGATTGCAACTATAGTAAACTATAGTGAATATATGAAATAATAAAATTTTAAGGTTGTTAGTTTGCCTCAAGGTTACAATTGAACAATATTTTCAATCTTTATATTTTTTCTTCTAGACATTTCAGAGATGCTTTGTTTCCCCTCTTCAGCATCTAATACATCTATAACAAATTATCAAAAACTATCTCATAAACTGCTTACTATTTCTTATTTATATCTACAATCATTATTTTAATGATACTATTGTCGAACTTTTAAATTTATAAAATCTTAAAAAAAACCTTTCCCTTTTGTATTTAAACTCTGAACTTTTAACCTTAACCATTCATTGGCCATGTCTCATTAGTATAGTAACACTAATTGACTCACCCAACTGGTATATGAGTTAGTTATGAGAATTTTATTAAATAAATTGACAGGTTCAACAGAAATTAAAAAAAAAATAATGTAGATGTAAATAAGAAATAGGAAACAATTTGTAAGACAGTTCTTGATAATTTATTATGTTTGTATTAGATGCTCTAGAAGGGGATAAAGCATCTCTGAAACTTCTAGAAGAAAAAATATATAGATTGAAACTATTGAGTTTTAATTGTGACCTTGAGGCAAACTAACAACCTTATAGTATGGAAAGTCAAATATTGGAAATAATTAAATATATTTTACTTTCCCTTGTCTATTTGCGATGTATATAGTAACGGGAAGTATTGCGATCGTGAAAATTTTCGAATTCGAATTTTCAACAGAAATACACGTTTTAAGGTCCCCTGAGTCCAAATAACCAAGTTTGGCAAAATGGTCTGTGTGTATGTGAACAGCCTAGCTCAAAAATGAAAAGTTGTACAATACTGAAATTACATATTTAAAGTAGGCACATGCATGTGATGTTATAGCAACATTTTCGTCAAAATCGACTAACCGGAAATGCCACTTTATATAATCGATTTTACATTTTTTTTACAATTTTCTCAAAAACGGCTCTAACGATTTTGATGAAACTTGCCTAAATTATTCTCCATAAAGGCCTTTAACTTTTCATATATGCGAACTCTTTTTATGTGATGCACGCACCGCACCAGATATTTTAATTAAAGTACATATCAATGGCTAAGAAGTGATACCTCTTAACTGCCTAAAAAGCAGATTTCATGTTAAGACATCATTAATATCAAGAAACTACACTCCATCGACTGGGGAGATTATATTTGTCGGTGATTTAATGTGTCTTTAAATTCAATAAAATTGTATCTTTAATCATTACTTAAATGAATAACTAATTAAGAAAGTAAAAATTACCTCAAAACCTGCTAAATCTTTGACTCTGATTAATGATACTTTTCTTAAACCAACAATGGTGACTGCCATAATGGGTAATATTTCAAGAGAATCATATGCCAAGATAAGATCCCAAAGATATAATACTTGTTCAGGAGACAAATGCCCGCTGAATGCTCTCATTATCCATTTGAAAGTTAGGCGAATACTGAAGCAAACAAGTTTGTGTTAATACATCAGTTTTTTAATAACTTACTAAGAATACAAGTTATTTTTTTAGCTTACGGTTGCACGCCACTTGTTTTTATGTGGCACCACAATTCATTATCTAATCTATGTAATAGCCTTTCAAATAGAATACAAAGTGAGAGTATGCCCTGAGGGTGAGAAGAAACTTCATGTAGGCGAAACCAATATCTTGTGTAAAAAGCTCGGAAAACATAGTAAAGCTGAACAGGATCATCATAAAGATAGCAAAATGGTGTTGCTACAAAAAAATACATATGTTTATTTGAAAGGTAATAATTACTCTATAAATTCTCATGTCATGTTTTATTTTTAACTTATTAATGGAAATATGTAATACAAGTATAGTTTGTCAAATTAAAAGAATGCCACTGAGAGATGAGGTGCCCCAAGGTCATCCTGTTTCCCATCCTGATGATTAAATGATAAATAAGGAATTCTTTAAATACTGTAATTCTATTTATATAAGAGATTAATACATAAAATGGTATGCCGATATCAGAAGGACAGCAAAAAATGTAGCACCCACATGTTGAAGTTAGGTATGTTATTATGGGTTGTGGATGGAATGAGTTAGAGGCATGCCTCCTCCTTGCCTTTGGTTCTGTTTCAATGGTATTCTTTAAACGGGCAAATTAAATAGGGAAAGAAAAACCTTAGGAAATTAAACACACACATATGTCGCACCCATCCTAGAAAAGTGCGACAACTCAAAAAAGTAGAATTGTGGGATAACGTGATAATCCTGGCAGTAGAGACTGAATGCTGACCACCTCACCTCCTAGTATAATAACTGTTTTTTACTGTCATCAAATAAAATACATTTTATAGGCTGTAGTGGTAAACGTTTCTATATATGTAGTATGATAAAAAACATATAGTCCCTACATGATTACTCTAAAACTTTAATTCATAAGTTTGATTTTCATGAAGGAGAAACATACCCTGTCACACTAATTATTTACACAATCAGAAAAAGTTTAGAATATACCTTGTCCAATTTCAAGTCCAATCTTGCCTTAACAATGGAACAGCAATAACATTAAATTATGCTGAAATCACAAAAAATATGGGAACATAATTTATCTTTTGTAAAAATTGGAAAAACTTTAATTTTCATGAAGTTATATTAAAATGAATATTTATTTATTTATATACAATCAAAGCTTAATACAAGAACACATTTGGTCTAGGCGAGATCAGTTTTAAAATTGGTTATATAACTTTGATGTGTAGATTTTATACTGAAATTTAAATAAAACTTATTCTATACACAAAGACTTTTGTAACAACCTAGTACTTACTCATTGTTAATATAAAATACTAGTGAATTTATTTATCATGTGATGAAATACCTCAAATATTATCATTATTGGTGATTTTCTCTTTATAATCTTACCATACATTGTGAATCCATGGAAAGGAATTATTCCATTGGGAGGATATATAACTGTATTTTCTATTGTATGTGTCTTTCCTCTTAAAATACCATGCACTGGCTGTGCTGAGCTGTGGCTAAATATGCACAAAACTTCAGCATCTCTTGAAAAACACAGCATAACCTAAATGAAATAAACAAATTTTTAATTAGTAATGAAAATAGAAAATTAATAAGATAATATAAATACAATATTTAGTAACATTTTAATTAAGCATTATAAGAGAAATTATAATCAGCAAAACAACAATATATTGTCTGATGTTTATAAATGACCACAATTTAAAAAAATATATATTGTCAAAATTTATTGATAATAATTTAAATATATAAACAATTATTGTATGTTTTTTAGATTAAATTATTATGACAAATAAGATTTTTCTTATGCAGAAATTAATTTTTTTTTCAATTAATAACATCTGGAATATGGAAATGATTAAATACCACCAAATTAAGGTAATCAATATAAAATAGTATATCTTTTTAATTGTTGATTTGGCTATTTATGTATTGTAATAGCATATTGATATGATTTTATTAATTAATAGTTGGTTTGTTTTTTGGATGTTTATAAATAAGATATAAAATTAATGTGCAATAATTTTGTTTATAGAAGCCTTTATAAAATCCTCATAGACTTTAAAACTAGTCCAAAACATTTTCAAATGTAATAAAAGAAAGAAAGAAGTTTAAATTTCCCGGAAATTATAATAATATAAAAATGTTTTTTTTTTTTTTTTTAAAACCACAAAATTACGTTTCATTTTGGTGCTCTATCACTTCTTCTGTTTATCCGATTTCGACATTATTTGACTCTTTAGAAAAAGGGGAGTTTTTTCATTCCATCCATAACTACGATGTTTACACAAAAATGTTATTAACATTTAAATGCCTATCATTTACACTACTCAACGAAATGTTGATAAACATAGCTAGTAAAAATTTTATTAACATTTCGATGCCTATTGTTTAGTCAGTAGCAAAATGTTATTAAAATTTTCAACGAATCGGCATATATGGTCGAGAAAGAATTTCATTTTTCATGTTACTTATAATTTACTAATTTTTGGTTAATTATTATAATATTTCAATGTGATGTGTTAAGTGAAAATATATAAGTAAAGAGTTAAACATTGCTTGAAAACATAACTATAATTGAAATTATGTCAAATAAATTTGAATTCTCATATTGAAATTAAAGCATTCATTGAAAAGAAAAATGTTTGGTTTGTTTTTCCATATCATATTAGTTCAATTATAGCGATATAATTATGAGTTGCAATTAAAATTAATATTAACAAATCTATATTCAAATTAAATGTTATGTATATTTAACTAGGGTAATTTGTATGTCGTTTCTAGGAATTAGTTATGCGATATTGGTTTTGTTATTTCTAGGAATGTGCCATGGGGTTTTATTCTGTTAATAAATATTCAGTTATGTCAAATAAATTAATCTTATTAAGAGATTTCATTCAGTCATTATTGGCATGACAGATGCATGTAGCAGTCCTTGGCCTGCTCAGTAGCCTTTGCCCAGTCGTCCCTATTGGCAGCGCACCTGATGGATATCCCATTCTTCCTTAAATCTTCTCTTACACTATCCATCCATCTAGACTTCGGTCTTCCATGATAAAGCCTGCTTGCAGTTCTCGCTTCATCCATTCTCAGGACATGCCCCAGCCATTTCATAGGTTGAACTTGAGCGAACTGGGAGATAGATAGGTCACCGTACATTGAGTATATTTCCTTGTTTGTTCTTGGGCGTGGAGCTCCTGCCTCGAGTTTAGGCCCTATTATTTGTCTAAGGATTTTCCTTTCGAAATGATCTATTCATTCTGCAGATGCTTTCGTGAGTGTCCATGTCTCGCATGCATATGTAGCAACCGGTCGAATAAGAGTCTTGTAAAGCCTAAACTTAGTTGCACGAAAATCTACTTTTCAGAAGGCTCGCTAGAGAATAATAGCTATATTGGCAGCCTTTATTCTAGTCAATATCTCCTCATCTTCACTATAGGTATCATTTATTATTGACCCAAGGTAGCTCGAGTATTAAGAGGTAAAGCTCGAGATTGCTTGGAATGCATGGTTTCCTACGGCATAGTGCTGAGGTGGATGGACGTGCTTCTTCTTACTTAACACTAGGATTTTGGTTTTGGATTTATTGACAAATTTTCTGTGCTTCATTTTCCAATCTACAGAATGCTTCCTTCACTGCTTGAAGTGATCATCCTGCAATGACCATGTCTGCATATGCAAGTAGTTGAGTAATTCTGTGAAATATTGTTCCTCCATTATTTAACCCTGCCCTTCTCATGATGGTCTCTAGGACAATATTTTAACAGGAGTGGGGCTAATGAGTCACCATGTCTCAGACCCAAGCAAACTTCGAAGGAGTCGCCAATGTTTCCTTTCACCTTAACTCTACCGACAGTGCCTCCATTGTAGCCATCGTCAAACGTATTAACTTCGCCGGTATGCCTAGTTCTTTCATGGCATTATAAAGCTGTTTACTAACTACTGTATCGTATGCCGCCTTAAAATCAATGAAGAGCATCCACATCGAGTTATTATATTCTTTCATTTTTTTCCACGGTCTGTCTAAGGACAAATATTTAATCAATTGTAGATCGATTTGTTCTAAAACCACCTTGGTAGTCTCTGAGCTGTCTCTCCACGATGAGATTATACAGAGCAATAGAGAAAGCCTTATATGCAGAATTTAGTAAACTGATGCCTCTATAATTTCTCCAGTCACTTGCATCTCCTTTCCTCTTAAAAATTGGGACAATGAGTGACTCTTTCCATTCTTCTGGTATCTTTTCTGTTTCCCAATTTTTGATATTAATTTACATAATTCACCTGAGAGGCGATTCCCACCTTGTTTGAGAAACTCTCCAGGAATCCTATCTGATCCTGGAGACTTATTCATTAATTTTCCCAAAATATATATATTATATCGTCAGAATCAGGTGGGATGGCTTCATCAATATCATCTTCCATTGTTCGTATACTTCTGTTGGTTTCCTTTTCTCCTTCAGCAGGATTGAGTAGCTCCTGAAAATGCTCTTACTATCTTTCTTGGACCTCGTTATCCACAACAAGCAACTTATCATTTTTATCTTTCAGCATACCTGATTCATTAAAATAACCTATTTTAGTGGCCTTTGCATCCTGAAAAAACTTTCTGGTTTCATTCTTAAGCCTTGCCTCTTCAATGTTTTTAACTTTTTCCAGAAAGGCTCTTCTATTTTTCTGTCTCTTTGTACTCTTTGTGATTCTGACGAGTATCTCTATTCAGGTATTTTATTCTCTTAACATTCCTTATTTTTACTGCTTCTTCACATTCTTGATCATACCAGGATGCGGGAGTAGTTCTCTTATCTTTCTTGCAACATTGGTCTGCGGCTTCCTCTCTTACTTGTTTAAGTATGTCCCATTCTTCCTCAGCATTCCTACCATCTTCACTTACTGGTGTAGTCTCGACTCCTCTCAATGCAGTTTCGGAACATACCTTTTATCTTCTCTCTGTCCCACCTGTGCACCTGGTCATAATTTCTTCTCAGTGCCTGATGTATCTGACATGCCATCTTGGTAAATACCAAGATCTGTATTTACAATAATTGTAATACATTGTAATTACAATGGTCTGAGTCAATATCGGGGCCTTGGTATGTCCAGACATCATGCACATTGTTAAAGTATCTACTGGAAATAAGAATGTGGCATATCTAAGTCGTAGCCCCATTTGGAGAAGTCCAAGTTCCTTTATGTGCCTGTTTATGGGGAAAAATTGTGCTCATTACAACTAGGGCATTTGCTGTGTCAAAACTTATCATACACTCCCCGTTGTCATTGGTCCTATCGTGCATGCTATTCCTACCTATTGTAGGTAAAAACATTTCCTCTTTGCCCTCCTGTGCATTAAAATCATGGACAGGCATCTAGGATTTATTAAGACATTTACATTTCTTTAATTAATTTCTAATTATGTGTAAGGGAATTGGTGGAGTATTAATTATTCTCAAAATGGAATGACTTCCCCTTCTGTTTTTTCAAATAAATTCTTAAACAATTTAAATATTAAAAAATAAAGTTACAATTTAGAATTTTACCAATCTAAGAACTGAGAATATGTATATGCAGTGGAACCTTGATTACCCGGGATAATGGCTGGAAGGAAGGTGTAGGGATAATGAAAAACTACGGGTAATCAAATTTCTTTACTTATTTACTAATAGTTGATAAGAATGAAAGAAAAATCATAATTTACAACAATAATAAATTTTAATTTATCTTATTTTTCATGAGAACAAAATAATCCGATATTTTAGTTTGTTTTGTCATTTTATTTCTGATCTCTTGTCTCATTTATTGTAATTTTAATATTTTTATATAACCAGCATTCTCTTGTCCAAAATAATTTGGTAAAGTTCCGATATTTTCTGCATTAGGTGCACAAGGACCTAAATTTTTTCTCCCGAAGCAGACTGTCCATGGTCCAAACCTCCGGGCAGCTATTTGATATTCTGGAAGACCACAATATGATTCACAGTCAATGTACGCAGGATAGGGTCATCACTCATAGAATAAGGTAGAAAACAAGGAGAGACAAAGTCAGAAACACTACAAAAAGTAGCAATCTGGGAGTAAAACCAGCCAAAAAATATAATACAGGAAAATAGGCTGTACTGGTATGACCATGCCAAAGGAATGCAGGAGGAGAGAACGGCCAAAATCATGTACGAAGTGAGAGTGGAAGTAAGAAGGCCTAGAAACACAGAGGATAGTGTAGAAGTTTTCAATAGGAGCAGAATGAATTGGAACAGACGCAGAGAGCTGGTACAAGATCCTGATTAATGGATCAGGCTCTCTAAACAGGATCCTCAACACTGAACACACAGTAGCTGTTTACCTTTATTATATATATATAAGGTAAAGATGACTGGTTTGTCCAGCTCAACAATTTTTATAATGTAAACAAACAGAATATGATTTAAGATCAGTATAAAAAAAATGACTTTTTCTCCCTTTAACCAAACACCACGGAAATCCAGTCTACTATGATATTCCGAGCAAGGCTGGGTTCTTAGCATTTTAACGACCAAATTAAAATTTGGGATGAAAATATGTTTTGTTTTTTATTTTGATAATGTTTATAATGGTGGTTTAAAAGTGTAATATTTACTATTTCTTGATCACAAATAATGTTTTTACATAAAATTTATATTATAATATGTACATGGTTAAGAGCCTAAGGACTAAGTATCTATTGGTATAAAAGTAATGACTTGAATTGATGTACAATTATCTTAGAATGAATACTGAAAGTAAGACTCACTTGATATATTGGTCTAAAAATAATTACTTAAATTGAAGTTCAATGATCTTAAAATGAATACAGAAAGGAATACTCACTTGGTATAGCACATCTTCAAACACAAAATATTGATGGTCATTTGAGGCAGTTAGTTGAACATCCTTTAGAAAACAATAATTGAAAAGAAAATCAACATTTATTATTTTATTTCTTCTATTTCAATAAGTGATTAAGCATTACCTTTATGATTAACTTGTCAACCATTAATTCATACTGTAAAACTACATTTTTCAAATATTGGAAATACAGCTTTTCCTATAAATTACAGTGTAGATTATAAAGTGCTATAAAAAAAAAATTATAAATGTTAATGGGTTTTCTTAAATTGCAAAATATTAAATAAAATAAACATATATAAAAATATATATATATATATATATATATATATATATATATATATATATATATATATATATATATGTATATATAGTAATGTCAGCTAAGTAACAGTGAATAGATTTCCGGATTAGTAATCCTGAGGGAAACACTTTCAGTTAGTAGGCTTGACTAACATAGTAGATTCCCTTTTTTCTAAGTTCGAAAAGAGTTAAAAATTATAAACTATATTAAACGATTACAAGTAACAGCCAAATTTGAATACTAAATAAGCATTCCTAAGGGTTAGGCTCGGTGTTATGCTTGGCTTGTTAACATTCTGCTGTTTTGTTTACCTGTTAACTTAGTAGCCTTTGACAAGGTCCAGCTGCTATATAGCAATATGTTAGGTTATTCAAAAATTAAATTATATCGAAATTTATTTGCATTTCAATTTAAAATTAATTTTACTTTTTTTTTCCTAGTTAAATATTAATTCTTCTGGAGTTCCTACTCCAAATAATAATCAAACACGAGTATTTAAGATGAGACACAGAAACTAAGGCATTCTTCCGATCGTGGCCTGCAAGAGTACGGTACTTCATAAAACTCAATCAAAAATTATCTTTTTCCTTATTTAGGCTAATTAATCTGGGACCTGGTTGGAAGTAAGTGTTGGAAAGCTGAAAATTATACGGAATTATATATATTACAGATAATAGTACCAGGTATAGTTTGCCCAGTTCTGAGTGAGCCAAGGCAGAGGATAGGAATTTTTGGTCACTTTTTTCAATTTTTGGCCTATAACATTTAAACGGTGTACACTAGCGAAAACAGTAGTCTATTATAAATTGAAGATCATTAAATTCTATGTAAAATGAATACCTCAAACTTTGAATTCAGTTTGAAAGAAGAATCAAAATTGAAAATCGAGAACTGGACCCCAGTTGAGACCAGAAAGAGATCACGGAGGGAAGTTTTGGAGAAGTTCTGAAAATTTGTTCATTTACGTTTTGGAAGGTACTGATACTTATTTCAACTTTGCTACCTCAAATTTTCCCCGGAAGTATAAAAAAAAACAAAAAACATATGCATATATATAGATATATGTATATATATATATATATATATATATATATATATATATATATATATATTATTTTCTCATACCTGAGGAGCGGTAGGCACTGTTACCATGCTCCCAGTCCCGGGTTCGAAACCGGCTGTAACAGATAATTATTTATTCTGTTATGCCGTGGATCGGGAGACTCTCCTGGGGATCACCCAGCCTCTATAAAGTGGATACCCTTAATTGGGGAAAAAACCTGGCGGTTGGGCGTGATCTCGGCCAAATCACTTCCTTGTACAATCGTTGGCCTAGAAACAGTACGGTCCTTACCAAGTACTGAACCCAAGACCGTTCGTGGGTTGTAGTGGTACAGGTTTTTTTTTTTTTTTTTTATATCTGGAAACTTGCATGATTCGAATAAATTCTAATATTTATTTTATGCTAAATTAAAGAAGAGTAAATTAGCTAAAGAGTTTTTGTTTGGACATTCCGTTTTGAAGCGAACGTGAGTCGAAATTATGAGGCGGAATGTCTGAATTAATCTTTGAGCAAGAGCTCTCGGAGGTAAATTTTGTAGAATTTTTAGAGTACTGATTACGAATATTAACTTTGTTACCTCAAATGTTTCGTGGAAGAATAAGAAAAAACAATTTTTTTTTTGTTTTCTTTTACTTATAACTTTAAAACTATGTTTTATTCAAATATTTATTTTATACTAACTTAGAGGTAATTTTCTCTTATTACCTATAATTTTGATTCTAAGGATATTTTCGTTTGGCTGCTTTGTTTTTAAGTAAGTGTAACTAAAAATTATGAGGCGGAATGTCAAAATTAATTTTTGAGCTTAAGTATAAAAAATAAAGAAGAGTAAATTACATACAATTTTGGTTCTAAAGATTTTTTTGTTTGGACTCCCCGTTTTGAATTGAACATAAGTCAAAATTATGAGGCAGAATATATAAATTAATCTTTGAGCAAAGTTTGGAGAAGTTATGAAAATTTGCTCATTTATGGTTTTTAGGGTACTGCTAACGAATTTGAATTTTGTTATAATTACTGGTAGAATTGAACTGAACTTGCAAATACTGTTTTCGGTATTATTAAATGTTTTGGTCGGAAAGATAAACACAAGGTGTTAGGTAAGAGAGATTTGTTTTTTATCAGTAGCTAAGGACTACCGAATATACTTAGTATTATCAGAGATAAACCTACATAGTCCAACAGGAATGTTTCATGGAACTAAGAAAGCAACAAACCCACACCAGGTGGCAGTTCAATGCTGCCAAGAGGAATGGTAGATGGGAAGCCTACAAAGTAGCGCTTACCGAATACCACAAATTAGTAAGGAAAACCAAAAGACAAGCTTGGAGGAAATTCTGTCTGGAATTTGACAATATTCCGGCTGCATAGTGAATCAATAAAATCCTCTTGAAGCACATTGGTCACAGTACCATAGATACACTGAAGGTTGGGGAAGGATTTCCCAAAGACGAGGATTTTAAGGAGTAGTCTGGCAATTGATTATATTTCCACTAGTTGGAGCTATGCTACCAACATAAACCAGGCAAAGGGTCATATGATGACCCTAAAGCCTTCAAACCAATATGCTTGTTATCATTTCTAATGAAGACATTGGAAAAGATTCTGGACAAGCACATTAGAGAACAGTTGCTGTATGTATACATGTCCTATACATCCTAATCAGTTTGCTTACCAAGCAGGCAAACCTTGTGACGTAGGCTTACATCACTTGGTTTCAAGGATTGAGAAATCAGTAAAACAACAATAAATAATGATAGACTTGTTTGTTGGTATAGAAAGCCTTTGACAGAACTCCTTATGATGTTATAGCTAACACCCTAAGGTACCAAAATGTTGATCCTGTAATCTCTGGCTGGATAAATAACATGCTAGAGCAGTGGATCCTCAAATCGCAATTAGGACACACAGAACCATGGATTAAGCCCAAAGGAGGCTACCCACAGGAAGGTGTACTATCCCTATTACTGTGGTGTTTGGTGGCTGATTTATTACTGACAACCATCAACATAGCAGGCTTTTATACACAAGGATATGCGAATGATTTCACTACCCTGATTGGAGGTAAACACCAGAGTGTACTTCCTGACCTCCTCAAATGAGTAACGGACATCTTGGTGAGGTGGTACAGAACCAATGGCCTTAGCGTCAACCCACACTAGGTTAATATCTGCATATTTTCAAAGAATAAGAACTTGGCTATAAAAATGTTGGATGGATGGCACCCAGCTGGGTCTGAATAAGGTGGTAAAACACCTAGGTGTTACATTTGATCAAAAACTAAGCTGCACCAACATGTGGAAAACAATAAATAAAGCACTTAAGTGACTCGGGGTCTGTAAAGGTGGGCAAGACTTGGGGTCTCAAACCCTGTATGGTCTGCTGGCTGTACATAACAGCCATTTGACCAAAGGTATTTTATGCATCTCTGCTATGGTGGCATTAAGGCACAGGTGGGTATATCTAGAATCAAGCTGGAGAAGCTACAAAGACTGGCCTGATTAATGATAACAGATACAATGAGAACTACTCCAATGGCTGCTATGGAGGTAATGCTTGGCTTATTACCACTACATTTGAAGATCGAATCACATGCCTACAAAACTATTTACAGGCTAATAAAACAGAAAACAACTTCCACCGTTTTAACACAGGTTGGGCATAGGGAGCTGGCACAGCGGATCGAAAGCAAGAGAGTGCTTACCATGCATTCCAATTTTCAAGTACGCAAACATATAGACACTGATTACAGAGTCTTTATTCACAACACAAAACAGCATAGATCCAATAATGGTATCAACTGTTATATAGATGGCTTTCTCACAGCCCATGGGTCTAAAGTGGGAATATGGAGAAAAGATAAGCCACTAAATCGAATCTCAATTCCACCAGGCATTTACACTACAGTATCTCAATCTGTTAATCAAAGCGATTATCCACGGTGCCTTCAGGCTGCTAGAAGAGGGCTTAGGAGCAAGAAAATCACATTCTATACCAACAGCCAGGCAGCTATTGGGGCACTGAGCAACTATACAACAGATTCAAGGGTGGTATGGGGCTGCAACTCAATACTGAACAACCTTGCAAAACATAACAGTGTGAGCGTTGAGTGGATACCGGGTCACTCCGGATTACCAGACAATGAAGAAGCTGACAAAATGGTCAGATTAGGTTTGGTTTGCATTCCCATGGATTGCATTCGAAACCTATCTGTGGCATAAATCTGAGTCTTGCCAAAAGGAAAATTAAGGCGAAATATGACATCACAGCCAGGCAACAATGGCTAATGAAAAAACAGCATCATTCAAAGCTGTTCTTGGATGGTCCCTGTACCAGCAGAAGAAGTGAACAGTTACTGAAAATGGAAGGGTCTCACTCAAAATAATTACAGTGATCTATACTGGACACTCTAAATTAAATAGTCATATGTTCAAACTCAAATTGACGGGATCATTCCTGTGTAGATGCTATCACAATGAGGATGAAACAGCTTACAAAAAATTATCTGCTTATGCAGCAGGTTCTCAAGATTGAGATTCCTGCTGTTCAGTTTGGACCATCTTACAGATTCAGTGTGAGCTAATAAATCCAACAAATCTATTCAGATTTGAGGAGCAATCAAAGGTCATGTTTTGACTGTAAATCAGGGGCATTGGCGCACAATGGACTTGATTAGTTAACGGTACAATTTACCAAACACAAAAAAAAAGTCATGATTATTTTCAAAAACGAACAAATACTAGTTTCTGCTTTAACTGAGACAAATATTTAATGATTAATAAATTTTCTTTTTTACTTACATTTTCTTTGACTTCTACACCTAGAACCTGAACCCACATTGTTGCTCTCAAAGATCTTGGGCAACCTTTTTTCAAATATTCTTGGGTCACTGGAGCATGATTAGTTTCCAAAACTATAAAATAATAACTTTTTATTTCATAATTGTAATTTTCTTAAATAATATTTTATATTAAGAAATGGGAATTCTCCAATTATTTCCATGCTTTTATTTCTGTCTTTTAAAATTTCAAGAATGGCATGTAGCTTAAAAATTTTGTTTTTAAACACAAGTTAATTACAAATTTTATTAAATTCTCTTAGTTTTTTTGTTTTACAATTCCTTAAGGTTATGTATATATATGTATATATATATATATATATATATATATATATATATATATATATATATATATATATATATATATATATATAGACACACACACACACACATACATATCTCAACAAAGTTGAATATAAAAGCACAATAAAATTATCCTGTCTCTGCACAATATTTGTGTATGTATATGTTTTGGAAAATAAAAACAGTAACCCATTTTTTTTAGAGGAGAGGCTGGTGATACATAACATTGGTTGAGGCAACTGAGTCCAGTGATGGAACAAACCAATCTTTCTAGAGATAAGATCAGAATAATTCGCTCACTGCAAAGAGAAATAAAATATCTTTTTTTAGCTCTTTTCACTGATTCAGTAAAATAAATGTTCCTGGGGAAAGGGAGGGGGGTAGAGTGGAAATTGTGATTTACTAAAAGAAGCTCTTTCAGTCAGTTCATAAGCAGATTGCCCATCTCTAGTTGTGTCATCAATGCCAGTAATCTTTCAGTCCTTGACCAGAGAGTTCAAGAATGTCTTAACCCTTAATACAGTCGCCATATTGCTGAACTTACCAAGCATACTACACAATAAACAAAAAATGTTTGGCTCTGACTGTTATTGTCTTTTTAACATAAATTACTTTTCTTTTTAGTTAAATATAAGTTAAAAATATTATGGAAATTCCTTTGTTTTTTTTTTTCACTATAATTAAATTTATTAGTTTTTTCCTTCTTCGTGGTCCACAGAGCCTCAAAATGGTCCATGGGAGGATCTGAGGATCCCTCCTGCATCTTTTTTGCCAGGGCTTATTTTTAGAAATGTTTTATTGTTTAAATTTCCTGAGGTGTGAATGTTAGTTGAAATGTTTTAACAGATAAATGCCCAATAAAACTGCCTCAAAATGCACTTTTACTCTTTTAATGACACTATTTGATATATCCTCTACCTTCGACAGTGTGAGGTGCCCATTCATGCTCAAACAGTTACAAGAGTATGAGGCTCTCAGCATTTTACATCCCTCTTAAGTAGCTACCTCAGCAAGAGGAGGATTAAGGTGCATGGTAGCTACTTTGATGTAAACAGAAGAATAGAGAGGGCCAGCCCAGTGGAAACCGGTTTTTAACCAGTTGCTGGGAGAATTAAAAGCAGAGGGGTTCTCAGAGACGGTGTACACTGGCGACCTGGTGGTATTAGCAGTAGCCAACAGCAGAAACTGACTAATTGCGGTTGCAAAGAGATGTGCCATCAGGGTAGCGTGAGAGGAGGGAGCTAACCATGGCCTTAGCCAAAACATAGGCCATGATGCTGAGAGATTGGGCAGAAAGGCCTCACCAAATCAATCTAAACATAGGAGGGGAGCGCGTGCATCTTTGTGATAATGTGACATACCTTCAGGTAAGGTTCAAGGGGAAGTTTAACATTACCCAACATCTTTAATACCTTCTAGATAGGCTTGTTCCTTTAATGGGCTGTCAAGAAAAGGGAGTGCATTCTGAGGCTTCAAGGGTGTTAACACGATCTAGTTGACTAGCACCAGTAAATTGTCTTGAGTGCACATGCAGCATTAGTCTGCTACTAGCACCCTATAAACACCTTAAGACAATGTGAAGAGTCACCTTAATCGTGCTAGTAAATAAAGGAGGTGGTGAAAACTAATAGGAAGAGCAAATGTACTGAGAATGAAAAATTATAATTCAAAGAATTGCATGAAATAGAGGAAATTGTATGAAATTTAAAACATCAATAATATAAAATAAAGTTTTTATATTGCTAAAGATTATCACAACATTGATTACCGACTGCTCTGATTTTGAAAACAAATATTCCTAGCATGCGAGTTGACTAGTCTGTCTGAGAAGCCAAACTGACTATCATACAAGTTGACTACCATGCCTACTATCGTGCCAGTAAACTAGCATCTTGTACGCACCTTCAGATACCCGGAAACTAGAACCATTTATAAGGGAGTAGTGCTGGACATATTGAGGTATGCATCCCCATCCCAACTGTTTACTCCAGAGTAGTAACGAAGTGGGTTCATCCGAATTACATGTCTTCACAGATCATGACTGGTCACAGGAGGTTCCAGGAGAAGCATGGCAAGAACATTGATCCCGGTGTTCCATCTGTAATTTCTTGATACGGCAGGTAAACCACTGTTACAGATGAACATTGGACTTGATTATCATGGAAGACCTGTATGTAAGTTATGGGTGAGACCGAATTCCCAGGATTGATGTAGAAGGGACATTACCTCTTTTTCATGACCAGGACTGTCTGAGGAGAAGCAGTCAATGGTGGAAGAAGAGGAGCAACTGCGCAACGGACTGCACAACAGAAACCTTTTTTTCTCTTATGTTCCCAACAATAAACATAACCCTAAAAGATGTTGTATAATAAATAAATGAGTTTTATTGGCAGCAGAGCCAATGCCATGTGTAATACATCACTGCTATTGAAACCCCGTACGCAGAAATGGCCAGGTAGGAGGAAAAAAATGAAATAAGGTCTGCATTTGGTTCAATTTCTGATTTAGTGGTCCACAAACTTGTGCGGATTGGAAACCACTGCCTTAGACACTGCAAGTACCCATTACCCTTTAGTAAAAGATGAACACTAATGGATTATCCCATGGGGATTAGCTATTCCACTATCGGGCGCCTCCCCAGATGGCGGATCAGGGAACGCTCAACAGAATCAGAATCCAGGGTGGACCAAAACTAGCACGAAAATCGAGGGGCGTTTGACCTATCGTAGGCGGCCACCTGGTCTGCTTTTGCTCCCAGTGGGGCGGCAGTTAGTAAACCTGGCAGGAGGTATAAAATACAAAAGACGAAACTATGCGATGGACAAAACAAACGGATTAACTACCCTAGGTGGTAAACCAGGACTCCTGGAGAATCCACTCTCCTTTTGGGAGGTCGGCCCTCTAGATTCTGGGGAGGCTCAACTTTCACCTATTCACCCACATCAAGAGAGCTCAATAAATGATGAAAAAAAACATGAACTGATGGACACGTTACGTGAAATGGAACAGATATATCTCGCATGAGTGAACAGGTGCAGAGATTAACTAAAGAAAATGACTAATTGAAAAGTAAAATGATAAATCAGGAGCAACTGACAGAATATGAATCGGAGGATTATGCTAAAAATGAATACCAAACTGATGAAGAGGAACTTTAAAGAAAAACTGATTGGATCGTCAAGCAACAAAGAAGACGCAGCAAAAATCAGAATCACAGAAAAGTGACAGTAGGGAGTACGAACTTCAATAAGGAAGTGACCGTTGTTAACAATTGTAACTCAAATAATGAACGCAAGAAGGAAATTAATCAAAAAACGGCATTCACAGAGACCAATGATAGGAAAATGGCACCTCCTCCACCAATTCATATCGTTGGGTTAGCCACATATGCAGAGATCAAAACTCTGGTAAAACCAGTAGAACCAAAAATGTTTCCATGCATTCTGAATTAGCAACTAGTTGGAAGAACTAAATCATTTAAATTAAAACAATGTAATCATTTAAATTAAAACAATGTTGCATTACATCTAAGGGAGTGAGAAGCTAAGGGGTACAAGTGATTTTTTATTATCAAAGATAAAGTTGAGTGCAGTCACGAATAGTTAACGCATATAAAATGTTTTTCAAAAGCATAGAAACGTTTTTCAAATATTCGAGGGATATACAGTTGAGCCATAATATAAATATGATACAAAATTAAACATTTTAGGCTTTATCAAAATGTTTTACCTTTAAAATGTGTTTCCAAAAAATTATAAAATTGTCACTTATACCCCTCTCCTCTATGGATTCTCACCTTCGCATTTGAAATCTAAATAAAGACACACATATAAAAGATATACACAAATCAACTGCATTTAGGATACTTTAGACAGTTGATTTTTCACCTACCACTTGCACCAGTCTCAGAAGATAAGGCTAAATTACTATTTTATTTTCTTATGAGTTAGCGGTTGAACAGAAGGTATAGTAGATGAGAGATAAAAAAAGAGAAATGAAAAAACATACTTAATTAGACGACAGTAAACAAACGAAAGAGGAATATTCAACAGTTTATTTGTGGGAAGCTATCTAGCAGTGACTATGGAAGGTAAAGTAAAGTAGGCAAGGTTCTGCTCTAAGATAGGAAAAGGATATAAATTTATGAAATATACAGTAAAAGCCAGTGCCAAATAAGTAGTTATGTATGAATGAAAAACAATAGTTAGTAAATTATGTTGTATATCTCTAAATATTAGACAAAATTTATCTGTCAGAAGTAATAGAAGTGTGAATGAATGGGGACTGGTTGTTAAATACTTAAAATTTGGTTATTACGGTGAAAAATATAAATAATACTTAGCAATTAGATATAATAAAAATCATACAGGAAAATGAAAACAATAGCAGAGATAAAAATGATTAAAAAATCTATAAAAAAATATATGAGTTATTAAAAAAAAAGGATGAAGGATGATGAGCTATTGATATCTCAATAAATTTAAAAACTGGGAATAAGTTACAGATAAGTTTTGAAATTTACGGGATAAGTTTATACGTAAATATAAATGAACCCAGAGAGTATGGAGATTTTTGGTCTCACCAATATAAGAGTAATTACAGTTGGGAGTAGAACTAAGGATGTGGTATACAATAGTGGAGCAGTTTTAAGAGGAATAGGATCTGTTAGATGATTATAGACCTAAGAAAGTTTATAAAATAAATAAATAATACGACTCCATCGATCTGTCCACTTCAATTCAAATCTTGAAAGAACGGGGTCTAGACAACAAAACAAGATCGATCATTCAGTAGACCCTAAGTAACACGAATTCTAAAGTGAGATTTAGAGGAGAAAGAGATCAGGACTGGAATGAGGCAGAGGGATGGGCTCTCACCTCTGCTTTTTAACTGAATACTGGAGAAAGTCATCCGGGAGTGGCACAAGGAAATGAACAATGAAGGAGTGGAAAATTGAGTCAGACTGCGATACAGAAAGATGAAGCTGACAGTAGACTGTCTAGCTTTCGCAGATGATCTCACAATTTTTCCATATTCTCTGGATAAAGCTGCAGAGCAAATTAACCAACTGTAAACACAATCGGCAAAAGCAGGCCTTAAGATATCCTTCGAGAAAACAGTTGATCACCAATATCTAGCCAGCACCCAAAGAACTTATTGTGGGATTAGGAAAAATTAAGCGAGCCGACAAGTTCAGGTACCTGGGCAAATGGATAGGGCCCAACAGCTCAGAGAAAGAAGCCTTCACATCAAGCGACATTGACAAATGGTTTTTTCAGCTACCTTCTAGGAAAGAAGATCAACGGGGCATGGTTCACAGAAGTAGAGAAGGATTTGCAAAATGTGCGGATTACATGGGCAGATGTTCAAGAGTTTGATCCTCTTAGGATGAAACTTCAAGCACTCCGGAGTTTCCAGGAAAAGCCCAAGTTTAAAACAGACGATGTGGACTGAATGGATTCCATTTAAACCTTGAACTGAGGATGAATGTATAACATTCGAAATTAGTTTTCATTAAAACAAATTTATAGAAGTGGCAAATAATTTATCAATCCCTAATTAGATTGATCCTTCTATACCATCATGCGGTTGTCAACTCGCAATGTTTTCTTATTTGCATTTTTATTCATCGACCACATCCCCAACCAAGCTTCTCCTACCTAATGTATTATAGTTTAGCAACTATCAAATCATGACAGTAAAAAATAATATATTATTGTTTGGAATTACTAATTTATGTAAATTAGAATCATTTTATAAATCATAAATTAAGTATTTAATGCCTATATTTGTCCATTTATTCGGAAAAATTTGAGATTTGATTAAATTTGAGATAACCAAGTAACTTGATGACTTTTCCCTCGTAAGAACAGAACATCTACACTTAGTGAAACTATTTTTGAAATTTAATGGGTCTTATGTTATTTTGATGCACTTAATGAATGATGTTTGCATCGATAAATATGATATAAACTCAGAACTATATAATTTTAGGTTTAAGCCCATCAAAAGTGTACTTGGTGACTATTTCCAATAAATCGAAGATATGAATTGTTTCATGGAATAATTAATTTTTTCTCTTAATCACTCTGTGCCACCATTTACAAATCTTTTAAATATCGAAATTTTAAAACAGCAATAATTGCACCTAAACAAACTTTAATCGGTTAAGGTTTGGTCAGCACATGGTCAAACCTCATGCTGAATTAACATTATAGAAGGAGAAGAATATGGGTTTGATATTCAACCTACGTTCTTCTTTGACATAAAAAAATGTTAAATTATTGTGATGCTGATAAACACGTAAATATTTTGGGAGAAGAAATTCAATAACCATTAGGGGTCATTGAGTTAATTTACTGAGTAAGGATTAATTTATTAATTTAGTTTATTTATCTAAATGTGTAAAATTGCAAATAATTAGAAATCAAATGACATCCCATCTCTATTGTTAAACAGTAGCAGTTTAAATAAAGAAACTTTTCAGCCATTAAATATTTCAAAATCAGGTAACAATTAATAATGATACTATTGGGTATCTGAAAATAATTATTTAGTATTACATTGTTGATAATAAAATGGTAAACTGATACTGAGATGTCGAATACCACAAAAAATTATCCTGTATCAGTGAAAAATTATTCAATATTAGTTAATTTTTGAAAAAAAAATAAGGTTGTGATATATTACCTTTTTCGCCTAATGCAGTTCTTTCAGCAAGAAGCGTTGGAAAATTAGGGTTTTCACTTTTCATGTTTGGATTATTCCCTAATAATAAATCACCTCTAGATATTTCACTGTAGAAGTTCCTCTATCAACAAGATTAAACATAATTCTAAACATGTGAAAAATGAAAAATAATTATTATTACTGGAGTACTTACTAATTCCTTGAATGTCTTCACCATTAAAGGTAACTGAATGAAGTCCCACTGTAATTTCACAACACTAAAAAATATTTTAAAATTATAATTTTTGTAAGTTTATACATTTGCATATAACATTTAATTACAATAATTAGGTATTAGACTTTATTATAAACAAAAAAGAAGAAAGAAGGAAGCTTAAAATTAATTGGAATTGAAATTACTGAAAATATGTTATAGAAATACATAAAAATACAGTATTGGTCAAAGGCACCCTGAAAAAATTATCATTTTCTGTAGATTGGTGATTTTTATTTTGTTTTTTAGTTTCTTTTTGTAATTAATATTAAAATAAATATAATAGGCTGTGTTTACTTTACCTTTTTATTTTCATTATTTTATAACGTTTCGGGTGAAAAAGCCATCTTCAGGTACATCAAAAAGGACTCAAAGTATATTGAAATTGCAAATACATTTACATAATATTTAGATGCATTACTAATTGGCATACTATTATTTTATTCGTAAATTATGGATTATTAGATTTACAATTTGTTCTTTTGAATATATCTTGTTTAATGTTTTTTATAAATTATACTTTATCTCTACATTCGAATGGTAGCTTTAGAAGGTGGCTTTTCTAGCCAAAACACGTTTTAAAATAATGAAAATAAAGTGGTGAAGTAAACACAGCCTATTATATTTAATTGGATAATTCATTCTTCACCTAAATACAAGAAAATTGACAATTTGTTCGTTATTTGGTAAAATTATATTGATTATTGTCAAATAATACTGCAGTAATGAATGCCATATTCACTAATTAGACAAAACGATTAAACAAATAATTAATGAGAGCGAAAATAAAAATAAAAAATAAATAAAAACTATAATAAAGTTATTTTTGGAAGATTCCAAAATGAAGCCTCGAGTCTCTCTCAAATAGCAGTAAACAAATAAAAAAAACGATTAAAAAAATACACAAGAACCACTAAAGGGATACAAATATTTTTTCTTAAAAAAATAAATTATTAAGTAAAATTAGTAACTATTTCAAATCAACCTGAACAGTACAATAACTTAATATTTTTTGATCTCTATGCCAAGCCACCAAGAGAGGAGCATAACTTATTTGTTTCAATTATTAAGCTGTTTTAAGTTCTTCTCTTCAAAATTCTCAAGTCGTGGAATGACTTCTCACCGACATCAAAAAATATTAAGTTATTGTACTGTTCAGGTTGATTTGGAATAGTTATTAATTTTACTTAATATCTAACCTTTGTAAGACAAATTATTTCTATTCTTCAGTGGTTCTTGTGTACAGTATTGAAGTTGGTTCTTTTTTTTTTTCTAAAAAGTTTTTATTTCTTTTTAATAGTTCTTGTGTACTGTTTCAATTTATTTGTTTACCTTCACATTCCTCAGTGGGTAAACTTAAATATAAAAGGCATGGGCAAGGCCTACTAAACACGCTGTTTCTATGAGACAACAAAGATTAGCTCATTTATTTATTTAGTATAAAATAAAAACTATCTGCCGATGGATAACACGATGCAGAATCCACTTCTCTGCATAGTTGTAGAATCACTATATGGCCAGCTCCTGTGGTGAGGAAACGAAGGTGTTAGCAATGGTTGCTCTGGTACCTCCCAGAGGTGTAGGTGGGAAATGCCTCTTCGGTGGGCTCGGTACTGATAAGGTAGGCTAGAGGCAGACAACTTGACAGCCGTTCAGGAGACTTTTGAGTAGACATCCCCTCTACCTGACTCGGGGGCAGTGGGCTAATAACCCGCTCTCCTTAAAACAACTTATTATAAGACCTCAACAAGGAAATGCCGGACTGATTCAAGTTAATAGATACGGAAACTCCCAAACTGACATCAAACTGGGATTTCGGAACATTTTAACTTTATATAGACCAGGAGAGCTTCAAGTTCTCCTCAATGAATTGGATAAATACAAAGTTGAACTGGCACCAAACCAAGAGGTCAACTGGACCGACAATGGACTTATTGAAAAGAAATTTCATAGTATTCACTATAGCTACCAATGGCGAAATCACACCTTCGGCACTGGCTTTGTTGTGAGAGGGAAGACGAGACAGCTTGTCATAGGATTTATGCCCACAGATGAGCACCTATGCTCTTTACGGATCAAGGGTACCTTTTACAACTATAGTATTCTTAATTGCCATGCTCCAATAAATGCAGCTAGTGAGGAGAATAAAGAAAGATTATATGACCCTCTTGAAAGGGCTTACGATGTCTGCTGCAGAAGTGATATTGGGAGATTTTAATGCAAAAATTGGAAAGGAAGAAGTCTGCCAATCTACTATTGGACTGCACATCTTGCATAATGAAAACGAGAGAAGCATAATAAATTTTGCTGTATCTCAAAACTTTATTGTTGAAAGCACACAATTTCCGGGTAAATTGATTCATAAGGCTACCTGGAGATCTCCAGATAGGATTACTTTCAACCAAATTGACAACTTGCTCCTTAGTGTCTGCCACAGATCGAACTTAATGAGTGTAAGGACTTATAGAGGTGCTAATGTGGACTTAGACCACTACTTAGTCATTGCAAGGATCTCGAATTTAAGGAATAGGAGTCACAGAGACCTAAGAAGCGGGACATTGCAAAATTAAAAGATCTAGGCATCCGAACTTTCTTCCAACATGACTTGAACTCCAAGGTACACGAGGCATTTGTTGATATAGACGACAGCAATGCACAAAGCATGTGGGATGGCTTAGAGTGGGCTGTAACAAATGCTGCTAAGAAAACACTTGTATCTAAACAGTAAGATATAAGATAAACATGCTTTAATGAGGAGTGTAGGAGAGCTACTGATGAGAAAAATGTGGCTTATATAGTTATGGTTCAAAAGCGATATACAAGATACCGAAGAGAATAGAAAGAGATGGCGAGAGAAGCTGCTCCAGAAGTGGGAGAAGAGGGAATATGAGAATAAGGATCTGGAAGAAATTGAAGCACACAAGAGGGCTAATGAAACCCGGGCATTTTTCCAGAAGATAAATAAGGGGAGGGTACCCTTCAAGCATAGGCTTCAATCTTGCAAGGAGGATGGCGCTCTTCAACAAATAAAGATGGCGCACTTGACCAATGGGCTCGACACTTTAAGACACTTCTTAATGAAGAGCACCCAATTCCAGTAGAAGGAGAGAATGCTCGAGGATCAAGGAATGAGGATTAAGAAGTGGAACCACTTTGAGGAGTTCGAAGATGCCCTCGGAAGAATGAAGAACTATAAGGCTGCTGGAGGTCATGGATTGCAGGCTGAGTTCTTCAATATGATGTCGAAGACCTACGTAAAGCCATGTATGATCTGGTTCTCACTATCTGACAAGAGGATAGGATGCCACAGCAATGGAGTAACACTTTAATTTGCCCAGTACATAAAAAAGGGGATAGCTCAAACTATCGTGGCATATCACTGCTCTCATAAGCCTACAAAATAATCTCAAACATCCACTTCAACAGACTCACACCATTTGCTGAGCGTGAAATAGGTGGATACTAGGCAGGCTTTCGTGCCTGTGAAGCAGATCTATCACAGATAAAACTGTCACACTCCCCTCTATCCTCGAAAGGATAGAAAATTATTACAGAGCATTCTGTTAACAACAGGTTGGTGGCATGATGGGATGAGGTTCGGTCGCATTCGTCTCTTTTCGGAAGCGCTCGGTTTTCCCTCTAAGGTCTAGTAGTCCATATGACATACGCTGTATCTTTTCTAATACAAGCCCGGATTAAATAATTTTTTTTGTGTTTTAAGGGAATTTAATTACCTTTCATATGATTTCATACAAAATTTACCATAAAATACTCCCTTTTTGAGTTATGAGAAAATAAAATTTTCTTTTCGCTATAACTTTTTTCCCTGAATTTTCTCGTTTATTCATATACTACATACATGAAAAGTTAAAGAGCTTTAAGGATTGGGCAAGTTTCATCAAAATCGTCTGAGCCGTTTACGAGAAAATTGTAAAATCCATGATATAATTACCACTTCCGGTTAGTCTCATGCGCTGTATCTTTGCTATTACTGGTCCGTTTTTGATGATTTTTTAATTGTTTTTTAGATAATTTAATTACCTTTCATTTACGTCTAGACATAATTTACCATAAAATGCATACTTTTTAAGTTATGCGCAAATAAAATATTCTTTTAGTTCTAACTTTTTTCCCTGCATTTCCTCAGTGATGTACTACATATACGAAAAATTAAAGGCCTTTATGAAGAATAATTTAGGCGAGTTTCATCAAAATCGTTAAAGCCGTTTTCAAGGAAAATTGTAAAAAAGTGTAAAATCGATTATATAAAGTAGCACTTCTGGTTAGTCGATTTTGACAAAAATGTTGCTATAACAACACATGCATTTGCCTACCTTAAATATGTAATTTCAGTATTGTACAACTTTTTAGTTTTTGAGCAAGGCTGTTGACATACACACAGACCATTTTGCAAAACTTGGTTATTTGGACTCAGGGGACCTTAAAACGTATATTTCCGTTGAAAACTCACAATACTTCCCCTTACTATATATATCGTAAATAGACAAGGGAAAGTAAAATATATTTAATTATTTCCAATATTTGACTTTCCATACTATAAGGTTTAGTTTGCCTCAAGGTCACAATTAAAACTCAATAGTTTCAATCTATATATTTTTTCTTCTAAAAGTTTCAGGGATGCTTTATCCCCCCTTCTAGAGCATCTAATACAAACATAATAAATTATCAAGAGCTGTCTTACAAATTGTTTACTATTCCTTATTTACATCTACATTATTTTTTTAATGATAGAAAATTTTGAAATGCTGCATCGCACTAGGAGAACCGGACAACCGAAGCTGCGGTGGAGGTATGGGGTGGCAGCCGATACGGGGAGCCTTCATGGGGCCCAAACTGATTGGAGAACGGCTGCACAAGATAGAGCTGAATGGCAGAAGATTATTAAGGAGGCTAAGACCCACCACAGATTGTAATGCCACGGAAGTAAGTAAAAGAAAAACTGTTGGATTCCACTTTCCTTTTTTTTTAAGTACCTTCTTCTTTGGCGCAACAATCCATTGCTGAATCTAGGCCTCATCCAGCAGCCTCTATCTTATGATGCAGCTGTCCATTTCCATATTTCAAGAAACAGTCTAGACATCTTGCTTTTGGCCGCCCCACTCTGCGTGTCCAAGGTAGGACTTCTGTCATGAGTTTCTTAGGGATCTCAGTATCGTTCATCCTTAAAACATGACTGGCCCAACTAAGTCTCCCAAGCTTGACCAATTTCACCATGTCCATATTTTGGTACAGCTCATGGAGCTCTTAGTTAGTTGGTGTGTCTTCACCAAGTGTATCCCTCACAAATAGGGCCGTAAATCCTCCTCAGTATTCTCCTTTCAAATATATGGAGTCGATTCTTATCTGCTTTCGATGTGGGCCAAGTTTCTGCTCCATACGTGAGGACTGGGCGGATGAGAGTCTTGTATAGCCGTAATTTGATCTAATAGGAGATAAACCTGCTTCCATATGCTGAGTTATTCTCTAAATTAACTTCAGATCCCAGTTAAACAAAACTCTCCACTCGGAATGTGTATTCTCCAGCTTCAAAGTACTCAACCAGGCTTCCTCCACCACCGACCTGCTCGTATTTAGTTTTGGCCTTTAGAACGAATTTTCTGGCTGCCCTCTCAGATTAAGCAATAATGTTGATATCGTCGGCATATCCGGGCATCAACCAGTTGATTGAACATGCTTTCACCTTCAGTGATGCAAGGATTTGGGATTCCCTGACAGCCATTTCTTGTGCTAGATTAAATAACAGGCAAGCCAATGCATCCCCTTGTCTTACGCTAGCATCCTTCTCGAACTCCTCAGAAAGTTCTTGGTCTATTTTAAGTACCTACTTATGTTTATTATTTGCCCATTATGTATCCCACTGTTGGGAATATAATGGTTTTATTTATTTGAAAAAAAAAACAAAGCAAATTGATTCGGAACTGTACCTGTAAACTAAACTATTGTAATTATCGCGAGTGATTAGCAGCTGTCCATTGAGAAATTCGTCTCCACTAATATCTCTCTATCTCCAGTAATATAGAAAAAATATTTTATATGTTTTAAGTATCCTCAACTTTGTATTGCTGTTTCATATAGTACATGTGTAAGTTTATGATCATATCTAATAAAGTATTAATTGCTTGTAGTAAAAAATAATCTGTTGACATCCGCATGATGATATTGAAGGATCAATCTAATTAGGGATTGATAAATTATTTGCCAATTCTATAATTTTATATTATTGAAAACTAGTTTCGAATGTTATACATTCATCTTCAGTTCTAAAAACACACAAAAAATTCAAAAATAAGCAATTCAAAATATAGTTTGGTATTATAATAAAACCACATTGATATCATTTTCCAAACTCAAGATATGAAATAAAGCAGTTTCAGCTTATTATTTTTTTCCAGCTCCTAGGGCCTATTGGAACGAACCCTGGGCATATGTCCAACATTTTTGGATGTAGAATCATCAAAACAAATTTGGTTAAAATCGGTAGCCCATTGACTGTACCCTCCCTGTATCAGAGTCAGAATTTTCAAACAAGAATATAAAGATTTTTGCATAAAATTGATTATAAAAATTTTGCAGGTATATTATCGTAACATCTGCAGGCTGTTAGGTTGTAGAAACTTACTTAGGGCATTTATAATTTGGACTGCGAATTGCTAACAATACTTCCAAGAAATCTTTTGGTGCATAGACTGGACGATAGTGACTTAAATCTGAAACAAATTATAACAGTAAATTAGATATAATATGAGGAAGTACTATGAAATGTTTTTCAATAGTTATACATTTTCTAATTGGATTGATCCTGGTAACTAAATTAATTATAAGAAAATTCAAAATAATTTATATCTTAAAAAGTACCAATTTTCTTGAAGCACCAAACACTAAACAAAGATAATTTATTTATTTCAACTTCGGTATTGATATTTTACCTAATAAATTTTAAATGAGAATATAAACAATAGAATGTTCATGTTTTTTTTAAATTGATGCCCATTTCTTTAGTCATGTTCTGTATTTTTTATATGGTTGTTTGAGCATAAGTTGAGATTTAAATAAAATATTTGAATAAGGTTTTTGCATATGGTAATAATAGTTATTCCATTGCAAATTAGAGAAGGCCGAACTGTGGAAGAGTGGGGATGGTCTTCTTTAACTTGCAAAGGAGTATGTAGCTGGACATAAAACAATACTCTTTGTTTTGACTTATTGTTCAACTTTAAGGTCCTTCTAGCTCTAATTTACAAGACTTCAAAAGCATGGCTATATGCAATAAACATACACTGGATATCATTTATAACGACATTGAAGGGGCTTGTCGGTTTCCATCGTAATAGCCAGTGTTCGTTATAACCGATACCAATTCTGGATGAGAGAAAATTTTAAAGTTGTAGAAAATAAAATGTCAAAACATCGTCACCACATTTAAGAGAAATCCAAAAAAGAGCTTTACTTTTACTTTTAACTTTCCCACTGCAAATAATTGGTTTGTCTCTGGGCCTATTCAGGTAATGTGTCTATTGTTTGGCCAGGAAAAACTGCTATTAGGGGTCCAACTTTAAAAATTTATTAAGTTTTAGGATTATGCCTCTTTCATCCTGAATGTGTGATATGTGCAATAATTTTGTAACACTATTTTTCAAATAAAATGTCTCGATTATAGTGCATTGATTAAACATTTAAGAACATTAAATTTGTTAAATAAAAAAAAATCAGTTATGCAGAACTATATTATAGAATATAATATTGATAAGGTATTTTAGCATGATGATGTTGCCTTGAAGGTCATTGTTTACTAATAAAAACTTTTATAAATTACAAATTGACTCAAAATCATCTCCAATTGAAAGTGGTTGCTCATCATCTTCTTCTTTGAAAATGTTTATAAGGTTTTTTTACAAATAGAACTGACTCTGCTTCCTTTTTCCACTGCTGCCTCATTAAAACCAATGTTTTTACCTCCAATGAGAATGATGCTGGGCCTCTCATCCAGATCTAATTGCGAGCCAGCGTTCCATTTTATTGAATCACAGTTGCCTCTGAAATATCCAGGGAGCCACAACTATTTTTACTTTCCCTTATCTATATACGAAGTATATAGTAAGGGGAAGTATTGCGATCGTGAAAATTTTCGAATTCGAATTTTCAACGGAAATACATGTTTTAAGGTCCCCTGAGTCCAAATGACCAAGTCTCGCAAAATGGTCTGTGTGTGTGTCTGTGTGTATGTGATCAGTCTAGCTCAAAAACGGAAAGCTGTACGATACTGAAATTACATATTTAAGCTTAGCACATGCATGGGATGTTACAGCAACATTTTCGTCAAAATCGACTAACCAGAAGTGCCACTTTATATAATCGATTTTACACATTTTTACAATTTTCTCGAAAACGGCTCTAACGATTTTGATTAAACTTGCCTAAATTATTCTTCATAAAGACTTTTAACTTTTCATATATATGGTATATCACCGAGGAATTGCAGGGAAAAAAGTTATGATGAAAAGAATATTTTATTTACGCATAACTTCAAAAGCGTGCAATTTATGGTAAATCATCTATAGACTTGTATGAAAGGTAATTAAATTACCTAAAAAACAATAAAAGAATCATGAAAATCGGACCAGTATTGACAAAGATACAGCGCATCGGACTAACCTGAAATAGCTATTATATCATGGATTTTTCACTTTTTTACATTTTTCTCGTAAACGGCTCTAACGATTTTGATGAAACTTGCCTAAATTATTCTTCATAATGGCCTTTAACTTTTCATTTATGTAGCAAATTACCGAGGAATTGCAGGGAAAAAAGTTTTGATGAAAAGAATAATTTATTTGCCCATAGCTTAAAAAGTATGCATTTTACGGTAAATTATGTATAGAATCGTATGAAAGGTAATTAAATTACCTAAAAAACAATAAAAGAATCATGAAAATCGGACCAGTATTAGCAAAGATACAGCGCATCGGACTAACCGGAAATAGCTATTATATCATGGATTTTTCACTTTTTTACAATTTTCTCGTAAACGGCTCTAACGATTTTGATGAAACTTGCCTAAGTTATTCTTCATAATGGCCTTTAACTTTTCATTTATGTAGCAAATTACCGAGGAATTGCAGGGAAAAAAGTTTTGATGAAAAGAATAATTTATTTGCCCATAGCTTAAAAAGTATGCATTTTACGGTAAATTATGTATAGAATTGTATGAAAGGTAATTAAATTACCTAAAAAACAATAAAAGAATCATGAAAATCGGACCAGTATTAGCAAAGATACAGCGCATCGGACTAACCGGAAATAGCTATTATATCATGGATTTTTCACTTTTTTACAATTTTCTCGTAAACGGCTCTAACGATTTTGATGAAACTTGCCTAAGTTATTCTTCATAATGGCCTTTAACTTTTCATTTATGTAGCAAATTACCGAGGAATTGCAGGGAAAAAAGTTTTGATGAAAAGAATAATTTATTTGCCCATAGCTTAAAAAGTATGCATTTTACGGTAAATTATGTATAGAATTGTATGAAAGGTAATTAAATTACCTAAAAAACAATAAAAGAATCATGAAAATCGGACCAGTATTAGCAAAGATACAGCGCATCGGACTAACTGGAAATAGCTATTATACCATGGATTTTTCACTTTTTTACATTTTTCTCGAAAACGGCTCTAACGATTTTGATGAAATTTGCCTAAATTATTCTTCATAAAGGCCTTTAACTTTTCATTCATGTAGTAAATCACCGAAGAATTGCAGAGAAAACATTTATGATTAAAAGAATACTTTATTTGCTTATAGCTTAAAAGGTATGCATTCTAATGTAAATTATGTGTAGAGTTGTATGAAAGGTAATTAAATTATCTAAAAAATAATAAAAGAATCATAAAAATCGGACCAATATTAGCAAAGATACAGTGTATTTTATGAGGATTACAAGACCCTAGATGGATAACCAAGTGCATCTGAAAGGAGACGGATGCGACCAATCCTCCTCCCACCAATCCGCCAATCTGTTGTAAACAATACGCTTTGTAATAAAGTAATTTAAGAATAGAAAAGCGAAAATTTACTTAATAATTTCTACTTTCACATTCTTCAGTGGAAAGAAAATGTTTCTATGGAAACTAAACCAGAAACTTTTAAAATATATTTGCAACTTGACAAAGTTAAAATATTTAGGTAGTGTATAGGATTGTTGTACTAAAATTGTTTAAGATTTTTTTTTATTGTACTTAAGTGGGAGAACATTTGTATGCTGCTGAGCTTATTAGAAGCAGTGTTTATGTGAACTCTTTAAAATTGTATTAAAAAGATAATTATTATAGGACGGCAAGGGAAAGTTGTGTGATGCGCGCACCGCACCAGATTTTTTGTATTATATATACTTCTTATTTGAGAGTGGATTTATATGTATTTAAATTTTTTTTTCAAAGCCTTGCATACCCTTCTTCAACATTTTATTTTACGTTTCAAGCAAATAAAGCATTTTTTATTTTACATATTATTGCCCATATTTAGTCAACAAAGAAAAGTCATGTTGAAAATTTAAAGAATAACAGAAGAAATAATTTGCACATGCCCGAGTCAGACTTCCTCATTCGATTTTCCGCGAATGCCTAATGTTTTCCCTACCAATTCTCTTTTTATTATTCAAATTAGTTACCTTCCATGTCGAGACGTGTGCTAGTGTCCTATTTTGTTTGTTGTTAAAATGCCAACAATTAAATCAACTACAAAAGCCTTAGTGTCGAAATACATTCGCGAATTTCCTAACGAAACTTTTCCCGCAGAGGCAGATGCTTTGTACTGTGATAGCTGTGAGAAAAAGGTGGCAGCAATTCAATAATTTCAAGTAATACAGCATCTTTCAGCAAACATGTACAAGGAAAATAAGGAAATGAAAAAAAATCTGAAGCAGAGCTTCATTTCTTCTTCGTCATCTTTAGAAAGCAGTAAGTCTACTTTTAAAATAGAGTTATGCCATGCTTTTGTGAGAGCTGGTATACCTTTTAAAAATTAAATTATAAACAATTATAAGAATTTTTAAAAAGTATATGGGCCAAAGTATCCCATATGAAAGTACGATTAGAAAAAATTACCTCTCCGGCTATAATTAAAATTCGTGATTTTATCGGTGATGGACCTATATTGATCTGTAAAGACAAAAAACTGACCTTGAATCTTATGTGGAAAACAGACCTTGAATCTTATGTGGCAAACAGACCTTGAATCTCGTTATGTGGCAAATGCCATTGTGGGGAAAATGTCCAATGAAAAAACAACAATGCTATTAAATATGGAAATTTTAGAAAAGTGTAGTCATGCAACAACTGCCCAATTTTTTATATTTTTATGTTTATATTTTATGAATTTTGTTTTCTTTATTCTCATTAATTTATGAAAAAATAAATACATACATTGGTACATATTTGAAGTTTTATTTCACATACAAATCTGGTATCCTGAATTATTCATTCATTCAATTGGTGCTACAACTCAATTTCGAATCTTGGCCTCCACCAATTGTTCCGATCCTGTGCTGCTGCCATTCAGCTCCTCACACCCAACATGGACCTAGCATCTCCATCACTCCATCAAAGCCGAGGTCTTCCTCTGCACCTTGTTCCATGTATTGCCTCCGTCATTATTTTGTTAGGCAGTTCATTCTCAGCCATCTGAGCAACGTATCCTAGTAATTATCTACTGAGCCTCATAGACAGCACCACATCTGGTTCCTTAAATAAATCTTTGAGCTCCTGGTTTGTTGGACGTCTCCACACCTGGTCAACCTTCACAGCTTCAAAGATTTTTCGCAGAATCTATCTCTCAAAGACCAACAAATACTACTCACCAGTTTTGGAGATAGTCCACCTTTCTGAGCCAAAAAGGAGAATTGGCCGGATAATTGTTTTGTATAAGAGAATTTTTGTGTCCTCAGTCAATGCACAGTTCCTAAAATATAGACTGAGGCCGTAATAACAACGATTGGTACATAGCACTCTTCGTTTAATTTCAGAATCCACAATATTGTCTTGGGTTATGAGAGACCCGAGATAGACAAACTCGGAGACTTTTTCAATAGCATACTCTCTGTTATTTCTTCAAAGGCCTGGGGATTTCCTCTGTGACCATATATCATGTATATGGTCTTTGCTGATTTTATTTTAAGCCCCATTTTTCTTGCTGATA
This sequence comes from Rhaphigaster nebulosa, assembly GCA_948150685.1. Classification (NCBI taxonomy): domain Eukaryota; kingdom Metazoa; phylum Arthropoda; class Insecta; order Hemiptera; family Pentatomidae; genus Rhaphigaster; species Rhaphigaster nebulosa. The sequence continues at coordinate 82,175,971 of OX411306.1, read as the reverse complement.
GTTTAAAGAATCCATCAGAGACAGCCTGGAATCTCTGATGGATAGTCCAGTGATATTTTTTTAATTATGGAAGTTTTAGAAAAGTGTAGTCTAGCAACAATCACCCAATTCTTTATGTTTATATTTTATGAATTTTGTTTTCTATATTCTCATTAATTTATGAAAAAAATAAATACATACATTTGTACATATTTAAAGTTTTATTTCACATACAAATCTGGTATCTTGAATTATTACATAATTTTAAATGTTAATTATTTCATAAGTTTTGTAAATTTTTCTTAAATAATCGTCTATTTATTTATTTATGTTTTTTAATTTCATCAACATTCAAGATTTTTATTTTTAAATATATCTCATATTTGGTACCTATTTGGAGAAATATAATTACATACTCGTATATATGTACAAATTTAGCTTTTTATTTTACAGGAAAATCTGCTCCCTACTTATTATAATAACTATTGTAATGAAGTGTGAGTGTATTATAATAAAGTGTACTGTGATAGTAATTATCATAATCCGAAATAGTTATTAATTTTTTTTCAAAAAAATTCATATTACAGTTACTGCACAATTTTTATTTTTAAGAGTAAAAGATAACTATTATGAAAGAACTTTTATTAGATTACTGGATAACTATTTTTGGAAAACTGTTAAATAAAAACTGTTTCTTATAAAAAAATTCTAGTTTAATTTTAATTTCTTAAAACTTAAAAAAAAAAAAAAAATGTGTGTTAAATGGATTCTGGTTCTTGAATCAATGAAATATATCAATGAATTTGTAACTCTTGATAAAGAACTGATATTTGATGACCCAACTGAATGATTGTGGCTCAAATGTTAACATTCCTAAATATTGATATGTCTCAAGTGTTTAAAGTTGGGCTTCAAAATTTATTTTTGATAAACAATCACAAGAAGCTGGTTTGGGATTAGTTGTAAAATTTAGCACTAATTTTGTGAATATTTTCTTGGATATTGGATATTTTCTTTACTTTAAAAAATCGTTTTAGTAATAATTTAACTGTAATATAAGAATCAAAGTTCATTAACAAGAAATACATCAATCGAAACATACATTTCTATTTAATTTACAGGAAATACTGTTAATTTAATAAAATTGGCATCACTTGACAAGGGGGAGCACAGTCAATGAGTCACTGATTTCAAATATATTTTTTCAGGTGATTCTAAATCCAAAAACATTGAACACGTATGCTGTCGATCGCTCCAATGAGCCCAGGAGCCAAGAAAATAAATAAAACAGGCTGAAACTGTTTTATTTTATATAACCAGTTTGGGAAATGGTGGTTTTCTCACCAAAATATTTATTTTTCAGATTATATTAAAGAAATAATACAAGATTTAAAAATTAATTGTGTTATGGTCAAATAAATTGCCCAAAAGTATTTAGTTTTTTGGGTAAACTATTCTTATAGATTTTTTACTACAAAAATGATGGCTTACTTTGATTCAGCACACCAAACAACCTTTATGTTGAAAATATCATAAAAACAAATTATTTTTTTATTTTTCAATTCCAAGGTGATTCAAAATTTTTAAAGCCACGAAATTACATTTGGATTTGAAGCTCTATATCTCGTTTATCCGATTTCGATTTTCTTGGACTCGTTGGATAGGGGGAAGTTTCTTCTTTCCATAAATATAAACAAATTTGAGGTTTTTTGCGGATAACGTTGGTCCTAAAAGACATAGGAACACCATGATTAAATAAAAATGTGTCATTGAAAGAACCTTTACCGGCCCTCGAAATTTGGTTTAAATCTGTCAAAGGTTTCCTGACTTATAGGCGGGTGTTTTAATCATTTAAAAAATTTAAAGGAAAGACTCTGTGCAAAATTTTTAGTAAAAAAATTTTTATTTTTAGATTAGCCCAAAAATTTGAATATAGGCGTTTTTCAAATTGCTAAAACCAAATTGGATTTGTTTTGAATAAAAATACTCTGTTTTCAATCTATAGAAGAATACTGGTTTCATTACATATATATCAATAGAACCTTCAGATTGCTCTAAAATTTACTATTTCTGGATCACAAATAACCCTGGTCTACAAAATAAAACTATTTTTCTTTCACAAGAATAAAAATAACAGATTATAGAAATATTTTTCATATTGAATTCAAATATCATTTTAGTTTTTCCCCATCGGGGGCAGGAGTTTTGTGTGATGGTCATCTGAATTTTGTATAAACTACTCATTCTGACTTACCTAGAAAGTGATGAAACAATATACTAAATAAAAATATTTTATAGACAGATTATAGGAGACATTTAAAAAATATGGGTTATTTTGTGTCGCACAGCTACAGTGCCTAAACTATTTGTCATAGGAAGTTCAAATTTTTTGTAGGAATAAAAGAACATTGCCTCTATATACATCTACTAATGTGAGGATAAAAAGTTCATAATTGAAAATTTTTATTGGAGATGTATTTTTACTTCAAAACCCAAATTTAATTTTTAAAAATGATTGATCTAATAATTTTAATTTAAACAATATTAATAGAGTTTTAGGATCTTGCGATGCCTTTTGAAAGCATTAACTTCAAATTATAATGGAAGCCTCAACTTCAATTAAAACAGACTAACTACATCATTAAGAAATCAAGAATTTAAACAAACAAAAATATTATGCATTGCATGAAATTTTCACCACAGCAGACACAATATCTATTGAGAAACAAACAGCTGAAACTTCTACACTATTGATGAATATGTGCTGAGATCACAGTAATTAAAAACGTAGCATGACATCGTGAAATCAAAACGAGCTGAATTCTACTCTAGATAGCACCAAAACACCGGAATTTGTATCAAATTTTCATAAATTTTCTTGGGAAGTGCGACATTAGAGCTAAATATTTTGCTTTACAAATCTTCATAACATGTCATTCTTCGCCTGTTTTTCATCAATTTTCTTGTAAAGAGCGAAATTATACCCTACAATTTCATCACACACCCTACAATAGAGAAATTTCCAAAAATTGATATTTCCCAAAATATTTTCTAAAGTTTGTGCATGCTTTAAGGACTTGCTGAGAAACCCATTTAGTGGCACTACATGAAAAAAAAAAGGAAAGAATAACCACCCATAATTTTGAAATAACTCACATACATCTTTTCAATTACTTATTCCATATTCATGGTTTTGATTTTATATTTTCTATAAATATAAAGTTCTAACACTTTAGTTTTATCTTGTTTGTTATCCTGATGAAGGTTAATAAAGTGGGTTGAACCATCGACTAACAATGAAAAATTCATCTAAGTACAATATAACTACTGTTTTTCATTTTGACTGCTCCTCAACTATCTTCTTGATTTATATCTGGTAGCGTTAAACATTCAGACGAGAATGAGAAAACTATTTTTACTCACCTACATCATAAATACTAAGTTCATTCCATTTATCATTCATTTCTTCCTTGTCATTTGAGGCTCTGAATTGTGCAAGGTGTACTTTTATTTCAGAGGCCATTGAATTTAAAGATTTGTGAATTCTTTTCTGCCAAGTAGCCTGAAAAAACATAATGGTAAATAAAACGAGTAAATTCTTAAATATTCCAGAAAATAATAATAATTAATGGTTACCTGTGATTTCCTGAGATAAGTTAAAGGTTCTCTTGTTGCTGCAGGATTTTTATGAGACCGTACCCATTGAAAAATTGTGTTTCTAAGGTCATTCTCCATCCCATTCATTTTCATCGCTTCTAATAAGGTATTCTTAAAGTCTGTATTTTTTACAGCTGATTTCGATACTAATTTCTGTATAACAAATAAAACGAATATTACTAGGCCGAATATTAGGATATAAAATAAAATATTCTTCCCTTCGTAGTTGAACATAAAGAACTATTTCCTGTGCTATTAATTTTTTATAAATACAATATTTTAGTATCAACAACTATATTTTCAGAACAGGATGAAATGAATATTTCCACAAATTGCAGTACAAAGCATTGGTGTATTAATTCTTTGGAGAAGGAAAACTACGATTATTGATTAACACATATGAACAAAATAAACCCCCTCCATAAATTTTATTGGGTTTTATCACAACAGTTTAAGTTACATTAAAAATCCTGCCAAGATTTTATAGAACTACCCTTAACTAGTGTAAAATATATTAACTAAATTATATCATTCTTTGAATGTGATGATAATAAATAAAGAGTGGTCATCATATGTTAATTCTTAATTATAACTATAGGCTAAATATAATTAAAACAAAGCATGCACACAGTAAATAGCAATTAATTGAGCATAAAGTAATGAAGCACGGTCAAACATTTTTTTAAAGACATTAAAAAAAAAATTGGAATTTTAATTGTAACAAATTCATTATCATTTTAACATTTTTAGCATAATATCATGCCAATTTTTGGATTATTTTAAATTAAAATAACATTCAGTAAAACAAAAAGTGGTGCATAGTAATCTAACTACAAAGAAATAGTAATGTGCATATAAAGGTATAATGATTAATTTTTAAAAGGAATAACAATGGTAGGGAAAGTTCTAGTTATCTTGGTAAAGTTAAAATAAACTGGCATTTTTCATAACTTAGCTGTGGAACAATTGAAGAGTCATTGCTTTAAATTTATATGTACAATAATGTGAGGAAAGCATTTGATAAAATAACATTTGTACCTGGAGATCTTCATAAAATGTTTTATACATAGTCATTTTCTTCAAATCTGATGTCAGCTTCTCTGTAGTTGCATGTATACTATCTTTTAAATCTGCCATTATTGTAACTGATTTAAAAACACTTATTTCATAATGGATATCTATATCTTTTTCTTATCTGTAAACATACGCCATTTTACTATTCAAAACTTAGTAACGATCCATCTAATTATAACCCTGCATTTGAAAGATAAACAGTATTAACTAAATAAGCCTATAAAATATATTTGTAAACCCATCATTATAATTAATTTTGAAACAAGTATATTTTAGTGTTATCTGGTTACTATGGTAATCACCTTGCGTTAAGGTGGGTTTTCCTAGCGACGGAGATTTCCTGCTGCAGAAGACGGAACTCACTAGCGGATACTCCTTTTCTCCTTGACAACAGTAAAAGTAAAGGGCACTGGCATGCGCCAGTGGCGTAGTTTGAGGAACCTCTCTCTTCTCTCTAAATGTATCCAAGTTTTCAAAACCACTGCAGTAAATTGATTGAAAATATTAATGCCAAAGACATCTGTCCAAACCTACCTCCCACTCAGTTATAAATAATCTTATGTAAGTTAATGCACATTGATACACCATAATGTTTCATCAAAACAGTTTAGGTTATCTTCTGATTATCATTAAAAAAATATCGGATGTGTCCACTCGCACCCCTGATGTGCCCACTCGCACGCTTTACTTTACCGCTTTGTGTGTAAAGTCCAATACAAAAATTTTAGCTCCATAATTTTTATTTTTTTTTCAAGTTTATCTTTGCAATTAAATTATCTTTGAAATGAGCATCTGGAATTATCCAGGAAATGTATAGTTCTTATGTTATTTGAAAAACTAAAAAAGTAAACGGATTTCCATAGGAACATGCACAGAACACTTTATAAACCTGGCTACTCAACCAGTTCCAGAGTTAAAATACATCGAATATTGTTGCCTTGCGTGAGTCGACTTCATCATATCCTTTCGTTGGCGTGGAAGCCCAGTCAAATAAGGTGAAAAAAAGGCTAAACCTCAGAATGGAAGATACTGAGCTGAAAATCTGCTTCAACCATTATTATGACTTTCCAAATGTTGGCTAATCTCGTGTCGGCGTCTCATGTTATTAAAGGTTAGCTGTAAAAAAAAAGGTGACAAAAATAGGTTTTTTAGAAATATCTCGTTTTTTATGCATCCTATGTCATTAAATGTTTTATAAATCGTGTAGAAAATTAAATTCTCTACAAGTTTGGTCTTATTCCTTTTTTTGCCGGATCAACCGTTCTCTAAATATAATGCGGAGGAAGAGAGAAGGGAGGATACTCATAAAATTGGGTACTCATTTTAGAAGAAGATTTGAATATGAATTACGAAAAGAACATTTTAAATAAAATAAGCCTTGTATGCCGTTCCAAAGCCATTACTTTCAAAAATGGTGACAATTTATTCAAGAAAAAAACCCTAAAAAGTTTTCATTCCGTGAACAATATCCTGACTACCAACCTCGCGAAAAACATTATAAAAATCTTTTTTAAAGAACATAAAATTTGAGCCCTACGTTTACGTTTACTAGTTCTCGAGATATTGAATCTCAAAAAAAAAAAAAAAAAAAAAAAATCTCAACAAACGATAAATCACCATTTTGTGAATTTATTTTGCCGAATGTCATGGAAACTGTTTTTTTTTCTACGAACATAATCATTATAAACTTCATTATGGTGCATTTAAATACCTCTTATTTGAGTGGTAATACAAATCTGTACGTCTGATATTTCCCAAGATATGACTGCATTTCATAATGTCAACGATGTGTTTTTAAATATTATTTCTCGAAAACTATTAGACATACATATGTCTATAACCACTAAAATTTGAGCTAATTAAATGCACCATGAAGTAGTTCATGAAAATTATCTATGTAGGAAAAACAGTTCTTATGATATTTGCCAAAAAACATTCACAAAATAGTAATTTATCGTTTTTAGAGAAAAAAAAATATTTCTGAGATTCTATATCTCGGGAACTAGTAAGCGTAAAGATCTCTATTAGGGCTCAAATTTTAGCAAATTTAATATTTTTTAAAAAAGGTTTTCATAATGTTTTTCGCGTGGATGGTAGTCTTAAAGATATTGAGTACGGAATGAAAAATGTGCGAAAATTTTAGATTTTTTCTTGAATAAATTGTCACTATTTTTTAAGATAGCGGCTTTGGAACAGCATACAAGGCTTATTTTCATATTCAAACCTTCTCCTAAAATAAGTACCCTATTTTGGTGCAGCCTCTCTCCCTCCTCCGCGTTATATCTAGAGAACAGTTGATATGCAAGATTGTGCAAAAAAATTAATAGCACCAAACTTGTAGAGAACTTAATTTTTTACAAGTTTCATAGTAACATCTATCGGCGAGGGACGCATAAAATGCGGCATATTTCCAAAAAAAGATCCTTTAATAATTTGAGAGGTCGACACGAGATTTTATCGGACTTTTTCGCCAACATTTAGAATGTCGTAATATGACATTTTATGAAAAATTTCAGCTCAGTATCTTCCATTCCGAGGTTTAACCCTTATTTGGCTGGACAATGGGTATAGTTGACCGTAGATGCAATTTTAAGAAGTTGATCGGAGAAATAAAATAAAAAATAAGTTCCACTTATTAGTCTGTTCTTCATTGACCACACCCCCGGACCAGCTTCTTAAAAATCATTTTTGGAAGTTAATATTGAAAAAGGAAAAACAAGAAAACAAAATCAAAGGTGAGTCTCTTTGAGTTAATTATTTTCAATAATATACCTTTGTGATTGACCAATTAAAAAAAAAAATAGCCTCCTCCCTCGAAATTTGAGGTTTTACTTTTCAAGATAGAATCCAAATATCGAATAAAATTAAAAAAAATCTATCCGTCGGCCATTTTCATACGATCTGCCCATATCTCGGCCATTTATGAAGATATAGGAAACGTGTAAAGTGTTTTAGAACCAGCATACCAAGGCATTATATATATATATATATATATATATATATATATATATATATATATATATATAATATGCCACAAAATGTTATGTCGTTTGGCATATTCGGTACAAATTTTTATGGGTGTGGATCCGGCTTAATACTTAAATGTTTGTTATAGTTTATTGCAGCCAAATCTATTTGTTTGGGACATTCTCTGAAAACAAATGAAAAAAATATTCTGTGACACAACTACTGCTGTGGTAATGGAACTTGGAAATAAAAGTTTATTATTTATACTTTAGGAATGAAATATATTACAAAATCTAATTTCATGATTATATGTACATCGTGTTTTTTTCAGTAGATGAAAGGTTATTTCATCTATGCTTATGGATTAAATTAGGATAAGTAAAACAATTTTTCGTTTAATGATGTCTTTCATGTTGGTGTTATTACTAGATTTTTAATAACATTTCCCCTCATTAAATTTTTTTTTTCGGTGTCACAAACAGCTGGTTGATATAGGTGAAAGCTTTTCAATCCTTAATGGGCCAGACTTGGTTTCAATCGACTTTTTACACTCAGTAGCGTACGTCGTAAGAAGCCTTTAGCTTTAATTTCATATTTTATTTCGATAATGAAATTTAAGCGCATTTTAAAAAAAATTATGTTTACCAGTGATTTATACAGGTTTATGTCGTATTCCCTCATATTCCCTAAATTCTTTGGTATGTTTCCTTCTGATCGCGGAAGAAAATTTAATTTAACCAGTTATATCATATTAACTATTTACCTTTTGTCGGTATTATTCGCGCAGTATTATGCTTTCAAATTATTTGTATTCGGTACAACTTATACATGGAATTTTTCTAAATACATGGATATTGCAGAACTATCTCTCATTCTAACGACATTAATTTTTAGTTTGGAGTCGTTTTTTAAGAAGAAGTCATTGGTTAAAGATGTCTTGACTGGCATTTCGTTCGTGGATAGGCGGCTTTATATGGGAAAAAGTATGGTTACATATAACTGCTATCAAGGACCTTTAAATAATATCTTACGAATAATGATTCTCCTTCTCAAGTTCATGGAACGTCAGATAATAACGTTAGATGGGCTTTACAGGAAAAATCAGCTGTACATGTTATTAGCAGTAGATTTGCCCTTCCTTGCTATTCACTTAATAAATACTCCATTTTTGACTGTCCTCAGTGCCTATAGCAAGCATTTTTCAAATCTTAAGTGTCTTGTAAATAGATTGAACAAGATAGTTGATGATAGCTGGAAGGTACAAATGGATCATATTCTACTTATTTATGTAAAACTGTTTAATTCAGCCTCAAATCTTAATAAAGTATATTCCAATATATTATTTTTTACGATAACTTGTGCATACCTTGTAATTATCAAACACGTCTACTTTATGTGTTATATGTGCTTACAATTTTCTAATGACAATAACTACAAACACCATAATTTAGTGATTAGCCCTTTGTATATCATACTCTGGTCTTTGGAAATATATCGCATTTCTGCATTTTGTGCTTTCATTAAAAGACAGGCAAGTAGAATTATGCAATTTTAACCTCGTCAAAGTAGCTTTCCATCATTAGGAACTTATTTTTTTTTTTTTACTTTTAGAGCTTGGAATTCAATGAAGAACTTATCAAACTGGCTAATAATGAGTCACGGCGGCTTTCCAGGCATGTAAGGAATTTGGAATGAAAAAAATGATTTTTGCATAACTAGTCATCAAATATGGGTTTCCAAACTTTAATGAAACATATAAATTACTTTTCTTTTCAATTGTGATATTATACTTGAAAAAATAATTGTAAACACTAATTAAACAAAAAGATTTGCCAAAAGAGCAACAGATTTTGTCAGCATCATTTAACTTCATAATTATCATATTTAGTTCACGAAGTTTATTTTATTATTATTTTTTTAAATGCTACAGTGGAATTGATTTGTTTCGGAGAATAAGATATGATCTTGATTATAACAAGGTTTATTTCCAGCTGGAATGTTGCCTTACAGATTTAAGATTCGTCTGAATAATTGGTGATATCCACTTAATCCATTTAACTGTAAGGAATATTTAAGGTCTTTATAGGCAAAGTTATGGTATGCATTAGATGCGAAAAATTTATAACAACGCTGTAAGTGAAAATTCAAAACTCTTTAAGACATGGAGGTTTCAATATTTTTCTTTCTCTGGTTCTCATAAAAACTAGTAAAGAGCGGGTGGATGCCGTTAATGGTCGTACTAGTTGTTAACATGATTTCAAATGTAATTTGCAATGGGCAAATAATAATGATTTTGAATATATTTATGGCAATATTTTCTTAAATTCTTACAGATGAATTTATATTATAAACAATGGCAGCTCCTGGAGAGTGGCAAGAGAGATCCACTCAAATCATCTTCAGAGTAACCAACTAAAAAAATCAGGTGCGGTGCGCGCATCACACAACTTTCCCTTACCGTCCTATAATAATTATCTTTTTAATACAATTTTAAAGACATAAACATGCTTCTAATAAACTCAGCAGCATACACATCTCCTCCCACTTAAGTAAAATAAATTTTTTTTTTTTAACTTTAGTTAAAATTAAATTAAATTAAATTTTAGTACAACAATCCTAAATTAATAAATCAATCGAAATTACTAAGTTAATTTTCGCTTTTGTATTCTTAAATTACTTTATTACAGAGCGTATTGTTTACAACAGATTGGCGGATTGGTGGGAGGAGGTTCGGTCGCATCAGTCTTCTTTAGGATGCGCTTGGTTATCCATCTAGGGTCTTGTACTACTTTTTCTCTGCAATTCTTCGGTGATTTACTGCATGAATTAAAAGTTAAAGACCTTTATGAAGAATAATTTAGCCAAGTTTCATCAAAATCGTTAGAGCCGTTTTCGAGAAAAATGTAAAAAAGTGTAAAATCCATGATATAATAGCTATTTCCGGTTAGTCCGATGCGCTGTATCTTTGCTAATACTGGTCCGATTTTCATGATTCTTTTATTGTTTTTTAGATAATTTAATTACCTTTCATACAATTCTATACATAATTTACCGTAAAATGCATACTTTTTAAGCAATAGGCATAAAATGTTCTTTTTATCAAAACTTTTTTCCCTGCAATTCCTCGGTGATTTACTACATAAATGAAAAGTTAAAGGCCTTTATGAAGAATAATTTAGGCAAGTTTCATCAAAATCGTTAGAGCCGTTTTCGAGGAAATTGTAAAAAAGTGTAAAATCGATTATATAAAGTGGCACTTCCGGTTAGTCGATTTTGACGAAAAAGTTGCTGTAATATCACAGTCATATACCTACTTTAAATATGAAATTTGAGTATCTTACGACTTTTCGTTTTTGAGCTAGGCTGTTCACAGACACACAAACCATTTTGCGAGGCTTGGTCATTTGGACTCAGTGGGCCTTAAAAATTGTATTTCCGTCGAAAACTCGAATTCGAAAATTTTCACGATCGCAATACTTCTCCTTACTATATACTTCGTATATTGGTAAGGGAAAGTAAAAATACGACATAAAATACCCGTCATAAGTAGACGCGTCTTCAGTTTTTGTGATTTTCCTACTAAGTCAAGCCAGTGCAAAGCAGGCAGGTTCCAAATAACTAGAAGGCCTTAAAAAGTCTAATTGTATACAGCGTCATATTTCTTTGGGAAATAAAGAGTAATTTATTTCTTTTATACATGTTTATTGATACAGTGAAAATAAACTAATAATATATGATTTGGAAATGAAATTTACTTTTGTACGCTAAATTAGCTGTTGCAAAAAATCCTTATACCCCAGCGCCTAGCTGGTTGGTGTAAAAAATTCAGTGTGCACACAAGGCGATCATAGCAGACAGGACTCCCTCAAACGCGAACCAGTCTCCTCTCCACCTCTCAGGCCAATTATGGGAGAGAACTACACCAGATGTGTGGGTAGCGTCTGTCAAACTGAAAGCGTTTAGTTTCTGTTGGTTTACTCAATTCCAAATAAATATTTTCTATTTATTTTTACTACAGTATAAAAATTAAAAATGAATAATTGTTTTTTTTCTTTAAAAAAGATAGAGGGGTTACGTGCTCATGTGCATAAATGGCCGCAAGTGCTCATAAATAAAATAATGTAAATTGTTGTCTGCGTGTTACTTTTTTTTTAACTGCTTTTAACGAGAAAACGGCTGAACTGATTTCTGTTGTAATATGGAGGCGTGAAAAAGTTTTAAGCAATATCAATCTGTCAACCGCCATCTTAAAACTAAATGACGGCGGATCAAAGCCTATATTATTTTGAAAAACGGCTTAAATAATTTTGACCAAACTTCATATAATTGTTATTTAAAGCCGTGAAAAGGTTTTTAGCAACATTAAATTGTTATCCGCGATCTTGAGACAAAACGGTGGGCGTACTTTAATTTGTTTTGAATTTTATTATATTTGTCGAAAAAAAAGATCGGTACGGCCACCACCAATTGGGGTCTATAGTGATATAGTTACAACCTTCTTAAGCCTTACAACCGCTGAACCAATCAACAGATGAACTTAGGTAGTACGCAAAGTGAAGGATGAGAAGGATCAAAAAATTTTGCGTACACTCCTGAATCTAGAGTAAGTACATCAGGTCGTATACACGACACAGAGAGCTACGATACACACGAGCTTTCAAACCTTTTTTGTTTAAGACTTTGTAGGCTTAAAATCGAGTAATTTAGGTTACCTTTACGTTTCGTGCAGAATTCAGTTGGTCAGGATGGCCAGCTGTCCATAACATTGCTAGAATTGATAAATTATTTATTAGTATTCGCAAAACAAAATCGATTTACTACTAATTAAAAAATGTTTTTAAACAATGGAGAACGTTCATATAAATAATAAAAGACCTCAGTAATAATAATAATAAAAGTCATCAGTTAACATATAATACCCTTAACATTTTTTTCAGAGGAAGTTAGAAATTCACCTAGCATTCAGGCCCATTTTTGAGTTCAAAGGGAACAAAATATTGAGATTTGATTGCGGTTTAATATGCTCGGTAGGCTTCTAACAATTTAATAATAGTTATTAATCATTTATATATAGTTCTGATCAGCAAATGTTTACAGGTGATTACAACTATAGCGACGTACATCGCTATGTTAGTCCAATTCGCTTCGGATTGGAATTAAATGTCAATTTCTGCCGCATTGTATTTCTTAGACAGTGTTCCACACCAGTTATGTAATAATACTATCCACGTAGAATTATAGTATCCAACGTCTGGGAAGATATTTGATATTTATGATGTTTTATTTATATACAGAATATAAATATAAATTGAGCATATATAAAATACTATCATTGATTTTGTTTGATACTATAAATATGATGGTTCAGAAATATATTTAATTTATTTTTTGGATGATGTAACCAATAAAGATATGCTTAGACACAGGATATCATTTATACTTGTAAATATTATGTGGTACTTTTTTGCCTAATATTTTTTGTAAATTGAAGATTCGGCATCATTGGATTTCTTCTAATTAATTCCATAGGTTCATGAATGAATCTGTAGAAAATTTGTTTTCTTAAAGAACAATATTGGTATTAAATTATGGTATGGGTCAATCCATTTGAAATCCCTCTGCTGGACATTTTTGATTTTTTAGATTTTTTTTTTTACCAGGTATTCCCTATCATTTGGTGAGTTTAAAACCATGGATAAAACGTTTTTCGGGCTCATACTTTTTCTTTTGCAGCCATTTTAAGTTATCTTCAGGGCTGAAAACTAGCTTAGTGAAAATGTCTCTTGTAATTTTGTAGATATCAAAACAAAATAAAAATTAAAATTATTATAAGGGTATGCACTACATTTTTGTCCTCACAACACACCACACAAGTAGTGAGGAAAGTGCATACAAAAATTAACGAAAATTGACAAAAAAAACATGACTTTTAAAGCTGTAAATGTGTACCATGGAAAAAAGACACATTTGGTTCTTTTTTTTTGTGTGTGTGTGTGTGTATAGTTTCGTCAATTTACTACTTGCTGTAGAAATTTCAAACCTGAAAACATTGACCTTTTTTTATATGAATTTTTAAAAATGGTATTTTTAGCAATATTTAAAGTTGAACTTGTCAAAAGGGACTGAGTGAAAAATTATGAAACTAATAGTTTATGTCTATGTATGATAGGAATTTATGAAACAAATTTGGTGATTGAGACTGAACTGGTTCCAGAGTTATAAATTTTCTTCACTGTTTGGGAAAATGTCACTAATTCTGGTAATTTTGCAGATATCAAAACAAAAATTAAAATGACTAAATTGATATCTCTAAATTGTTTGTCCTCATAGCACACCACTTCAGTAGTGAGGATAGTGATTAAAAAAATTAACAAACATTGATATAAAATGAGATTTTTAGCGCTGTAAATATGTATTAAGGAAAATAGATTCTTGGATACACTTTGATTTTTTTTTCACACATAGTCTTTTCATTGTACTATCTGCTGTAGAAATCTCAATGTCAAAAAATTTGCATTTTTTTTTTATACGAATTTTAAAAAATGGCCTAAAGTCATTTTTAACAATATTTAAAGTTGAATATGTCAAAAGAGACTTGGTGAAAAATTATGAAACTAATACAGTTTATACCTCTGTATGATAGAAACGTATGACACAAATTTGGTGACTGAGAATCAACCAGTTTCCGAGTTATAACGCATCAAATATTACTGTCTGGAGAGCGAAGCAAATTTACAACTATAGAAAAAGTTCAGTCTCAGTCACCAAATTTATGTCTTACGATTCTATTGTTAAGAGTTAAAAACTGTATAACTTTCATAATGTTATACAGCTTTTACACAGCCAATGAGTCATCAATTTCAACCAAATTTTTTGTAATGATTCTATATCCAAATATATTAGAGACGTATGTCGGCGTTCGTTCCAATGGTTCCTAGGAGTCGAGAAAAAAATAAAATAAAACACACTGAAACTTCTTTATTTTTTATCTCGAGTTTGGAAAATGATATCGATGTGATTTTTCCACCAAAACATTTGTTTTGTTTATATTAAAGAAATAATAGAAACTTTAAAAATGACTGCTTTTTGGTCAAATAAATTTAAAAAAATGTTTAGATTTTTGGGTAAACTTGTTTTATAGCTTTTTTAACACCAAAAATTATGGCAGACTTTGATTCAGCGCTACAAAAAAACTTCATGCTGAAAATATCGTCGAAAACGAAAAAATAATGTAAGCCGCGAAATTACGTTTCGATTTAAAGCTGTATCTTGTCTTCAATTTATTCGATTACGATTTTCTCGGGCATGTTAGAAAGAGAGGTTTCTTCTTTCCATAAATATAAACAGCTATTGTATTATGTAGAAGGTCTGTGTAAAAATATGTGATAACAAAATAAAAACAAAATTGAGTTTTTTTGCGGATAACTTTGGTTCTGAAACAAAAAGACAGACTACGGTTAAAAGAAGCCACGTAGATTAAGAACCTTTACCGACGCCCCAAATTTGGTTTGAATCGTTCAAAGGGTTTCTGATTTATGGACAATTTTTTAAATCTATGTTTGTAGAGTCTATATGAGACTCTTAACAATGTGCATATTATAATAAAAAATATTGGAGTGAGTTTGGTTGACCGTAGATGTACTTAGGGAAGAAGTTGGTCGGGTGGTGCGGTCAAAGACTAACACATTAAGAAGTAAGACTTATTTATTTTGTACCAACGTTTCGACCTAAGTTTTAGGGCATCATGAGGGCAAAAAGAAAAAACAAAATGGCAACAGGCAATAACAGGGCTAAACGAAAAAACAACGACAGAGGCAGTACCAATAACAGTAAAAAATGATAAAAAAAGAAATTACAAGCAAGATAAAAATATATGAAGTATAAAAAGAAAAATATGACACTATATATTGTAAAAAATGAAAAAGTAAAGTTAAGGGAAAAAGTATTACAAAAACATTATTTATGATCCATAAATAGTACGTAAATATTGCAATGATCATTTTTTAAAATGTAATAATTATATTTCATTGCGATTTCAAGGTTCTATTGAATTGTATATAATTAAAACTCTATTCCTCTTATGAGTCATGAATATTAACAGAATTGTTTTTACTCAAAACAGACTTCAGATTTAGTTTTAACACTTTGAAAAACTCCTATATTCAAATTTTCGGGTGAATCTAAATATAAAAAATTTGTTTACCTAAAATGTGTGTATCGACTTGTTTACAAATACTGGAAAACGGCTGCTATAAGTTCAAAAGAGGATATGCTGAGGCACACTCTCGCGAGGCAGCAATATTTGATGCATTATAACTTTGGAATCAGTTGAGTCTCAGTCACCAAATTTGTATGATGTTCCAACCATATATACGTAGATATAAACTGAATCAGTTCCATAATTTATAGGTATCATATAGGCTAAATTTCCCAATGGTTGGAGCATAGAATGGTTCTTTGCCGACCTTGGCGTTAAAGTCACCAGCAAATATTTTAATGTTAGATCAGGGACACCTTCTAATTGTATTTTCCAATAAGTCATCCATTCCAATAGTATTCCTCCTTAGCTAACTCATCTGAAGTTTCAGTGGGGGCATGGCAGCTGAACAGTGTGTAGTTGAAGAATTTCCCCTTTATCCTAATTATGCTTAATCGTGGGTTTATAGGCTTGAAGTCTATGACCAGATGTTTAAACTTTTTTTCAACGACGAACCTAATTCCAAAGAGATGTTTTTTCTCATCAACAACTATAGTATAACGGGGTCTTCCTCTCCTCCGTTTTCCTGGTTGTTCCCATAGCAGAAGTCTCTTCGGCCACCGACGTTCTGGCATCCGCTTGCGGTGTCCATACCATCACAGCCTGTTCCTCTTCGAAACTCCTTCGGTCACCACTAGCCTGCCTCTAATCTCCTCACTCCTGACTCTATCCAGGCGGTTAATTATCAGGCATCTCCTCCAGAAATCCATCTCTGCCACTTGTAATTTGGAGTAGAGTCCTGGTTTAAGTGTCCAGGTCTCTCCGGCGTAGCTGAGGGAGGGCTCAACGATACTTCTAAAAACCCGTCTTTTGTTGTCAGTTGAGAAGACCGTGTTCCAAAGAAGTGGATGCAACATTCTATTCACCCTTCTTGCCAGGCCAACTCTCCTCCTAATTTCGTGTTCTGACGTGCCATTTCCATCTATTGTTGACCCCAGGTATTTGAAGGATTCTACCCGCTTGCATATCATCCCGCATAGACCCCACAGGCCCACCCCATAATTTGGCATTGCTAATAAATTAGAGTGATATTTTATAATCCTTGTAAATAAAATTCCGATATGGGGTGAGTATAGCTGAAGCCCTAAGTCTTCTGTGGCTTACCGCTTCTACTCTCTTATGCATTCTGTGAAGTGCTTTATCTCAGGAACAATTAGATATAAAAATATGCGGTTGAGCTCTAATTCAGGTAAATCTATTCTGATTTATAAAAGGTAAGAGTGGTTTTTTCGTTTTCACACATATTTTTAAAATTATAAGAGAAAAAAGTGTAGAAATTTCGCTGTTTTTTGCGAATATATCAAAACGCACACAGATATTTTGATGGATTACTTCAGATTCGGATTCAACGCCCTCGAAAATATAGGGAACGATATTAAAACCGAGTACTGAATTTTTTGCTTCGTGAAACTATGGCGGTGATAATCCCCTCCTCAAAAATCAAAAGAAAAATAATTAAATCGCGGGAGAAAAAAAGAAAAAATTAAGTTGGAGGAAAATAGGTGTGTGGAGACTATTTTTACATCAAAACTCGATTTACTTTTCAATCTAATGGCTTTCAGTTGATCGATTTTAGTAAAGTTTTCGGATCTTACGATGCCTTTTGAAAGCCTCAACTAACTTCGAAAACGAGTACTGGCATTGGCCAGTACATTAACGATTTTAACGAACAGGAATATTATGTGTTAAACGAAATTTTTATTCCAGCAGATGCGGTATCCTTAAGGAACAAAACAGCTGTCACAGGAACTTATACGTCATTGGCGGACACCGTGAAATGAAAACGAACAGAATTCTGCTCTGAATAACACCTAAAAGCCCGACTTTGCGTCAAATTTTCAAAAATTTTATCGAAAGGGGATATATTATAACGAGCTAAACTCTGCTCCTAAAAGGTTCAAAACGTTGACAATTCACCTCGGATTATGATAAAGCTGCAAAATTATTACATATTGGTTTATTATTTCCAAATAGTTATATTTCAAAAATAGCTGGATTGTCCATTCACACGACTTTGCTTATAGCAATCAGGCTAAGATGCCCAGGATATGTGGTCAGAGTAGAAGGTGAAAGGGTAAAGAGGAAAATGCTGGAGGTGCACTTCAGTGGAAAAAGGCAAAAGAAAGACAAAGAAACTGGTGGAAGTAGAGGATCCAAGGAGCGACATGAGGAAGCTGGGAGTAAGCGATTGGAAGATAGAGGCGCAGGATAGGAAGAAATAGAAAATGATAACTCAGCAGGTCAAAAGTTATGGGAGCCGGGGAATTAGCAAAGTTCAGTACGCTATATCTCTGCTAATTCTGCTCCGAATTCAATTTTTTTTCAATTTTATAACCTGTTGATTAATCATATCGAAAACCTCAACAAATTTGGACGGACAGATTTTATGGGCTTCTAAAATAGCTAATTGATCGCCATTTTGAAACGAAACGATGGATGGTAATTTCGAGCTTCGAGGATCATCCTGGGTTGAACAGTAGCGTGTTTGCCAAATCTTAAGAATATCGGTTCTAATTAGTCTCGGAAAAAGGCGCGGGTGGCATACGGCGGACGGAAGGATTTTTATATTTATCCGATATTTGGATTCTACGTTTCTTGAAGCGTACAATCTTAAATTTTGAGGGAGGAGTGATTAAATTTATTCTTTTCTTGGTCGATTACAAAGGTTCATTATTAAAAATAATAAACCAAAAATATATGAATTCTACCTCTGAAATCCTCAAAAAACCTAGTTTTCATCCGGTTTTTAAATATTTTCATGAAACAGGTGACGTTGTAGCTAAATATCCTGCTCTAGAAATCTTCGGGACACACCACTCTCGCCAATTTCATCCGTTTTTCATCAAATTTCTTGGAAACCGATAACCAGCCTAATCCTACTCGAAAAAGCCAAAATTTTCGTCCGATTATAATTTTTTTCTTGAAATCGGTGAAATTTAAAGTTGAATCCTATTCCAGATTAGGCGAAATTACCTATATTTAAGATGTGTCAGCTATATTTCTTTATTCTAGCTCCTCCCCTAAAGAAATTCTTTGGTACGCTCTTGATCACAGTATGAAAAAATAGAAGTAAAGAGTTTGGCGATTCTTGATGGTATTATATTTTTTATGTATTTTAAAAATATATTTAACATTTTAACATATTTAACTAGACCTGTTTTTTAAACATTTTAACCTGTTTACCTAGACAACTTACCGATTCCACAAACGGACAGAATACAATACTTATGACTAACCTTTGAAAAAAGAATGGCATTGGGTCCACATATAAAAAAAAAAACGTTCATAATTAAATCTCAGACTGAAATTATTGTATTCACTTTTCAGACGACATTCCAAATTAAAAGCAAGACAAAAATTAAGTATTTACGCGATTACCTATTAAAACCTCTTTGAACTTACGCTCTACAAATTTACGGTACAGCAAAACCGACACACATAAAACGACTTCAGTCTTTTCAATCAAAGATAACTAATTACCCAAGCGCCATGGTACGTAAATAACATCACTTTACACACTGACTTACACATGCCGTCGGTCAATGAACACATACGTACGTACTACAAACGATTTCACGAAAAGTTGAACGGACACATATCCAACTAATAAATGAGATGGCCACAGCTCTCATACCGGAGAATATTAGAAGACGACTGAAAAGGTTCTGGAGGAGAGACCTTCTTGCATAATTATGTAAGCAAATTAAAGCCATGGTAGGGTGCCGCTGGGCATTGCCTCTCCTTATGCCCATCAAGTCATTTTTTTTTTTTGCTATTTTATTTATTATTATTTTTGTTGTTCTTGTATCTATTATTATGCCAGCCCATCTGCTGATTTTTGATAATTGTAATTAACAGGTGTGGATTAATAAATAAATTGAAATTTTTTTTTTAACATATTTTTCTAATTTATGAATGTTTAATTTTAACTTTTTTAACAAAATAAAAGGAGTGATGATGCCAATTAGTTTATCGCAATTTAATCTATAAACATATGTTGTTAATGAAGTTGCTATGAAGTTGCAATGAAGCTGCTAGTTTGCTAATGAACTTCCTATCAAAATGAGTTTACCAATTGTTCATTTTGAAGGGATACATTCTAAATATTATGACATCAACACCAATTATGTACAAGAAGTAAAAGGAAAGATGATTAACTGGCCTAATGGCGATGGGTCCCTCACGATCGTTAAATAATTAATAGCATGGCGGAAAAATCCTAACAAGCAGTTCCTTACCGAGCTCTCTTATAACTAGGTTTATTATACCTTACCATGCCTCTTTCAGTTGGGTCTTTTAAAAAGATCCTTAAGAGTTTTATATTTTGTAATGATGTGTACAATTTTATTAACTATTCTATTTATTCTTCAAAACTGACTGGATTTTTTCCATTTACCGATAAAAGTAAAATTGTGATACTCTGTATTATTAATTTATTTATTTACATGTTAGTCATCGTTACTTGTTACTATTTCGCTTATACAAAGTGCATTAATTTTTTCTCTTACGAATGGATGCTTTCGAAATATATGGATATAGCCGAACTCGCAGTAGGGTTCCTCACGATAAATCTTTGCATGATTTCACTTTTTAGAAGAAAATACTTGTTAGGTGAAATTTTGGAAACAGTTTCTCAACTTGAGAACAGCTTGTTTACGAACGGCCCCATAGAATACTGTCACTTAAACGTTCTGCGACAGAACTTCTTCGTTCTTTCTTGCATAATCCTTAAGTACAAGGCTCGAAGAATACTCAAGCCTGATGATGCTATGCGAACAGGCTTATTATTCGTGACTCTGTCCCTCGATTTAGCATTGTTGGCGATTCATCTCATCAATGGACCATTTATTGCTTTCTTATATGCTCTTAAAAAACACTTTCACAACTTGAATCAATATTTGAAGAATTTGGATATAAGTAGAGGTATTTTGTGGAAGCATAAGATCGATAACGCACTTAACGTTTATCTCAAATTATTAAAAACAAGTTTGTTGTTGAATGAAATGTATTCCAACATATTGTTATTAACTATTACATGTGCCTATCTCATAATATTAAAAAACGCATATTCTGCCTGCTATGTATACTTAGCATTTGATGTGGACAATCCTAGAAGAATATATTATATAGTGATAAGATCACAATACATCGCATTATGGTTTTTTGAAATATGTCTAATAGTACATTCTTCGACTCAAATACAAAAACAGGTAAAATTCTATGGCATAACATATAAGAAAGCCGATTAAAATTTTACTAATGATATTTTTAATTTGTAGAATCTGATATTCAATGATGCCCTCTCCGATTTGTGGAATCAAAGGGTGGATCTGTTATCAGGACACGTATGTAATAAGAGGTATTTTGTTATTCAACACACGGCATATGGAACAAATTTGCTAATTTAGAGACCATGCTTACTTCAAGTTTTTTTTTCTTTTTATCAATGCTGAAACATTAGACAATTTCTGTGGCGATATTTACTAAAAACCACTGGCTTAGGTTGTTTACCACAATCTAAAGCGTAACGGGATACCGTGATTTCCTAATACTATTGTCCTAAATAACAATGTTTATGAGATATTTTCTTATGTAATTTAATGTTAAGTTTAAAAAAAAGTTCATTTTCGCTTTTATTATGTGCAGAAATATCATAAATTGGCATTAAAAAGTTTTTTTAAACGGAATGTAGTTAAGTTTTATTCATTAAACTTTGGACCGTAGTTGTTTTCTAGAGCGGAGTTTCCGTGAAGCATTTTTTCTTTATTTTATAATAATCCGCATCAACTCGAATCAACGGCTAATAATTACAGAGATCAAATGACTTTAAACAATGTAATAAATTCCATGAACTGGACCGCCTTTTTGAATTTATCTTCAATATTTTCAAATAGGTTCATTGGCCATAGTGATGGGGTATGTGTATTTTCCTGAAAACAGAGTAGAGTGTGAAGGATGCTACAGTAATATTGATGTATTGGTTGACATCCGCATGATGGTATAGAAGGATCAATCCCTAATTGATGTCTTGAATGCAGGCCCCGATTTTCGGCACTACGGGCAGATAATTTTTATCCGCTCCCCTCCTCTACAACTAAATACTAAGATTTTTTAAAGGCACAGGATGTTTTATCTTTTCTTATTTAATAAATTGCTTCCGCAGTAGAATAAAGGTACAACTCACAAAGTGAAATTGTTCGGAACTCATATTTAAAGTTTTTGCACTACTTTTTTTAATACGTCATCATTAAAACAAACTGAACATTCGTAATACCTGGTAAGGTGCTACATGATTATTGTAATTTGATGCAACTGTTATAAATAACTACCACTAATAAAACATGAGTTATAATATTATATCATTTGGTAGAGATGGGGTTTCGATATTGATATTATCGAAATACCTATATTTCGAACCGAGGGAGGGGGGCTATCTAAAAGGTATGGAATAAACTCCAAGAGGAAGGGAGAGCCCTCTTAAACTATGAATTCGTCCGTAATGTACTAGGCGTTTATAGCGCGGTATCAGCCCTGGGTAGTCGATCCCTTTACATGTAGGAGTTTGTAAGCCCTTCCGGCAATGTCCGTAGATATGGATGGTCCGATTTAGATCATGGCTTATTTATAATAAATAATAGCTAATTAATATCTAATAATTTTAATAATTCCAATGAATAAGAACTTTACAATTGAATACAGAGCAGTTAGTACAATTGGAGCTAGAGAGCGCTAGTCCGGCTACCTTCGGGTAATTTCGGCAGGAGGCAATGATAATGCGACCCGATTGTAAGTTGTACCCTATTTTCAATAATTGACATTTGTAATCGATCAAGGAAAGAAAAAAAAAATTAGACTCCCCTCAAAATTTTAAGTTTTACCGTTTTACGATACATCTAATCTAAAAGCCCTTCCATTCTCGGCTTTTATTCGAGACTTTTTTTTTTTCATTCTCAGGCTAATCTTTGCAACTCAATATTACCATCCGCCATTTTGTTTTAAAATGGTGGCCGATTAGAGGTTACATACGCCCATATCTCGGTCATATTACTACTCGCTGTGGTTACTCGACTACTGATGGTGTTGGAAATATATAGCAAGATTTTATTGACGCCAACTAACGTTCATTGACAATAACCTAGGCATTCTTATCTTACGGTGACCATTTATCACATCCTGATGTAGTAATGGCACACCCTGCACTTACCGAAAAGATAAACCATAACTTGCTTGGCTCTCCTGAAGGCTTTGGACAAAAGATTCTGTGCATTGGGATCCTCTGAAAAGTATGCTCAATAAAAATGTTTTAATCTGGAATATGAAGAAAGCAAATTGGAAAAAAAAAATATAAGTAAAACCGACGAGTTTGTTATTTCAGAACTAATAGAATGTAATGTAAACAGAACACTGAAAAACATAAATAATGCTATTATTAAGTGAGCTAATCTCGCCTTTCTAAAAGGTAAGGTAAATCAGTTCACACCATTTTGGAACAAGAATCTTGAAAACCTTAAAAGAGAACGAGATCGAGCCCTAGAAAATGCAATAATAACTGGACAAACGGAAGAAAGAATAGAGCCCAAGCGCTGAGCAGCTGAGCTAAATAAGCTATTAAGTTGTCATACAGATCCTTTCTCGAGAAACTTTATTTCAGGAAGTAAGCTATTTAAGCTCACAGGTTTCTGTAAAAATTGAATAATAGTACAATCCACCCAAATAACCCAATCCAGACAGACATAGTTGCTCACAAATGAGGGATATGAAGCGGCATTTTTGTAAGTACTACTTCGCTATTAGCAATTTCAAGCCCAAAACAAAAGATTCTGTAATCACACTTCCATGAACCAGCACGAATGAGGAACTATCGAAGGCTTTTAACAAACCATTTATTTTGGTAGAAATGGAAGTTGCTACCCAGAAGCTTTAGTGAGATTTACGGGCCTTATAAAATACTTCCTGAATTCCTTAAAATGTTGAGAACTAAAGCCAACGATGTCATCCTCACCTTCCTGTACCAGTTCTAGACACATCATCTACCCCATTTAGTGAAGTAATACCCATCATAAAAATGGCAAGAAATCTGACAAACCAGAAACTTTCAGGCCAATAGCTGCTTTTGCAAGTTATTGGAAAGAACGACAATAGACCGACTACAGACATTCGTATAAAAAAATGAAATATTATCGCCATTACAAGAAGCACATTCGAGCAGAAAGTTCCTTTTTTTCACAAGAGGTAAATGACAGCTTCCACAGGAGACAAAGCTCACTATCTGTATTTGTTGATTTCAAAACAGCTTTTGACAAAGTCTGGCGGAAAAAAACTTCCACACAACCTTATCGGATTAGCGATACATGGGTATCTATCTATACAGGTTTCTGCCATCACATCTGTTTCAACAATTCATCAGAGTTAAGAACAAAACTGGATATTCACAATTTAAAGAAAGCAAGGGCTTCCCCAGGACTCAGTGCTTAGTCCTCTTCTTTTCTTCTTGATGATCAATGACTTTGCTGAATTTTCGCAAAGTAAATTTCCTGGACTTAAATTGTTAATGTTTGCAGATGACTTAGTGCTATGAGCGACTTGAAGCAACATAACTGCTCTGGAGCATTTTCGAAGCAAGACTATGAAGCTACTAAGAATATGGTGTGAAGCAAATGGAATGATGCTAAATACATCAGCTACAAAATTTTCAGCTGTTTTCGCTTATCAAAAAACTCCCTCCTATAACCTTGAAATATGGTTCAAAGGCATTGCCAAGGACTAAAGCAGCCACCTACCTCGGATTAAAACTTGACGAAAGGTCAAACTGGAGCATGCAGAAGAGTTGGCTAAGAAAGGCAAACAAAGGATAAGTCTGTGTCAGAGAATAATGGGAACAAAGTGGGGTATACCAGATGCGCCGAAGTTCATACCCATCATAGCTATGCAACTGCAACCGAACGTCTAGTCAATTGCAATGCGTAGAGAAGTAAGCTCAGTTAGCCTCTGAGAACTTCTATATAGACTTCCGATCGACTAATGATCAAATAAAAAGTAGACCCCCATAAGATTTACTATGCAAGCTACCTTAAGCTCGACAACTCTCAGATAAAACCGACTCCCCCTCCTCTTCTCAAATAGAACCACTTCCTTTAATACCACCAAGGATTCCTGTAAAAGCAACATCATACAACCTCAACCTTATAAGACGCATTAAAAAAGAAGACGCCATACTAGAAGAATTAAGATCCTTGGCTCTCGAAACGATACCTCGACGGTATCACAGTCCTTCTTGGACTCATGTATAGGCTGATGGTTCTGCTCAGTAAGCAACACTAAATGGAGGTGCAGGTGCGTACTCACGTCTCTTTGCCAGTTGGGAAATAGGCCACAAATGTTGACAGTGTAATCCACGCAATTCTGCTAATGTTGCAAGTCCTCTTAAACATGGATGCCGGGAGCATTACACTGTTTGTGGATTTCTGAGTGGGTTTCAATGAGTTATTGAAATATTTTGAGCTGCAGAAGGCAAATCAGGCTTTGTTGGTGTTGCTCCTGGACTCCATTAAGATTAATACTAATGGGGAGCAATGAGGGCCAACTCGTTAACAAAGAAGAGTGGGTATCAGTAGACCTGCCAAGAAAAGATGCCGCTGCTGAATTTTGGATGCTTACAGACCACGATTATTTAATGAAACATATGAATGTAATAGGAGTGGCAGACTCTCCACTCTGCAATTTATGTAATTCTGGGGAAAATATGGATACAGCGCATTTAACGTATGCTTGCGCTTACAAGAAATAAGAAATATGACGCCATCCAAATCGGAATAGTACTGGGCTTCAAGATCTCTAATGGCGGAAGCCGAAAAAGAGAGGTATAACTAAAAAAAATATATCGGCCTTATATGGAGATAGTAGAGTGGCGAAAGAAAGTATGTTGTTTTCATTACACCAAAGCCTGAGAAAAAAATAAAAATAAAGTTTTCTATTTTTTTTCCAGCAATATAAACTTCTTTTTTTCCCCTCCTTCATTCTTCCTAGCTAGTAAGACATTTTCACTATTCATAATTATTTTGAAACTAATGTTTAAGCCATAGTTATTGAACCAGTTCCCAACAGATACAAAGGTTTTTTTTTATTTCTTCTCTCTTCTCTATAGACTTTAAGGAAATTTCACATAATGTATTATATCAAAGATTTGTTATAAACAATCATTACTATTTTTTTTCATTTTGTTTCAGAAAAAACTTGAAATTCATCTGGCATTCAAACCTGTAATTCAATTTAAAGGCAGCAAATTTCTGAGTTTAGACTATAACTTAGTATCATCTGTAAGCTAATATTCTCATTTAAATCACTTTATTGAAAGCGATAATTTTTTAGTAAACATGTTAATATATATATATATATTTATACACTTATCGATTGATGTTTGCTTTTCCATGATTTATAGGTGATGTCTACAACTACAACCTATGTTGTCATTTTAATAAAGTTTGGAGCAGCTACTGACAACCATATACCCTAGATTTTTGATATGCTTTCATCATATATTTAAATTATGATACAAATAAACCTATTGTTTATTGCCATCTGTTTGCAATTGATTGACATATTCATCTACTCCTATATTGAGGCTGCAGTGACCAACAGTAGTGGAATAGCTGGTATAAGACTAAAATGAAATTATCTTAATGTCAAGGAATGAAAGCTTATTAGAATTTCTATTTTTTTTCAGCAATATAAACTTTTTTTTCAGCAATATAAAAAAAAATCCAATACAAGAGGCCAATCAAATTTAAAATGGTTTCCGGCCCTGCTATCAATGTATTTTGAAGTTGTTATCAAGTTTTTAAGGTGGGGAACTGTTTACCAACTTTAGTCCCCACCATACTAACGGAATTTTTTTGTATTATCACTTTTTCCTAGGGATTGTTTTAGAAATAAACTTTTATTTTAAAAATGCAATAAACACCATAGTCATCTGTCTGTCACTAATAAAGCACTCCAGGATTATTATTAACACTCTCAGTGCGGATGCGATTTAGTGAAAATACGTCAATGTTTCCCGGTCCATACTTGCAGTTTCCTGCATTAGGGTAGCTCTGATTTTTTTGTAATTTAATTTCTGATCGCAAATCCCCTAATTTTTTCACCTTTGATATATCATAATAACAAAAGGTTTTGAGTCACCAAATCACAGGCAGATAATTTCCGTCTAACCAACAAGTATTGCTGGTACTATGTTACAATTTATGAGAGGTTAAATTGACTCTGAGTGAAAGTGTAAATTAATTAGTGCGTGAGTGTTTCATTCTCTGGAAAAGACAAGAATATCAACAAAAGCTAGGTCAAAGAGCCAGGCCGAAGATGGGTGAAAGATGGTCAAAATAAATGGAAGACTTTAATGGGTAATGAATAATGGCTGTGGATAAAGAGCAGAAACATTTTCTTCTTCAATGCATCGAAGATCATAGAAGCCAATACGCTGAAAATAGAAGAAAAAATTCTTATATACTTCTCTCGGGACATTACTTTAACATTTTACATAACAATTAGATGATAACTATCATTTATATAATTAATATTAATGTTCGGCTGGTTAATTTTCTGTCGGTTGTCTATTTCAGGCTCGATGCAGCACGGGTTAATTTAAAAGAATAGGGCTGAATAGGCTGTAGAGAGATCGAGAAGGCCTCCTTTCTGTGTTAGGGGAGCAGTGTTAGAGGGATGAACCTTTGAGTATTAAAAAGATCAGCAGGCTGAGGGTACGAGCCTTAAGATACTGATGGGTTTCATCAACCTTCTGCCTTTGTGGGAGGAAGAAATTCCAGCGAGAGGATGAGCCCACAAACCTGATATATAGAAGTACCTGATTGCACGGAGAGAAAAGGAAGACTCGAAGCCTAGCATGAGTCTGGTTTCTCAAGATTACAAATGATACTAATCGGCGTTGTGAACTCACTTGCTAAGTTATACCCCGCCAGCATAGACCGCCATTTATCTTTATTGTGTGCAGCTGCCCTTCAGTTTCTTACACCAAGCAGAGGTCTTGCGTGAGCAGCCACGCTGTCTTCTCAACGGAGTCTCGGTCGTCCAACAGCCCTGTTAGAATTTTCTATGGCTTTTCGTTTGCATCTATTTTTGCAACATGATCAGCCCAGCGAAGTCTTGATGGCCTTATGAGAGTGGATACATCCACTTCCTTATATTCGATATCTAACTCGGCATTAGTCCTTCGAACCTGAGGAAAACTTGCTCTTGGGCTTAAGTCGTAGTCCAGTATTCTGAGCCGTATGTAAGTCCAGTCGGATGGTTGCTTCATATATTCTTTCTTTTGAGGCCTGGGAGAGTGCATAGCTTCTTAAGTGTTTTTGCAGAGAAAAATAGGTGCAATTTGCTGAGAGAATTCGTCTCTGGATTTCTTCTTCTACGCTGTTCTCGTGATTTACCTCCTAATCCTAATCCTAAATATATGAATGATTTTACTCTTCCGAATCTAAACTGTCCTATTGAGACATGACTTTTATCATCTTTCATGGTAGGTAGTGTACACATGCACTTCATTTTCTCTGTATTGATAATCAGCCGAAGATTGCTGCAGATTCGTCTAATGACTGAAAAGCTTATATTGCAGCGTTTAGAGTCCTTCCTGCGATATCCAAATCATCTGCGAATCCTGAAAGCTGTATTATCTTGTTAAAAAGCGTTCCTGTTATTTGGATTCATGCATTTTTTAAGGAGGAGTTAAATACTAAGCAGGAGAGACCATCACCCTGCCTAACACCTGTCTCCGTTGTGAATCATCTCGATAGCTTTCCGTTCACCCTAACGAAGCTTATATTGTCCTCCATTGTCATTTTTATCAGACGAACTAATTTGGCAGAGACGTTCATTTCCACCATTGCTTTATATTCTTCTTCTCTGTTCACAGAATGGGCTTGTTAAAAATCATTAAGCAGGTGGTGAGTATATATCTGGTATTCCCTTGTCTTATCCAACAGTTTTCGCTGAGTAAACATCTGATCTGTCGTTGATCTTCGGGAGGTTTAAGAAAAATCTCATTTTCCCGATCTCCGAAGACACTTGGGTTTGTGTTGTCTTGTCTGCCTCTATTTAACACATTTTGGAAGTGACTTACCCACAAATCCATGACGGCAGATTCCTCAGTGACCAGTGTGCCATCGTTTTCCCTACAGGTAGATTCCTGGGTTTGAATCTTCTACGCCCTTCACTAATCATTGTGAAAGAATGCTCTGCTATTTTTTTCGTTGAAAGCAGCTCCTATATCAGTTATCATTTTGGCTTCCAACTATCGTTTCTTCCGTCTATTTTTGTGGGTTTGTCTTCTTCTTGCTCTGTATTCCTCCGCGTACCTTCTGTTGTGCTTGTTTTGGATCATGCTTTTTATATGCTTGATTTTTTTTCATCGTTTAGGAGCTTACAATCTTCATCATGCCACGGTTTTCGCTTGCGATTTTCCTTAATACCAGTGACCTCCCTGGCTATCTCAGTCATCATCGTTTTACATTATTTCCATTGCACATCAATATTGTATTTCAATTAATGCTCATTATCTTCGTATCCATTACAGCAGTGAATCTCATTTGGATTTCTGCGCTTTGAGCTTAGCTGTATCATATCTTGTTACAGGAGTAACACCCTGTCTTCTTGCCCTTGAAATCTGGACTCTAATCTTGGAAATTATATTCATAAATTATATTAATAGCCTAAAGTTCAAAACCTGTTTTGTAACAAATATAAGAACCACTCCAATATCATATATGGGGTATCATGGATTCAGAATTTCGCGGAGCATACCCGCATCGTACTCTCAGTTCTTACATTATCATAAATAAATAAAATTGACATACATATCATCAGGTTTATATTTTCAACTGGAAAGATGCCTTTTTCAGATGAAGTATTATACCAATTAACAAAAAGGAGGTGTTTGAAAGAGAATTTAATTCAGAATTTACGCGTGCAACTAAAATTGTTGTAGGAACTTTCAGTATTTTTTAATTTATTCTGTTTTATTGTTACCATTGTTAAGGTAATTAAATTATCTTTAAAACAAAACAATAATCATCGAAATCGGACAAGAATGCAAAGAGATATAGCGTATTAATATTGCTGTCATTATTTGCTATAGTAAGTATGCTGTACATGATCATATGGAAACTGGTTCTGCTATGTTTAGATATTTGATAACTTTAATGTATTTTCTGGAAAATTCCAGATGCTTATTTGAAGCAACTGTTAATGGTCTACATAACTAAACATATAGCAATTATAATAAAATCTTTATTAGACTTATGTTAGTGAAGATATAACGAACATATTTTGTATTAGATTCGAACCCAAAGCGATAGGGAAACAAGTTAAAATTCATAATGGTTGTTAAATGTCTAATATTTCTTTCTTTAGTTTATGGTATTTTTTTCATTGATGGATTGGATAATATTTTTTTTTATGTATATGCATATATATTCGTAAAAAATATATATTAAGATAGATATTGGTTTAAAGTCAATTATAAACATATTGAAAAACTACTATTCGGACGCAAACTGAGTTGTGTTGAATGCTGCATGAGTGATACTTCAAATCAAATATTTTGTTTATAATTATATCTTTGTCTTTTGTGTATTATTCTTAAAATATTAATTATTCAAGGTGATTAATTATGTATCGTATGATCGTACTAATGGAAGTTTAAAGGTTTTAAAACAAGTTAAAATCCATATTGCGTGTTAATTTCCTAAAATTTCAGAACGAAATGTTCTTCTTTTTTCCCTTTAATCGATATGATCATTTATATTTTGTTAGATTGTATGTCATCTCGATCTTTCATTAATCATTTTTTGAAATAGTTAGTTTGCTTCAATTAAATATATAATATGATTCTTTTTCGAAAATCTCCATAAAAGTTCTTCAGTAATATTTTTTACTAATAAATAAGTAATAACTCGCTAGGAAGAACAACTCCCTCCTGAGAATTAAGCAAAGTAATTAGACCATCGTCTGACATTCAAAGGCAATGTTTAAAAGCAATGTATAAAATGTTCAAAAAAAAATTCTGAAGGTACTTCTATACGTCTGCATTTCCAGGCTTCAATTTTTGATAATACTGTCGTGGGAAAAATTATATTTTAATTAACATTATAATCAAACAAGTATATGCTAGGGTTGTAACCTACCTTCAATTCGTAATTTCAGTTAAGTCCAATAAGCTATATCTTTGCTAATAATGGCCCGATTTCGATGATTTGTCTTTTGTTTTGTAGATAATTTGACTACTGTTAATATAATTTTGTGCATCACTTAGCTGCACCCGCAAAGCTTTGCCCGTGAAAAGAATTACGAGTTAATTTTTTTTTTTTTAATGTCTAACTTTTAAAAGATAATGTGAGTAACAGAAGACAGAACTATTGTTCTTATCATTCCTTATTATCATTCATCATACAGTAAAGTTTGTACAAAACTTTTACAAACAAATTAAAAAAAAACAAATAAATGATTTAAGGTTAACTTTGATTTTTATTTTATTTTTAACACATTATTTATATATTTCATATTTCATCATACTATATATGAAATGAGTAGGAAAGTATTTAAAAGTATTACAGCGAACATACGAGGGCTATTTAGAAAATAAGGAACGTTTTGGAATTTAAAAAAAAACCAAGCACAAGAAAAACATTTTATTATATACATGTAAAAGAGGGACTAAAATATTACTTTTCAACATAATCACCATACATCAGGCACTTATCATAGCGGTGGACAAGCTTTGAAATTCCCGTGTCATAGAATTCTGCCGCCTGTGATCTCAGCCACTCAGTGACGCGTACATGGAGCTCCTCATCGTCGTCAAAACGCTATGTTGCTAGCCAGGTCTTCATTTTCAGGAACAAGTGAAAATCACTTGAAGCAAGATCAGGACTGTAGGGGGAATGAGGAAAAACTTCCCACTTAAACGAGTTCAAGAGTTCTTGTGTACGTTTTGCCGTGTGAGGTCGGGTTTGAAAAAGCAAAATTTTGGACTTCGGCGCTTGTCTTGGACAACTCTCCTATGGTTTTGCAATGTTTGGCAGAATTGCTCAGAGTTTATTGTTGCACCACGCTCGAGAAAATCAATAAGAAGAACATCTTGCCTGTCTCAGAACACTGTTGCCATGATCTTCCTTGCCGACAAAGTTCGCAGAAATTTCTTTGGTTTTTTAGGAGAACTTGTGTGCCCCCAATCCATGGACTGTAATTTTGTCTCACAATTACGCACCATGTTTCACCCAGGTTACGTCTCCTGTTACGATTCGATCAAGTAGTGCATCACCATGAATGTGGCAGGCCTCTAAAAACGTCGAAGCTGTCCCCATTCGTTGTTCTTTATGGTGATCTGTAAGCATTTTTGACACCCATCTTGCACAAAATTTGTGGTAGTCTAGCTTCTATGAAGCAATTTCAAACAATAAAGTCCGTGAAACTTGTGGGAAATATAGAGAAAGCTCAGTTATTGTGAAACTGCGGTTTTCACGAATCTTTTCGTCAACTTTGGCGACCAGATCGTCAGTCACAATGCTCGGACATCCACTCTTCTATCAATGTTTGTTCGGCCATTTTTAAACTGAATGCACCACTTCCTGACAAAACTTTACCTCATTCGCATAGTTCCCGATGAATTTCTATTGGTTTTAAGTTTTTTGCCAACAAAAAACGAATCACAGACCGCACCTCACAACTGGCGGGATTTTGGATTGCAGCACACATTTCAAATTTGAATATAAAAAAAAGGGGCAGCATAGAAATATTCCCCTTATCACAGATGGACGCTGACTGAGGTGCCGAGCACGAGCACACCAATGTATACGCTATTGGCGCAAGCCTGGCGGCATCAGGTGGAAACATTCCATACTTTCTGAATAGCCCTCATAAATTTATCGAGGAAACACATCATTCAATTCAATATTCAATTCAATACTTGCTTTGCCGTGGCTATGTGGAATGAGAGGAAAGGAAGAAAAAAAAAATGATTTTTTTTTTGTTTTTGTTTTTTACAAAAAAATCATTTTTTAAAATTGTAAATGCGATTTTTTAAAATACAATCATAGGTAATCAGAAAAAAAAATGTTTTTTTTAATAAAGTCATTTTTCTTTAATATTTTTCAAGGTGAAATTTGAATTATGAAAACATTTTCTAAAGGCTCTTTTGCATTTTTACGCTTCAATTATTATAACTCTTAGGAGGAGCTACCAGAACTTTCAATGAAATAACCGGTTACCTACAAAATTTTTAATTGAAATATTCCAAGACCAAAAATGGAGCTTTCACACAATAGTTTTTCCCCATTTCTCCCCATAAGAGTAGCTTTTAAAAATTTAATGCATATTCTTAATGAAAATTTCTTCCATAAGAAATTCTCAAAATGAGAGTAAAAACCTCATCAAAATCGACCGATTACTTTTCGAGTTTTGCGAGCACAAACAGGGGCACTTCCGTTAAGTCCAAAACGCTATTTCATTGCTAATAATTGTCTGATTTCGATGATTTGTAGGGAATTTGATTGTCTTTCAACATTGACCATAAAATGCAAACTTTTTGAGTTATATAAAAATAAAATTAACTTTTTAATATAACTTTTTCCTTGATTTTTTCCGGTGATTTACTACATAATAAAAAGTTAAAGGGCTTAAGAAGAAGACTTTAGACAAGTTTCATCAAAATCGTTATGCCACTTCCGGTAAGTCGATTTTAGCGAAAATGTTGCTGTAATATTCCAAGTATATACCTTAAATACGTAATTTCAGTTATACAACTTTTCGTTTTTCATCTACGCTGTTCACATACACAGGCACAGACCATTTTGTGAGACTTGGTTATTTGGATTCAGGGGACCTTTAAATCTGTATATCCATTGAAAACTCGAATTCGAAATTTTTCACGATCACAATACTTTCCTTTACTATATATTTTATGTATGGGTAATTGAAAGTAATACTGAACCAACATGTCAGAAGAAGCAAAACAAGAACTTTTACAAAAACTGAATATCAGTCCATTCATTTATCATGATTGAAAATACGCTTCCTACAAATGATGAAGTTGGTATGCTTAAAATATATAAAAATTTGAAATATATTTTCAGAATTCTCAAGAGGTAAATTTTGTAAAATGCAGTGCATTTAACAGCAAATGTATGTTTACATTTAGAATATTTATTAATTGAAGGGCAATACAATATTTACAATGTTATAATAGAGAATTATTACTAATATTGCAACTTCTACAAAACAGGCAAACATTTTGATAATTATTGAATCTTGGTTAAAATCGAATCTCTTCCCGACAAGAGGTATTTTAGCGCATCTATGAGCTCTATATGATCTGAACAACCAGAACCGTGTAATATAAAATCTAAATTAAAATATAAAATGCACGAAAGTAGGATTCCTGATGACCAATGTATGCCAGTTTATACAAAATGTAGGATTGCACTACAGAAAATAGAATGCCTGGCAATCTTAGCTCTTGATGAACTAAATAGATCATTGACGAGAGGTTACCTCAACCATGAACAGTAGATAAAGGTGTTAAAGAATCAAAATATTACCAAAAACACAAACTATAATTCACATCTTTCTTCTTTCGAAATGATGGTATAGAAATCAGAAGATGAATTAAGTTTTTGAGCTGAACAAATTAATGGCCGGTATATGTTTTAGCAATACTCTCTATCAACTAAAATAAACTGCTATTAACATTAATATATTAATAATATTTAAATTTAGATTAGTTTGTAGTCATCATTAAGTTGAAAATTGCAGTCATCATTAAGCTGAAAAATTTTCAGAGGGGCAGTTTAAAAGTTGGATTGACATCAGCAGTTATTAGAATCTTGCAATTTTACATAGATTACTTCCAGTAATTCTAAAGTGATTTTAAATTTTACACAGATTTCTCATCTCCACTTTTGTTACCCACTTAAAAATTATGCAGATTTCAACTTTTTTACCACACTGATGAACCTAAATTATTTTGATTATTAGCCTGATTACATAGGGATCAATGGAAATTTAAATGAAACCCAACTTAAATAGAATATTTCATATTTATTTTCAATAGTACAGTTTATATCCTCAGCAACATCGTTTACACCACATATTACAATAACCCAACACAGTTGTTCCAAAGAATAGGAAATGATTTGGCTTTAAAAATAAATCTATAGACAGAAATGAACTCACAAAATAACTACATATACATGTATATCAACATTAATGATAGGAAAAAAGGAATAAATATAAAATAAATATTTCAGAAAATAGTAGTGCTTTTTTTTCAAAAAATGTTTGTCTATAGTGATAGAGAATTTGACTAGAAAAAACAGCAACTATTGTACATAAAATTAAATTAATAAATGCTGAAATTTAATAAAAAGTTCTTCCTTTAATTTTGTTGAAACATCATAGGACTGTTGATGTTAACAGTTAAACATAAAAAAAAAAAAAAAATAAATAAAAATATAATAAATATTTACACCAGTCATAAGATATATCTTTACAATTTTTTCATATTATATATACCTCTATATATATATATTTATGGTTTCTTTATATATAATATTGTTATTATGTACGTATTTACAATCTATATTGACCTTATATATTTCCATAGAGCAAAAAGATAGTTTTTAAAAATTAATACCTTAAGAAGATGAAGATGCTACGATAAATATTATTTTTTTCATTAACTTTTGTGTAGATTAGCTTCTGGAAACATAAACATTCAATATTTTAACCATTGTTTTTCTATATAGATGAAAATAATAAACCTGTATTACAATAAATTACAAAGTACGCAGTCTTTATTAAATCCTAATATCACAATAGTAATAATTAATTATATGCAACATATTTAAAATACTAACAACTTAACAGCTAACAATGTATACGTTAAATTAAAAAAGGTCCTTAAACTCAAAAGAGGTATATAATTTAAAATTATTTACATGTAACACAACCACAACAATTACCGTTAAAATATATTTGACTATTTGAGCGAATATTTAATAGCTAGCCTCATGTCCTGCCAGGATATAAAGATCTGCTCCTTCTTCTGTTGTAGATCCTGCTTTTACTGTATTCGATTCTAGTGCTACCACTCTGCAAAAAAAGTGAATTGTTTGGTTAAAAAAGAATTTATTTATAATTGAATAAAGCATGTTAAAGAAAATTCATATAAAAAAATAAAATAAATAAATATGAAGGCATACAAA
The DNA here is from genome assembly GCA_948150685.1 of Rhaphigaster nebulosa. NCBI lineage: Eukaryota > Metazoa > Arthropoda > Insecta > Hemiptera > Pentatomidae > Rhaphigaster > Rhaphigaster nebulosa. Next base: position 82,139,773 of record OX411306.1, on the reverse strand, counting down.
AATGAGAAACAAAACAATTACTGAGTGAGGCTGAGTTAAAGTCATAGTCTAAAGTTATAGAATACGTTGCATGAGCTGCATATGGTTACATGTTTAGTTGCTACAAATCAATGATGATCACTAACATGTTAATCGAGTACTTTACCGCTAAGATGCAAATCAACAATGTTTTGTCCAAAGACAAATCGGTGAAGGCCATATCTCTTCAGCACTGTCATATTCCCTCATATCATCAATCATATTTTTATATAGAGTCATTCCACACCAAATCAATCAATGGCCCAAATGTCATGTCTATGGATTTTGTTAATTTTTGGTCCAGGTGTAGTACATTAGATAAAAATGTTTAAAGGACTGTAACTCCAGAACTATTTGACCTAGGAAGCTGAAATTTTTAACATTCTGTTCAATGTTCAGTTTCAGATGCTGTTTTATAAAATATCTAACATGACCAGGTTAATTTAAAATGAAAAAAAGTTCAGAAAAAAAAAGATTTTCTTTTCCAAAAACTCAAAATCGAAATTTTTGATTTTTTTGTAAAAAATATATTTTGTTTCATCTCTCTTAGAACAGCATTTATGCCAAATTTCATGATGGTACTCTTATGGTATCATTAAGAAAAAAAATATTTTCTGTTTCAACTTTCAACTAAAAATGAAACTCTTTAAGAGCGATTTGAGTATAAAAAGCAGACTCTTTATGTTTAAATATTCAAATTTTCTATTCATGCAGGTCATACTAAATTCAAATAAAATATCAGTGTTAATTTGGTAAGTTTTGTTTTTAGTTAACAATAAAAAAATAGAGTAATCATGATAAGTAACATTTTGTATAATTGACAAGCTAATTATTAAAAAAATTATATCTAAAAAATAAATTGGTGCTAAAGCCAGCCTCCAAAGTCCAACAGACAACCAAATATTGGCACCATTTCAATTTTTCCAATGGGGTGTAGAAAACTTGCTATCAATCACTTTTTTTAATGTAAATAATGAAGAATATGTTGAAGAAGAGAAGATTTTAAAATCAAGATTTGAAGAAGCTGTGGCAGTTGTTGGGACTCAAAAATTTCATGCATTCATCCCTCTCAATAAAGTCCAAGTCAAAACAAAAACATATTCTTTTTCTGACGGAAACTCACAAAATTCAAGTCCTGGTGATGAAGACATTCTGTTTGAAGAAATTGTGGGGTATGTCACTTGTGAAAAGGAGTGGTGGATGGCATGTGTTCTATCAAAAGATCCAGTTGAGGAAGAAGTTAAAGTTTCTTTCCTTCATCCGAATGGGCCATCAACATCATTCACTTATCCAAGAAAAGCAAACATTTTAACTGTGCCAAAAAACTTTATTTTATGCAAATTACACCTAATCACTGCAACAGGCAGAACATTCCAAGTCCCGACAAAGGCAACGGCAAAAGCTTGCCAAATTTTATATACAAAGAAAAAATACCTTTACTGAGATCTAAAAATAATTCCACTGGCAGCCTGGAGCAAAGTGACTATGTAAAACTTATTAAGTTAACAAATATTATTGCACAAATTAACAGCTTTTTACAATATAGTTTTATAAGTCATTAAATAAATATGATTACGATAATTAATACATTTTCAGTTTGAGCTAAAATTCCTGGATGAAAAATTGTTAAGATTTGTTATTCACCAGGTTATTCTTGAATGTCTCCACTTTGTAGTATTGTTTCCTTGACAGTATCACTTTAGGCTAAACAACAAATACTATCATAACAGGGTATTTTTAAAATTTACACGAACTTCAATACAGAAAATATTTTTTTTACCATGTTACCATAGAAGTACCATCATGAAAATTGGTATAAATGTTGCCAAAAATGTGTTAAATAAGATATATTTTTTTTTAAAAAATCAAAAATTTCGATTTTGAGTTTTCATAAAAAATATAAAAAAATTAAAATTTTTTTTTTTTTAAATTTTACTTAGGCATGTTATATGTTTTATAAAACACCATTAAAAACTGTACAAAATGAAAAAATTCAGGTCTTTATGTCAAATAGTTCTTGAGTTACAGTTGTTTAAAGATTATAAAACTACGCAAAATGTGTGAATTTTTCAAAAAATCATAACTCTGGAATAAATTGTCGAAAAAAAAATTAAACTTAACTTTTTTTCATCTCAGAGGTAAGGTTAACAAACAACCAAAAAATAATTAAAATCTAAAATGCTTACATAAAAAACTTGTTTTTTATTGGTTGATTTGGTGTGGAATTACTCTATACTCCCAGCACCTAATCAAAGAGAAGCAATTTGGAGGTAATGATCCTCGATAAAATAGTGAAAATCACCTCTAATGTTTCAGGGTACCTTGGGAATCCTCGCCATGTCAAGGCAGCATTTTTGATAAGTTATACCATGGATATGTTGATTAATTTTTGTAATTTTGAACGTTCTATTCAATACGAAACATGCCAAGAGGGTGTCCCTGGAAGACATTTGACTAAAGAGCTATGGTCGATGCCACTTGATTAAGCTGCTAGAAGCTATGAGAGCAGTTATGAAGGACCGAGATAGCTGGCGCAATTGGGTTGAGGCCAAAACCAAATAAAAGGTGCAAAAGGAAAGGTGGGAAGAAGAAGAAAAGAAAGATCTGTTTTCTAGCAGTAATTGAAACATTTAACTTCAGTTGATAATTTTAGGAGGTATAGTTCCATGGTCACAGAATCTGGTTTGTTCTGCTACAGCTTCATCTCCCTTTAATACTGATTATTTCCACTTTTCTTATTTATCATTCTTTTTAGCCCAGAGAATTCCAATACCTTGACCATCTATTTTATTGTAAAGGATCAATACTAACGATCTAAAATTAAATGCAAAAGGTTATAATGATATATCAAATTCTTTCTCTGAAATTCTATAATCTTTCATAAACCACAAAATTTGTCCTAGACCTGATCCTTTCATGGAAAGATTGCGTATTCCTTGACATTTCCTTTCCTAATCAACTCAGCAACTGTAATAAACAGACTCACTGAATACTACATTGAAAAGACTAAGAATTGCTACTAGATATTAGTTCTTGGCATTCCCAGAGCTGCCCATATCCCACACATTTCTACATAGAGTTAAAATAAATAAGAAATGTTTTGAATTACAAGAACAATTTACTGTAACTATAATCATGAGTCAACCTACTTATCTGAGCCAAGAAGTTTATAAACTCTGCTTTTATCTACAATCTCCTGGGTAACTTCGCCATTTTTTAAACTCCGTCCTTGAACTCCATGCTTGTGGAAAACAAGAACACTGTCGGGCAAGCAAACTAGGAAAAAAGTAAATTAATAAATAATAATTCTTTGGATATACGAAAATTGTACAGCTATTATATGATACCAAATCATTAAAAAGCAAAAATGTAATCTCAAAGTATTGTAATAACTCACCAACAGATTCAACAGGAAAGTCAAAGTGCAGCTCAGATACCTGCTTTCTATTTGATCTAAGCTTTCCGTGAGGGGTAATAATTTTAACAATGTCTGCAACAAGAAAAAACAGTTATGAAACTGATGAACAAAAATAGGAATTTAATATGACCATAATAACTATTGGAAATACTCTAGAATACAGACTGGAATATTCTAGAATATAGAATATAAATTAGAAATCTATTAATACTCTAGAAATACTCTAGAAATTAATCTAATACTCTAGTCAAACTGTAAATTCAAGTTAAGCGGTTTCTGTTAGAATTAGGTCCCAATAGCATTTAGCAGTGGATTATTAGTACTCATTTAACAACCAAAGTAACCTTTCGAAATGTAGCTCTAATAGAGTAGATATACTTTTTTATAAGTAAGCAAGAATAAAAAATAATGTTGGTTTCTATCTAAAGATTCAAAAATTCCAAGTCTGTCTTTTCACAGACACTTTATACTGTGAAATACTTTATCATTTTTAGATTTCTGTGTGAATTTAACATCTTTTAATTTTATACTACGATAAAATATTATCTTTTAGTCATATTTATTCAGGCCATCAATGAAAAGAATCCAAGGACTCTATATCATTTATTTGTTTGCTCATATTTAGTATTTTAATTCAATTGAAATAAAGTAATAACAAGCTTTGTTTCACTGTACTTGTTTAAATTCAAATTTCTTTCACATTGGATTACAAACCGGTATTGTTAGACGTACTAGATTAGAATTTCTTTACTCATCATTATACATTTAAGAAATTCTATTAATGATGTAAAATGTGTGTCAGGAATGTTTTTATGGAAAAAATCAACAAGCTTGCATAATTTTTCTCTGATGAAAAATTAATTTTAATTAAAAAATTTACTTACTGGAATAACATACTAAAATGGCATCTTTTTCTAATTGTGATACACTGATTATATTCAAATTTTCTCTTCGGGGGATAACAGTTGCTGAAAAAAAATTACAATAATAATTAAACAGCAAGTAAAAAAATAAATAGTTAAAATAAAATAAATTAAAAGTGTAATTAGGGTAAAGGCATCAGCAGTCGACACTTACAAGTTATGATTAATAAAATAAGAGTCTATGAAAAAAAATTAATTTGCAACGTGCAAAACAAAGCCTGTAAACTCACCTTTAGGTAGTATTGATTTGAAAATCAAGATGTTAATGAAAGTATACGAATGAAAATTATAAAAAGTACCTGCATGACTCCTTCTCAAGCCATTTCCTTACCACATTGGTTAAGGAGGCAAGTTTCTTTAATAAATTAAATATTTTCATATTATTATTAGTGATGCTTAAAAATCAAAACCCTGTTCAAGGCTTGCCAATTACTACTTCTTGTTATTTTGGTCTTATTTTATCATTGGAACTTCCAAAACTGACACACCAACTACTGGTTCACCAAAAGGCATTTTTTTTTTCAGTAGTTGGCACTGGTGTAAAGTGAGAAGACACTTTCCAATGGAATGTGGGACAGGTAAAAAAAAATAAAAATTTATCAATCATATATTGTAAACCAAAATGGAACTCGTAATAGCACTTCTACCTCTGGTGCTGACAGTAAAATCTCATAGAAACCGTTTGTTTCAATTTCGCTCTTAAAAAAAAAATATTAACTCTTCTTGTAGATGCTTAGTCCATGAACAGATTCGTTTCTTAAACATAGCTATTTGAAATAATAACAAGGTTTGTAGCTGTGCCATTAAATAAGAACTAATACTAATAATTATTAATAAGACTAATAAGGCAAAAAAAATGCAGAAAAAAAAAAGTGATAAATGAGGGCAGATATCTCGGACACTATTAGAGATAGAGAAAAATGAATGAAATCAATCTTGTAGCAAATTTTGTCAGCTTTAATTTATTTAAAGGACACATAGTTTCCGATATAGAAGCGATAACCAAAAATAGGGACCTTCTACCATCTCATTTTTGTAGGTTAAGCGATTTGGGCCAATATTTTTGTAGACCACTGCATTAATTAATCACAAAATAGATCCCCAATCATGTGTGCTTCGAGGACGACAAGTGTTAATCATTAACATCGTTATCGTATAAAAATTGACATGTTTAGGGCATAGGTCGACAAAACTGCCCATGGAAATTGTAGGTCAGTATGACTATTTCATCATCATCATCATAATCATCCCTCGTCTACCACTCTATACAGTGTGAGGTGTCTTTCTGTAAAGCCTGGACCACACCACACTCCATGATCATCAACCAGTTCCCTTCTCCTATTCCAATCCAGTCCTCTCTTTCCAAAGCATTCATGTATTCCTTCTTCCCCGATGCGTCGGGATCATAAACAATTGTGTGAAAGTCAGCTCGTTGTTGATTTTCATACCCTCGTTATTAATACATGTTGAGGCTGGAGGTCATGCGAAACAGCCCAACATTTTTGTAGGCCACTTATTTTTTTAATCAAATAATCTTACGATTCAAGTGGAAAGCAAAGGATTGGTTCATACCTTTTTAGTACATTATTAAATTGACCTGTTTTTCCCAGATTGGTAACGGCCATTTCCGAGAATTTTCATAGATACAAAAGTTGTAGGCTACGTTAAAATGAAGCCGCTCATGAAGTTTAGAAGAGAGTAATAATCAGAAAAAAAAGGCCCTATATCCTGGGCTATAAGTAGTTTAATCAAATATATGTATGGATAACTGATTGAAATATATAACCATATTACATACAGTACTTTAAATGGAGGAGAAAAAGGACAAATCCTATGAAAATAGCATAAAACATGATAACATGAATGAAAGATGATAATTCAAGAAACTATATTGAATTCTCAAATTTTCTTAAAAATATAAATACTTGTCAAGGCATATAATAAATTTTTATTATATAGAAATAAAGAAATCATGCATCAACGTAAACATGATACAAAGTAATTAAGAAAAAGTTACACCATACCTGTTCCATCTAAATCTTCAAGCTCATCACTGTGAAACCAACTAGCTCCAGAATTCATATTTATCAATTCAAGAATAAGCCTATCTTGCTGATATCCTTGCTTGACACTTACGCAAACGACTGGGTATTCCAATTCTGGAGTTATCACCATTTCAAAAACATTCAATGGTGAAGGCAGATTGCATTCAACATGCTATTGTAAAACATATAATATATCAAATTAACTTCAGCAGATAAATAGGTGGATAATCCACTAATAAGAAATAAGAAAACATTTTTAAAATAACCTGATTCATCATTCAAGATCATTTATCAATTAATAAATTATAAATTTATCAATCTAATAATAATATTAGAAAACAATGGTTTGTTAGTATTATGATTAATGAAGTAAACATAAACCTCTCCAATCCATCCTCCTCATTACACAAATAATTATTTGGACAAAGAATCAAAAAAGTATACGCCTATATATACGTAGTTAGGTCCAAAGTTTCTGGCCTACACTTAAGATATCCGTCATCAGATATCACCCGCACTTCCTCAGTCCTGTCAGTCTGTATCTAACCTTGAACGAATCTGTGCGTTTTAACAATGTTCAAGATCGAATACCGTGCAGTTATTAAATTCTTATGTAAAAAGGGCCTTCTCCTACACAAATTAAAGAGCGCTTGGATGGTGTGTATGGGGAGTCCTCCCCCATGTATTCCACTGTGAATGAATGGGCAAAATTATTTAAGTTAGGGAGAGAAAATCTGGATGACAACCTGCTTCCTTGTAACCCGGTGGAAGCTGTCACTTCTCAAAAAATCCATCTTGTGGAAGCAGAATTGCTATCTGATCACGACACTGTCTGAGGCTGAAGATCAAATAAATAGTAGCAAGATTGAGGCTTTAAAAAAAAAGTGTTCTGAGGATCATTATATAATATTTGCATATGAGCAAGGCGAGAGTAAGATGGGTTCCAAAAATTCTTTTGGCCGCTCAAAAAGAGAAATGAATTTTTATGTGGGTACTACACCGACCCAAAAAATTTCTTGGATTCAATTGTACCTGGGGATGAGACAATGGTTCTATACTATGACCAACTCAGCAAAAGGGAGTCCATAGAATGGACGCGAGAAGCACCTCCGCTAAAGGTAAAAGTCACGCAGTTGACAAAAAAAGTAATGGCAACCATTTTTTGGGTGATTTTTTTTTTTTGTACAATCTACAAACAGTATAAAGAAAAATAGGTTTTAGGTCTATAGCGCACAGGTCGCTCGATTACAGTACAGAGAAATCAGGGGATAAACAAACAAAAAAGCAACAAAATGAGTCCATCCGTTCAAGAGATAATCATGGCACAGGCAGTCACAAAGCCACACAGATTTACGTGCGTACATGTGAACATTTTTTATCTTGTGCACATCTATTCGATAATACCTAGTCAATGATATATCAATTTTATCCCTAATATGAATATACGTAGGCAGAATAATCGTTAAAACAAAAAAATTGCTTGCCTATTAATGTATAGTTTCCACACTTTGAAAAAATTAATGAAGATAAACTGTTCCTTCAAAAAATTATTTCTTTTTTTATATATATTTTTTAAATAGACTGAGAGTCAGTGCAAAAAAATTTTCATTATGTGAAGAAAACTTTGATAGCAATTTTTTTAATTCTGATAGTATTGGCATTAAAAAAAAACAAGATTCTGCCAGTTGGATTATGCTACATAAAAAATGGCAGCCAAAAAAAAGGTGGCATTTTAGTACTTTTTTTGGTTTTTCACCTATAATTCTTAAATGATGTATTCTATCGAAAAAGCTATGGTATATCAAATGAAAAAACATCAAATTATGCGTATAATGAGTACCACAATATAATAATTTGGCATGATAGAAAAGCACAGTCAAAAATGACGATTTTGACAAAATCAGAGACAGAGTACTACCAGGTTGTTATAAAAGTATTTGTGTATAGAATAAGTTTTATTTAAATTTCAGTATAAAATCTGCACATTGAAATTATTCTTCAAACTATGGGTCATCATTGCCAATTACTTTAACCCATCTTTCTACCAGAAGTTGAATTTGGTAGTCCTTGGTTTTCAAGGCGGAAAGCTCCTCACAATCCTGTTTTGACATTCCTATTGTTTTTGAAGTGCCAGCCTTTCAAAAAATGTGCAATTAACCGTAAAAGACCATAGGCAAAAAGTGAAATGTCAGGGCTGTAAGGAGGATGGGATAAGATGCTAACACACTCCATTTCTGAGAATCTTTCTTTGATTGAGAGTGAACAATGGGCAGGAGCATTGCCTTGCTAAAACATCACTTGTAATATGATTTACTATATGATTGACCAAAGCAGGGGACATCTATTTTACAACTCTTTATGCTCTTTCGAGTTGTTCACAGTAAAGTTTAATGTCAGTAGCCCTGCCATCTGGAACCAGATCAAAGTACAAAACGCCCTCATAATTCCACCAAACACAAAGCATTACCTTGAAGGCTGTTGTTCCCAGAATTGAAGCGCCTGAACCAAAACGCTACTGTATTATGATGCACCACATTTTCACCTTCCACCGCAAAAATTTCCTAAGCAGCTGCTTTAGCATTTAATCCTTTTTTTTCAGTCACCTCAAAAGACCACGAATGACAATTTTTTCTTTCAGCATTATCAGTGAAATTTATAAAATGGAATGAAAGGTAAAGAAAGTTGGTATACATAATTAAATAAAAGATTAGTCAAAGTAAACAACAATATATATACATTAGGGATTGATAAATTATTTGTCACTTCTATAATTTTGTATTTTATTGATTAAATTCTGCATTTAAAAGAGAAAAAAAAACTTATCCTCATATTTCCCTCCTCCTAAAGACAAAATAGACCCTTTCCAAAAAAGCAGAGAATACGAACTAAATTGTAATGATTGTGCAGCCAAATACACAGAAAAAACTGGAAGATCACTAAATCAGAGATTAAAGGAACATATACATTCATATAATAATAAGACAGAGAATTCCAACTTTGCAATTCATTTAAATGAAAAAAAACCCATAAATTCATCAAAGATTCAGGAGATAAATTAATGCATCAAATTAAATATATATGAAGCACTTGAAATAATAAAATCCTTCAAATCCAATCCAGATTTTTGCTTAAATGACCAAATAAATATCTCCAATAGTTCAATCATAAATTTATTCCCATCTATAACAGAAAAAATAATTACTCACCGGAATTACTGGAAAAACCCTCTCCCTTAAACCGCTAATCTATAAACACCCCACCTTTCTTCCATTGCTAGTTCAGTGCAAGAATAAACCAATACAAACTTTTATGTGTGATATGATCTACTTAAGCCTTGGTGAGTACCAGCATGTACTTGATTTCTTGTCTTAATTAAATTCATAATTCAAAAATGTTTAATAATGAATTTTGGTGTGTTTTTAGAACTGAAGATGAATGTATAACATTCGAAACTAGTTTTCAATAAAAACAAAATTATAGAAGTGGCAAATAATTTATCAATCCCTAATTAGATTGATCCTTCTATACCATCATGCGGATGTCAACTGATATATGCATTGTTTTCATCAGTGTTGAATAATGATTCAAATAGAGGCTTTAATGTCGGCAATGAATTGATGCACAAAGACGTTTGTAACAACCGAGTATACATGAGTCTACATCTTGGAAATAAGTTCTCTAAGAGAAAAACTCAAAAAATAAAAGTTGTAGAGGATCAGATTCTACGTCCTTTGACCACAAAAAATTTTAAATTCGGTCAAGTACCTTTCGAAATTGGCAATCTCCTGGTCTCCAGCAATTGCCATTTTATCCCAACTTAGTTTCCATTTGTTTACAAAAAATGAAGTAGTTTTAATTTTTAGGTATGTTGTATCTATTAACTTTCTTTTAAAAAATCCAAGTTTTCGACCTCTTCCTTATTATGCATTTTTCGCTATAAAACAGCTAAGAAGAAACTTTTTTCAATTTTCCACAATAACTCACTTCTAGTGTATTTAAGGGAATAACATGTCATTACCAATTTTAAAGAACATTAAATTTCATGCAAGTTTATACATATTTTTTAATAGTTACTGAATTACGTGACTGTAAAAATCTGCAAAAATAAAAAAGTAGGATATGCCAATAGTATCACATTAGGTATAATAAATTTCAAGCACACAAAACTACAAACACCCCAAATGCTAAAAAATTTCATCTGCCAAAATTAGGAGGAGGAGGGTTTCAAAATGGTAGCCAAAAGAACTGCAGTTTTCGACCATACCAGTTACCCAAATTATTTTGTCGTTGTACTCATTAGACATGGAATATGATGCTCTTTAATTTCATACATCATAACTTAAGATAGCAGTTTGAGTGAGGAGAGAATGGAGAGGACTAGCAATTAAAGAAAACCACAAGTAAGATCTACCCAAATTATAAATCAATAGATCAAGAACTTCAATAGAAAACCAACATGTATACATCTATTTCGCCCACTGTTACAAACTATATCTATAAATGCAAGTTACCATCTACATTAGTCATCACTGTATCTCAAAAACGACAATGCCTATGAAGTTGAAATTTTTAATGGAGGTTCCCCATATGCTCACGATGTACAATAAGATTGGGATTGAAAAGATTCCTAATCTAAGTGGTTGAAAAAAAATTATTTCTAAAAACATTAGTTTTTCAATTAACTCAAAAACTATATATCTCCTGGAAAACTGTAGGTACTCATTTGAAAGAACATGAAATTCTACAAAAAACAAAAACAAAATCATCTAACCTGATCCAGCATTAGCAAAAATACTAGATATATAAAAAAAATACATAAAAGCCTATTGGACATTGGCCATGGATGCCCATTAAATTTTTATGTTTTTTTTTTGTTGTATAATTTGAAAACTATACATTTCACAAACACAAACAGATGCTCATTTGAAGGGAAAATAATTAAATAAATAGTACAATTGAAATATAGCACTCACCCACTGACTGATTTAGTAATTACTTTATCTAAAAAAAAAATAATGCCTACTTAGCTCAGATTTTTAACAGTGGTTCTCCTTATGTTGTAGATGTGCAATAAGGTATGATTTGAAAAAATAGCACTCTAAGTGATTAAAAAACTTATTTCTGACACATAAAAAAGCTTATTTCTAAAACCTAAAAAACACGGGGTTTTCACTATTTACAGATATTGCTTCATCCACGGATGGAAAAAAATGCATTTATGTAGCAAATGTGTAACGATGGTTATGGCAAATGGTTATGTTTAGAAGTTAAAACATTAATATTAATTACATCTTGCTGTATTGTAATCTTTTCAATCAGGTTTTGGCTAATATCTATGCCAAGATAAAAATAGAAAGGCTTAACTTTATAAGATTCAACCAGAGCAAGCTTTGAGCGGATAACTATGTTCATCTTAAGGATGTCATGTGTGAGGGGGATGGATGGTAACGTTTCAGATACTGGAAAGATGTTTATGTAGCCATCCTGTGCTGTTATATGCATGAGAGAACTCAGGATGTCATAATATATGTCCATCACTATGATCGTCCTGATTTATTTATCACATTTACAAGTAACGTGAAATGGTCTGAAATTGGAGATGCCTTAAAAGAGGGACACTGAAATTGGAGATGTCTTAAAAGACGGACAAAAACTATATGGCATGCATGATATAAAATTGAGTGTTTCATTTGAAAATTAAAATGCATAAAAACAAACCTTGAAGGAGATTAAATTTCCTACAAGATTCATACAAAATATTTGAAATTACTCTCAACAGACACCAAGAAATATTGAAATAGTCCTTACTTTGTCAATAACTGATATTTATATATTTCTTTATATATTTATATAGAAATTCTTTTATTTCTAAATAAAATATGTGGTTATTTAAAATATAATATAAAAATATAAATATAATAAATATAAAAATATGTGGTAGGAGTATAGAGGACACAACTAACAATCTAATTTATCTAATAAAATATTAATGATATTGCTTTGATAAGCATATTGATCAAGTAGACCAATTATATTTTACTTTGTATACTCATGTAATATATTGTACTTTTGCTATCAGTCATATAACACATGATAAACATTAAAGGAACCTTACCCATAGCTTTTGTTTTTATATTTTACACTGGAGAGTATTTCAATCAAAATGGTACTGAGCAGAGCTCATTGCATCATTTAAACAAAAATTATTTAACACTAAACTCAAGCTATGAATTAACTAATAAAATTCAATATTTTTAGGAATTTATAGCCAATTTTAACAATAATTGGCAAAAAGCTATGGATAAAAAGGTTACTCTTTTCATCCCAATTAACATTCTAAAAGACAATTTATGTTAGATACAATTTATTAAGCGAATCTAATTTATTAGATGTTTTCCAATACCCTTTAAATTCACTAATCTACAATTCAGAGGCTATAAATGTAATGACGACTTAGTACATTCTACTAACCTTAAGAAGCATGAACTTGTTGAGAGGATCATACCATTGCATTAGAAATATGCCATTAGGGACAGCTCCACAAAGATATTTGTAGCCATTGTAAGGGTTACGACCAACACAACATCGTATGCATCCTTTGGTATCTGGTACTCTAGTAGTTAGAGCAAATTTTCTAGGAACCAATCTTTCAGGAATTCTATTCATATGAAGGGAAAACCTGTGAAGACTCTGTTTTCCATGAAGGGCAGGCAAATCGTGTCTGTACAACTGAGGTGTTTTTCCTGCATACAAAGAATATATATATATATATATATATATATATATATATATATATATATATATATATATATATATAAATATATATAAGTACAGTATTTACCTGTAAAATTCTTTCATGCCAATAATAATAGAATTTCCAGAAAAACATGTACATCAATTTTTTAAAAAGGCTTAAGCGCCAAAAAGTCAAAATTTAGGTTTCAATTTATTATGGGACCTAAACACCACCTCGAATCTATATCGAAAAAAAAAAAAAAAATGGAAATGGTCTAAAAAAAAATTGAATATTGATGACACAAACACCAAATATTAATGACTCTCAGTTGTTACTTCGGCCTTGGCCAGCTCTAGAAGCTTTAACAATATATTGCAATTATAAAAGTTTTGCCACCTCAATAAACTCCTACCTAAAACAAAAAAATTTAAAAAATATATCTTAAGGGAGAAGTTGGTCGGGAGGTGCGGTCAAAAAGTAACACTTATAAGTAACTTATAAAAGTAAAATTATATATTTGTGCCGACGTGTCGGCCTAAGTTTTAGGCCATCTTCAGTTGGTGCTCTATCACACGCCTCTCTGCCCTGAAGATGGCTTAAAATTTAGGCCAAAACATCAGCACAAATATATAAGTTTACTTTTATAAGTTACTTTTTGACCGCACCCCTTCTCCTTCCTCCCCCCGACCAACTTCTCCCTTAAGATATACATATACGGTCAACGAAAACTCTCTCCAATAAAAAAATATATATTGCCATTTGGAGAAAAACCGTTTTCTGTTTTTCCTGTAAAGTTTGCTAAATGGCGCTTACTCCTTTTTCAAAAAAGACGTCGACATGATTTTCTACACTTACCAAATAATTTTAAAAATACATGAGAAGAATAAAAATAAATTGGTAAATTAATAACCTGATAGAGACATAAGGACATCCTTGATGACATAAAGCCAAATAGTACGTCTAGGATAGAGCTGATCCATAGCAGTTTCATGAAGCTCATTTAAGTTAAGATCATAAATACCTTCCTCTGCACCAATCAGAATGTGTTGATCTCTTGTTTCAGGGTGTATCCAACTGGCGGTGCAATGAATTCGCAATGGACACCCATTAAACACCTAAGCAAAAGGCTCAATTTAAAAAAATAATTAATTATCTGATTATGATGATGCAACATTAAAGAGCTAAAATAGACAGCTTATTAAAAAAAGCAAAATAAATAAATTTATAAATATATTATCTTGGTCTTTGTTTATTTCTAAACTAATTATTTCTAATCCTAATAATTTAATTAACCATGTAAAAATTGTAACACTTGACAATTGAAGTTCTTGTTCACTCAATGTATTCAACAAACGTGTAACCAATCTCGGAACGCTTACAAAACAAAAAAAATCAAATGTTTAATAAAAGCAAAAATGCCTCCTATGAGTTTATTTACTTTTGTACTCAAACTTACATGAAAAGAGAATTAACAATAAATTAATAACTTTATATAGCACAAATTCCTACTGTGGAAATGCTATCCTCTCTAAATGAGATATGTGACACAAACTAACATACAGTAACTAGCTAAAAGGATTACAAATTTAAAGTGACAATGATAGAAAAGTAGGGGTAAATTAATTAACAAATTTAATAATTATAATTATAAGGCTTCCTCAAAGTGAAGATTTGATACCGATACCTCCATTAAACTCCTATTTAAAACCTAATTCTACTAGATGAGACCAAACATAGTCCTCCCATCAATGGCTCTGCCTACCCTTCAGATATTGAACTGTTGGTTTAGTAAAGAGCTTTGTCTTGCACAAGAACATAGTTGTTAAACTAAAGAACATGCCCATTCCAATAACTATTAATGCTATTTTTTCAAATACATTTGCCAGTTGCATGTTCCACAATTAAACATTGTTTAACCTAATGAATCATTGAGTTAAGTCATATATCTCTAAGTTTTAAAAGATTTGAAATTATTTAAAAACTACTGTATATATATATTTTTTAAAATCAAATATGAAGTGTAATATCTCACATAACGAGCTTAACTCCCTTTAGAAACTTACTCGTGCTGTGAAACACTCATTAAGTGAGACAATTTTTTCCATAAAAATATTTCTTATACATATTTATAATGAAGAACAGAACTCGAAATTCTCGAATAAAAAATGAGAAAATCACATGAAATATAGTAACAATAAGGTAGGCATGTTAATTGAGCTTAAAAAATTCGATTATCTTATATTTTCCACAAGTTTTATACATTTATAAAACTCAACAACATTCAACAAAAATGTCCAAATATTTTTAATTTATGTCTTTAGAATAGACCAAATGCACCACTATCTCGAATAAAGCTACCGTTTGGGCGAATGTTGGTGGTGCCATTGGCTCTTTGTTGCCTAAACATTGGGAATCAGAATTGTCTAAGATTCCATCGGCTTTTTCCAGGATGACTTCAGCTACAATTTCCTGGGATGTGCCGACAGCCAAGAAAAGTTATTCTTTTGTAACTCAATTCAAAAGTTACTCCTACGCTTTTGTGAAAATAGCATCACTCAGGAGGTTCTGCTACTGCTGTTTTCGTCTCATTCAGGTTTTCATCAACTTCTTTTAATTTTCTCTTCTAAAGAGTGATTTGTTATTTTTTGTATTCATTTTAAAATAAATGTTTGATAAAGTCTGGTGCATGCACAACAAAACGACTTTTGGCACTGACAAAATTAAGAGAGTGGGAGATTTTTGAACTGAAGGGGATGAGTCTGACACGAAGTGGAACAGACAGGAAACACAGGAAGCTCTGAAATGATTCACGTAAAACCACGTGGAAGCAAACACTTCCAACATTTCGTTGAATAATATTTAAACCTGGGGATACATTTTCCCTTTGTTTAAGTGAATCTTTCGTATAACTGAATATCATATAAGTGAATATATAATTAAATAGGACTAAATGGAGTTTCGCCAGGGAATGAGAAATTCTTCGCATTACTGAATATTTTATATAAGTCTCCACTGTATATAAATTAATATAAAACACAAACGATAATATAATACTAGGGGAATGAATGATAAACACAGACGGATATAGCACTGGCAAGGAAAGTTCCAGCATACGCACACAAGCGAGTTTTTCGAAGGGCGAATTTTGTTCCTTAAGGGGGCCATTTTTTTATGATTTATTTTACTTGTCATGAGAGTTACTTATTAAGCGAGGTTCCAGTGTATGAGATAGATAATTGGCTTAGGGAATAGAAGGTATCTGGTACAAAACTGTCTTTTTTAAAAAATACTCAACTCCTGAAGAAAATAAAAAATATCAATAAACTAGAAGTTAGAGAACTTATGGATAAAGGGAAATAAATATGAATGAATAAAAAAAAGAAGAAAAACAGACATACTTTGGAAAAACAAGCTCCCATATGAACTTTAGGAGTAGGTGGTAATCCATTACTGAGAGGCCTTGGAGGGGTATGCCTCTTTTTCTCTCTTCTTCGAGGAGGTACTGGAGGAGTATCTGATATAAGATCTGGCGCTTCTACTTCTACAAAACCTGAAACATCTATCTCAAATTAAATTTTTAAACAGGGTGTCCAGCGATAAGGCATGAAAAATTTAAGTATAATTCATTTAAAACAATAATCGGAACTATGAAATGTTGTATTTGGTCAGCTTTGGAAAAAATAAACAATGTCGGACTTCGAATGAATTTGAATAATTATAAAGGTCTGAGGTTGAATAATTATAAAGTATCTCTATTTGATAATCAAAAATTGTTACTTGACTTCTAACACTCAGGACTCAATGCATGACAAAAAATAAAAAAAATAGAAAATAGACCACAGAAACAATAATTTCAAGAATAAATAAATAATATTCACTTATCGTAATAAATTTCACCATTTAAAAAACAACTAATAATTGAGCTGTTGGTGTTACTGTTGTAACACATATTATATGGTGGGCATATAATAAATGCCCTGTTTAAAAAAACAAAAACATGATGAACAGAGGAGTGGGGATTTTATGAAAAAAGCTGAGGGATGAGAACAAAAATTAACTATTTATGGAAAACTATTTAATCCTGTTCAAAAACACCATATCACTCTTTAGTATAAATCCCTTATTAGACCTGAAATACTATATAGGGGAATAAAAAAGAATAATTTTTTTGATGTTATGACGGTGCTGTGACTTTAGAAATTAATTGATATAACGGTTGTCGCATTCCACAGGTTTATCACACCTCTGGCAGATGACAACCGTTTTATTAATAAAATAGAATTACTTCAAGATAAATAAATAATATACATAAGTATTTGCATTAAAACATAAAACCTTAAAATAGGGTTTTCTTAATTTTCAACAGTTTGTAAGAGTCCGTTCAGAGGAAGAAATTTATCACTCGGTGATGAAAATTTGGCTGTTCACATCTGTTAGAGAGCTGGCCATTGCAAAGGGGTCTAAATTCTTTTATTTCCATACCTGGACACTTAAAAATTGTCCATAGGCAGGTGTTGGAGAGAGGTTCCGTTAGGCAAGGTTTCACTATAAAAGTAGTATAATATATTCAAGTAATATTATTAAATATATTTATGATTAAATGAGAATACTTTCATTTTATTTGGCTTGGTTTGTGTATTTTCTTAAAGTCATATTACAATTACTCATGATCATAACTGACAAAATAAAATGAGTCATGACAATCACTTATCCTTATGACAACACCACCCTCAGACTCAAGAGCAACAACAAACCAGCGAAATTATAAGAATTGAAACTCAGAGCTGTTTACAGCTGGAATGGTCAGAACTGATACATTATTTTACTGTTCCATAACATTTCTACAATAGCGACAATTAGATCGAGCCATGTAAAGTGAGAAAGAAAATAGAAAAAGCAAGTGTCTCAGAGAGGGATTGATTGACAAAGTTAGTGGAAGGAGGCTTTTAATACTTTTGTTGGAATTAGAGATAGTAAGGATAACAACTAAGATATCAGCCCTCTTCTCAATATTTTATATACTTGTTGCCATATACTAATGGAAAAATAGAATTATTAATTATACTTATTATTAAAACTAAAAATTCCTGATGACTGGACGCTTTCAAGCATAATTCCCGATTTTTTCTATGTGAAAAATTCAAGAAGATTTTCCGACCTTCAAGGAATTTTAAGGCTGCTAGACACCCTGTAAAGTTCCTAAATTAATTTTATAAATCAAACAATATTGATAACATTAATATATTTTAAGGAGATAATAGTTGGTAATGCGGTCAGGAGCAAAGAACAAAGTAATGAATATTAACTGTTTTATGTCTGCCAACGTTTTGGACAACAAAGTACGCCTTCAGTGTAGACCAATTACATTTATTTGCTGTTTTAAAAAAAATTAATTTTGGTTTAATATTTTCCATTATGAACCTTTGTAAGAGACAAAGAAAAAAAAATTACCCCCCTCTCTCTCAAATTTGAAATTATATGTGTAGAATCCAAAAATCAAATTTAAAAAATCAATATATCTGCCATATGCAGTTGTCTCAGTTGCATCGGGAATTGCAACCTTTCTTGTTCTAGACTAAAATTGGCTTGGTAGCATGAGATGAGTTATCAAGGCTTTCACTTTGGAATCTTCCAAGAATAATTTAATAAAATAAAATGTTAAGATAATTAATTTTATGCTACTAATTATACTCACCATTTTGTGGCAAATCATCATCCTTTTCATTAGGGCCACTATCACTAAGAGATCTTTGTCTGGAGCCATTAAGAGTTAATGTATCAGTTAGACTCAAAATCTCATCCATAGAGCTGTGCCTTCTACCCGTGCCATCAGGGCCTAGAAAAAAATAATAATAATAAATAAATAAAATCAAAAGAGCTTTTATATTTTTTACCTACCTTATGGAAATATTTTCATACAAAAAAATAATGTAAAATGTCTACCTATGTATAATAATGATATATGTTGAACATGACATGATAAATTTATTAACCAACTAAATATTATTTCGTCAAACAATTTTAGCCTCAATAGTTTTTAAGCTTTTTCTCTTGATTATCACATCAGTTATACTTGCATTGTTTTTGCAGAAGGGTTAATTTTGATCCCTAATATTTCTTTCTGACTTCGCAGAGGACTTTTTCAGAGACCTTCTCTAAAGAATTCTCCTAATAGGTAATGACATAATATCCGGAAGAAAACTTAATAAAGAAAATGTCAGACTAACTAAAATTTCTTCTTGTTTGAAAAGTTATTTGGTCATAACAATGATGATGATGATTAATTCCTGATATCCCTGGTGGGACTTTGGGCCCATATGAATGTTCGTCATCTATCTCTGTCCGCAGCCAGTTCTCCTCTTTCTGCCAATCGGATTCAAGCACGTTCTCCTCTTTCTGCCTATCCGATTCAAGCACGTTCTGCATCAGTCTCTATGGACCTACTCCAAGTTATCCTGGAGGCACAGAATAGAGGGTCCCAGGAGAGGGCTTCTTTTGCTATGTTTTCTCTTGGACGGTGTAAGGTGTGCCCTATCCATTTTCACTTCCTTTCACAGATTTCAGCATCAACTTCCCTCTGTCCTGTTCTTTGCCAGAGCTTCTCATTGCTAATCAATCTAGGCCACCACGCCCTAAAAATATTCCTCAAACACTTGTTAAGAAAGGTTTGTAACTTCCTCGTTATAGTTTTGGTGACCTTCCAGGTTTTAGATCCATATAATAGGATGGTTTGGATCAGCCACCAAGGCAGATTTCACTTGATTGCTAGATCCTCTTCAGTTGGGCAAATGACCTTCTGGCTTTACGGATTCGACTTATAAAATCCTATTCTGTGCCCCCATCTGGTGCAATCATGCTACCCAGGTACTGTCTCTAATTCTCCATTCCCAAGTAATATAGGGTTAGTGGATCCCAAGTTAACCTTCATCACTTTGGTTTTCCCTTTACTTATCTATAAGCCATTATTTCTTGCATCTATTTCCAGGTCTGCCAACTTACCCGAAATATCTATATACCTTTGTGCTAAGAGACAGATGTCATTTGCATAATCTATGTCTTCCAGGCATTCTGTGAGCCCCTATTGGATGCCTCTGTGTCCTCTCCTACTTGCTGTTTTCATTACTTCGTCCAGAACCAAGAGAAACAATAGTGGAGAGAGCACTCAACCCTGCCGCACTCTCAGCCTGGTAGTAAATGGCTCAGATAACTTGCCCTCATGTGTCACACTACATACCAATGATTTGTACATGGCCTTCATAATAATAAATTATTATTTTTTCTGGTACTCCTTTCTTGGCAAGGGTTTCCCACATCTTGGTCCTGTCAACACAGATACTTTCAGGAAGTACTATTCTACAATAATCCGTAGAGTTAATCAGATCGACACAAGATCTTCCAGGTCTTAATCCGCTTTGATTTGGTCAATCCCGGCCCGGGGGCATAGTTGGATATGAGTGATGAAATGGCTTCTATTATTTCGACCTTGGTTGGAGGGTCAATATTAATGTGTAGTTCAGGAGCAGGGCTGCGTCTTTGTCCTTCTCATTGCTCTTCCTCAAGATTCATTGTCCTTCATCCCTGCTGGAAAGCTCCTCAAAGTATACTTTCCATCTTACCCTTTGTCCTTTGTTGCTAGTAATCAGCTGGCCAATCTTACCTCTTATGGGCTTTCTGTGTCTAAATTTCCTACCGGAGAGACTCCTTGATCTGTTATACAGTTCTTGTATGTTTCCGGTATTGGCAGCGATCTGAGCTTTCTCAGTCATTTTGGAGACCCATATCTTTCACCATACCCCATCTGCTTTCGATCAAACATTCAGGAGCATCGGTTTCCTGGCTGCCTTCTTCCAAGACATTTTCTTCTTCGTGTAAGGCTGCCAACTTATTTGACAGTTATAAAGTGAACTCTAGAGTTTGTTTTTAGTTTATCAACATCTAGTTTTTTATTATGACCTGATTCTTTGTTTGTTTGTTTTGGTATATTTATCTTCAATCTGACATCTTCCGTAATTAGGTGCTGTTCGCTACCCACATCGACTCTTCTCCTATTCCTTACACCAAGCAGAGAAGATCTCCCTTTCTTACTAAACACTTCATGGTCGATCTTTCGATGATTTTCTGTATGGGCGTTGGGGGATATCCATGAAATGTTATGGCATGGTTTGTGTGGGAAAAGTGTCCCTCCAATCACTAAGTGTGCGCTGAGGTTCCCATGATTCCCATTCATGGTTCCCATTCCATACTTAACCATGACTCTTTCTGCATCCTTATTGTCAGATTCCATCTTGGCATTAAAGTCACCCATTGGTATGATAATATCTTGTTTCTCTATATTCCTCAGTAAATCATCCAACTGATCATAAAATTGCTCTTATTTCTCATCCAGGCTCACCTCGGTAGGGGCATAGCATTGGATACTGCTTATCTTCCTCACCCTCGACATCAGCCTTATAGTGGCAATTATTTTGTAACGTTCCATTCAAGAAGACATTGTTTGACTTTCTTACTCAACAAGAATCCGACACCAGTAGTTCGGTTAGAGTTTCCTCCTCTGTTTCTGGTAAACAGAAACCAGCAATTCGGTTAGGGTTTCTCCCTCTGTTTCTGGAGAACAGAAAAGTATTTCCCTTGTTTGTTCTCTTTTCTCCAAAATCAGTCCATCTTGTCTCACATAGGCTATTTATCTCCAGTTTGCATTTTCGCATTTCGTTCGCCACCTCGGTCATAACATTACTGTATCCTAAAATCTTAAGGTTAATAAATAAATAAAATCAAAACAGCTTTTACATTTCTTACACTTTTATATATTTACACTTTAAAATAAGATTACATGTGAAATAAATATCTTGCGATTTGCTTATTTCAATCAAATTGCAAAACAAAAGATTCCAAATTACTGAAGGCAATATAAGTCCAAGTCTTGAGATGAGTAGCCACACTGCAGTTTCATTTAATATATTGTAACATAATCCAGGATAACTACCTCCCTAATTTCTCATGAATCAGCTATTTCAATTTACTTTTTTAAAGAGACATGCCCATGAGAATAAATCATATTTAACATTTCCATTTAGTATATCTAATAGGCATTAGACAGAACTTAGAACCTCTGTCTAATGCCTATTAGATATAATAAGAGGTTCTAAGGTAAAGGCAAGAAGTTAAACTATGAAAGTAAACATCTTAAATTCTATAATATATCCAATTGAAAATTTAATGAACAAGGAGAACTATTTGCCACAGGTGATCATTAATTTTATTAAATCAGGTTAGACATTAAAACACTTAATAAAGTTCCAGTTCATATACTCATTAATTTTGTAGACCATCGAAAGAAAGAGTTAATAGCAAAACTACAAGAAATAATTACATTAATTTTATTAAATATGAATCTAATACAGTGAGGAAGTAAATAGGGAAGTTAAATTACATACCTGCAAGATTTGTGAAGTAGTTATGCCCATGATGCACATCTGAAAGGTGGCTGGTGGTTTCATTATCACAAATTGGTAAAGTTGCCCTGAAAATAACAAAATAAATGAGTTCAAAATCTCACTTTAATTTTGTACTAGGAAAAATACAATAATTACAAAATAAAATTCAAATACCCCAAAGTTAATGGCTATATAAAAAATTATTAAACAAATATTGAAAAAAATAATTTTTATAATTTTAAAAAATATAAAAATTATCTTTAAATTTTCATAATTCTATTTTAAAATTATAAATAACTTACATCATCTTTCATTTAAAATCAAGGAAATAAATAATTAAAACTTATCTATAGTTTATATTAAATGATATAGCAACTTTAAAAGAGAAACAAAAGAAAGATAAAAATTAAGAAAATCTTTTTAAAGAAATTATAAATTAACAAATAAATTCATCATTAAAATTGAATTCTTTAATACATTTGTTGTTTCTTAAAAAAAACCTTTGATCAGAAATTCTACAATTCCAATTGTTTTGTAGCTAATCATGACTTCGTTTCGAGTGGTAAAAAATCATAAATAACTGAAATATTAAAAAAAGTATATACCTAATGTAAGTTTTATTATAATATTAAAAAAAAAATTAAAAATACTACATATTTAATACAAAGAGACTACTACTATGGCATGCCTAGACTAATAAAATATACTCTAACAATGAACTAAATTGGAAAAATAAAATAAAATGATATTTCAATATAAATAATGTAATTATTTCCAAATTAGTAGCATATATTTATTTAAGTGAATAAAATACAATGTACTAACTAAATACAGAATGTAACAACTAAAAAAATATTTTATAAGTAACACAACAATAGACCAACAGAAAAATCATTCAAATAAAAATAAAAATACGATTAAATTATTTTACAATCAGTTGATTAAAACTGATTTTAATCAACAATAAGAATAGTGATTTTCGCTAATAAATTCTACAACAGCCTAAGATAACATTGTAAAATTATTGAAGCAAAATTGTTTTGTTTTTTTGCATAACTAAAAGGCAAGCTCAGCCATTATCCCACATGAAGAAACTGTACAATGAACAGAGTACTACTATACCCCTAACACAACATAGAGTGAAACTGTAAGCAGAAAATAGAAATCAGAAAATATAAATACAAACTTCTATTCAAGTAACAAAAGGGAAAGTAGGAATAATTTAATTTAATAAGTAGGAATAGTCAATTTGAAAAAAAGATAGAATTGTTAACTGGGCCTGCAAATAAAAAAAACTTAAAACTGTGGTAGCTTCAAACCAATATTTCAAAAAAGGAGAGGGGTCAAATATAAAATATTTGACAATATAGATACAAATTTCACAGCAAAGCTGTTCTGAATATCAGGACCGGATTTAAATTTATAGTGCCACCAGGTCCAAGAATTTTTGCTGCCTCCTCGTGGGGAGAGAGAAATGTTTGATCGTTCCGGCAATTTTCCTCAAGAAAATAATCTTTATGATGACAATTTTAATTTTATTGCATAACATCACTTTTGAAAATAATTTGAGAATCAAATTTTTGTATTTTGGGTGTATTTATTTAAATTAAACAGCCCAACAAGCTGTTGAAAATAAGTTTAATTTCTACGATAGCTATTAACTCAAAGTACATGTAGTGATGTCGTTGTGTTTTGCAGAGAACAGGTTTGTTTAGTGTTTCTCTCTTTTTCCTCTGTTCATCCTCCTCTTCACCCACTATCCCGCTACTGTGAGACATTTTCCATTGATTGAAAAAGTTATCTGTTTTTGTTTATTGAAAGAAACTATTTCAAAAAATCAGATTTGTTTTAAAAATCCTGCTACCAGAAGAGACTGACAGCCAAGCGTATGACTCAACCGAGTAGCGGCCTTTGATAGACCTGTACTGTGAAGCATACATTCTACCCAGCTATCTATGCCTACTCTAACTCATTGAAAAACTTCAAACAACAATAATGATGTACACCAGTAAACTGTATAAAAGAAAATTAAATTTTTTTTAGCATGTGCCTGCTGTCATTGTGCGTCCCTAGGCCCAGACATAGTGGAAAATTCGGCCTTGCTGAGTATACATCAATCAACACTAACAATTAAGAATTAAAAAAAAAAATCTGCTATTCACCATTATTAAATAAATTATTTGAATAAGTTCAAATTTAAAACACTTGTTCATTAACATATATACAAAACAGCTCTGTCTATAACCTTTCTTTCATGCTCGTTGTGTATCTTTTGTAAATTGTAAATTGTTGTAAAGCAGTCAGATTTTCAAGAAAAAGGTTGAGAATCAGGTATCTCAATCTAATCAGTGTCTACCCCCGTATTTTTATATCCATTCCCATAAAAGGAGGAAAAAACAGGGCAACTAAGAAGAATTTAGGGTCAGAGAATACTGGAAGGAAGAATTGGTTTGATTGGGCAAAACCTAAGATGAGAGACATCTCAATAATATATTTTTTTAAAATTGATCTTTAATTTTAATACTTCATTTCTACTACAACTATTTAAATACATACAATGAAATTACTTAAGAAAGGCACAATTGACTTGGGCAATCAGCTGACTTGCATGTAGAGAAAAAAAGAAATTTAACTCATAATTGCCAAATTCAAAAAAAAAAAAAAAAGTTCATGCCATTCAATCACAAGGGTTCCAATAAATTCACATGATCAGATAAAGGCTTGCTGAATAAAAGTAAATAGTTGTATCTTAATTACTTTTTATTATTATAGATAACTATCAATCTAGTCATACAAAATGTTTCCTAGCTGTAAAGTAAATTATACTAAACGATCCAAATTAAAAAAAACAGTAAAAAACAAATGAACCATTGCCAAAAAGAATAACAACTAGAATAACTATAAACATTTGCATTATTAATTTATATTGCCAATGATCCATTAAACAAAATAAAATAAGATAAAAACGTAGTATAATGAAACTATCTAATAATTAATACTCAAATTTGAACAAATAAATACAATCTAACTGTTAATATTAACTACAAATATAAAAAGTACAAAAAGAAAATAGATAAAGTAGTGTAAAATCAAGCATTTCAAATTTTAAACAAAAGAGAGAGAAAAAGCTGCCAGATTGCGGAAGATGCCAGAAATGTTAATAAGTTAAAAAGTCCAAGGAAATTTCTAAATAATATTCACAAATACTTACTGTTGACTGTACTTCATCGATGTGTCATACAGCGACAGCCCTTCGTTTCCCCTAATAAAATAATTCAATTTTTCTTTCAGTCTAAACGTATTTCTTTATAATAACAAAAAATATATATCGAAATTCAAATCTGCAATCAAAACTTTTTAACCAAGTTGAGAACATAAATTATAAATATTGACACTAAGAATAATGAAAAAAAAGCTAATGAAAATAAGTTAGTTTAAAATATTTAACAAAAAAACAAAACAAAACTTAATATGTTCAGTATTCTTGGTAACTTTGAAAACATTAAACAAAATTATTAGAATCTGCGATTAAAATCTCCCCTCCCATCAAAAGATAATAATAAGACATTAGTTATTCAATAAGAGGGTCAACCATGTTGGCTATAAGGCAGTAACAAATGGTACAGAGGAAGAAGAACTGATTAAATGGATCATTCATATAGGGGCATTCACAACATCTTTACAGGGGTGGTGGGGAGATGGTCTTCTAGCTGAGCTTCAGGCATTTATCTAGATAGGCCACAGGAATATTTAATTTTTTTAGTAGAAACTTTCAGTAAATATATTCATTCATTACATGAACTTTCAAAAACATGATTCTTGAAAGTTGTTAATTAAACAATAATATAACCTGTTATTGAAAGTATACAAATGTAAAAATATATCATATTGATAATTCTTCAAACCAAATAATTCAAGAAAAATTTCATCAACCATTGCACTGTTCGAAGTTATTTAAAGTCCATGAAAAAATTTTCCATGAAATTTTTTAGAAAATAAATTTCTTGCTTGAAAAATCCAGTAAATACTATTAACTAAAATTTGAATAACCTTATAATAAGAATATTGAGAATTCCTCAAACACAAACCGCACTGTTTTGTAATCTTTAAAAACAGATTATTTTGCAAATCATACATAAAAAACAAAATGTTTAAACAGTAATATTTAGTTTTCTAAATAAATAAATTTCAATATTTTACTTTTCTAAATTATTTTATGTCAAATAGAACTAATTTGAGAACCATAGATGGTTCAAAACTGGGAAAAGGAAACATTGTAGGATTGCCCAGATACCAACATAATAAAGAACCCGACAAGACAATTAACACAAACAAATATGGGCGTACGGAAAAGAAATATAAATCATTGCAAAAATAAACAAATATCCTCCTATTCTACAAATTAAGATCACAGAAATCAAGATTGGTTGTATATTTCTTGAGAATGTATATATAATATAAATTTTGAATCCAAATTTTATTTATCATATTATATATATTGATAAACATAATTTCACATTAGGGAAAAGACCAGGGGCGCAGTTACTTTTCCAGTTCAAAATGTTATTATTTTAAAAACAAACATCAAAATACTTCATTATTTAAACCTTTTTTATCTGTCATATATTGGATGATATAAACATAGGCAGATAAACTTCAGTTAATGTTTTATAAAAACACAATAGAAATTGAACAAATAAAACAAAAAAAAAATCGGCATCTAAATTTTAAACTACTTGTTTACCCGTCCTTGGTACAGGAATGATAACAGTATGGTTCTAGAGATTGTCTGAGAAACACCACGAGGGTATTTATCTTAGTACTTCCGTCATTTGATTTTTAATATTTTTTGTTAGGTAGAATATTTTTTTGCTGAAAGTATTAATTAATAATGTATTATTTATAGCACAAAAATGTTTATGTTATGCTTAAAAATATAATCAAAAGGTTTTTTTAAGTGAGGTTTTACTGGAGACCCTCCTGATAAACAATGTTAGGCAACACCTAACCGACGTTCCCTGAGGGTATTGAGAAAAAAACTGTTAGATCCTCTGACTCTGGAGTAGGCCGAGCATAATAGAAACATCCTAATCCTGCTGATTTGCACACAAAACATAATAATAAGGTAAAATTACTAGATTTTAAGCCTACACAGCCTTAAATAACTAATCAAATGTAGCTAGTCTCCTTGACATACTATATGTTCATCCAAAGATTGGCTGCAGCAGGCTTAAGAAGGTTGTGACTACTTAACGACAGAACTCAATTAATATTGGATCTATTGATCTGATTTTTGATAAATAAAATAAAATTAAATCAAATAACCAAATTTTAGTTTTTTCACTGTTTAGTCTCAATGTTATGATTAACAGTTGAATGTTGTTAAACAATTGTTTTACGGCTTTAAATAACAACAACAATTAGAAGTTTGATTTTGATGTTTCAGGATGAAAAGCAGACAAAACATCTAGGTGTTTGAGATTATCGCCATTTTATTTTAAGGGTGGCAGCTTGAAACAGCTGCGGAAGAGTGGGGGAACGGGTGGAGAGTGGAACAGTAAGCTTTCTCTATCTTGCCAAGTAGTACATATTTGTATGTCTCTTGTATATGTCATTTTAACATATTTTATTGCAAGATGAAAAAAAATCAATAATTCTGTAAAATTCAAATGTTAATTGTTTATCTCCCAAAAATATCTTTCTGCACCCC
The DNA here is from genome assembly GCA_948150685.1 of Rhaphigaster nebulosa. Taxonomy (NCBI): domain Eukaryota; kingdom Metazoa; phylum Arthropoda; class Insecta; order Hemiptera; family Pentatomidae; genus Rhaphigaster; species Rhaphigaster nebulosa. The sequence continues at coordinate 82,111,489 of OX411306.1, read as the reverse complement.
TGGAAGAGCTTGAGATAACAATTTAAAAGATTTTTTGTGAAAAATTAAGGAAATATAAAACAAAGAAATTTAACACCTTCACTGTGGCTAAACATTTTAAAATTCAAGCCTTGACACCTTGACTTACTCCAGGCAAACAGCGTCCTTTTGGCCTATTAATTCATACGGTATTCTATTATTTCTTGTGATTTCAAGCCATATTATTTGTCCAATATTGTTACAACACTCAAAAATCAAAGCATTTTTATAAAAAGGCAAGCATCATTTTTATTTTTTCGTCAATAAAATACTATATATAGTGAAAGAAAAATATCTTAGCTGAACAAAGAAAAGTGATAAAATAAATATCAAAGACTAAGTAGCTTAAAGCTTATGAAAAGGGTTAGTATCATTAAAGTTATATTTTCAATATATAAACAATTTGTTTTGGATTCCCATGTTTTTTTATGCACTAAAATAATAAACAATATAATAAAATATAATCATAAATGATAAACAAGAAATATTTACGAAATCAATTTTTTTTTTATTTTCAGCAGAAAGTGTGATTGAAATTTTGAAAATGCAATTTTCATTCATTATATATTCAAGGCAATACAAATACAATTGCTATTACCAAAAATGAAATAATATTGTTGCTACAGTGAAAGTGTTAACAGTTAATATCATCTCATACTTAGAGAAGAGGTATATTGAACACTAACCTGTTAATCCCACGTATCCTGTTAGAATAAAAAAAAAGTATGTATGTCAATACTGATAGATGAATAATTTAAATATATTACAAAGTGTGCTTTTGAATATGAACATAATGATTTTTTTTGTTAAGTTGGCCAAAACAGAATACAAAAAAAAAAAAAGATTGACTGAAAGGTCAATTTTCGAATGGAGATATTCATCTGCAAGAAAAATTAACCAGTAATGCACACCTAAATTGTTAACTACAGTAAAACTTCTCTCTAATTTTTAAATGCCCCAGCCTGAAAGTATAGGAATTTAGATCCCTTTGCAACGGAGCCTAATTTTGACCAGCAAGAAATAAATTTATACCCTGAATGGACACTTACAAAATATTAAAAAATACGAAAACCATATTCAATCGTTTAATGTTTTGATATAAATCATAAATGTGTTCATGTTATTAATTTTTAATTAAAAAAGCTGTTGTTGTCTTCCATACAATAAACAAATTAAAAGACTTTTATGAGAGAGAACACAATACAGAAAAGTAGAATTCATTCCATAAAGTGATGGTTTGAAATTTAAAGAAAAAAAAAACAAACAGAAATTAATAATTTCTTTAAAAAAAGTCTAATTCGTAAATTTTTAAATTAGTTATATAAATATATACGCTGTTTATTCACCAAATTTATTTTTGGTTTTTTAAATATGGTTATACATAAATACTACATTCTAAAAATGTTACGTGCATAAATAGAACTCAAAATTATATTCATAAACTTTATTCATTCAAATTAATAAACCAGTTTTTGCAGGCATTTATGTAACCATTTTTTAATAAGCACTTGTATACCCTTCCCAACAGAAACTACTCTGCAACGGAAAAATCTGTTAGATCCCGTGGCTGTCTGTTGTAGACAGGTTATACTGAATTACATTTCAAGCATCCAAACGGATGCTAGTAATTGTATGGGACTGGTAAATTAAAAAATTAACATGTTAATCGTACAATATTATTTTAAAAATCTTTAAAACTAATATCCTCTAGTTTTGCTGCTATACCTAGTCTTACAAATGCTGAAAGCTAATAAAAAGTATTCATTTCAAAAATAAAACAAAATAATTTAATGACATTATTTATGAAACAGTAAAAAAACATAAAAAGAATTAACATAAAAAAGAGTTAACAAGACTGATAGGAAATTCCTCACATCATTATAAAAATTATAAGATTTATTTTCCCAAAGTCCCTTATTTTATAAGATTTATTTTCCCAAAGTCCCTTATTATTATTGTTTTTATTGTTTAGGCTCAAAAATGTATGTCTTTCTTTTGTGAAAATTATAAAACTTTTTTCTAATAATAACATCACATAATTGAATTATAGGCTGGAGCAACGTAGGAGGTAACTTTTTTCACAATTAATTTTTTTGGTGCAATAACATTTGCTGCGATTCACTGTATGGGAAAGATAGGAGTTAAGTTCTCAAACTAACTGCTAGAGTCAACGAATCAGCTTGAGAGTCTAACTTTCCCTTATTACACCAAAATAAGTAATTATGAAAAATATCACATCCAATGATGCTCCAGTCAACAATTCAAATAATCCTCTAGCATTCACAAGCAATCTGAGAGATCTAGTTTCAGGTGATTTATCATATTGGTTTATTAATAAGGATTTCAGGCAGAAAACTTAAGCACTTTCTTTTCTTAGTACAAGGAATCATTGAAACAAGATGAGTCACTGTTTTCATCTTTAGACCAATTAATTCAGTTATTTTAGTGTTGGCGAATGGAGGTGGTCGTCCAGATACATTGTATGTGTTCATGACACTTTCCCTTCCATTACAATCATTTTTAATTATGAAGATCCAGCTATAATTAATGAAACGGCTTATTTTATAAACAATTTTTTTATCCAAAACATTATTTTGTGTAAAACAGATAATGCCATATCCGAAGAACACAAAAGTGATCAACATTATGAAGAAAATCAAGAAAAGTAGCAGAACGATTTTTTTTTTTTTTTTTTAATGACAATTTTAATTTATATATCTTTTAGGTTGGGGAGGGAAGAAAATAAATTTTACTGGAGAAGATGAAGAGTGCAAAATGGAAAGATCATATGATACAAATGCCAACTTTGTAAAACATTAAATACAAATGAAGTTCCAATATATGTATATATAAGAAAAACTAAAATCTGCTTGAATCTCTCAGATCATTAGCTATACTGGAGGATTAATATCTATTCCTATCTCAGGTTTATTTTTTTTATTTTGTTTTTTATGAACAGAAAAAAGATGCAAGATTATATTTGTTAAGTTGAGAGAATCATATCTGACAAGATTTTTCAAACTTCAATAATTGATAATGATTTGGAAAAATTAAACTTCCAAAATAAGTTTTAAAAAAATGCAATGAAATAAATATATATTATATATTCTAGGCATGCAGTTATTTAAATATCAACTATATGAAAAATAATCAGTTCATTAAAGTGTCTTGACTGAGATTCCATAGGTATAACACAACTAACGAGAACAATAAATTTAATAAAACAAGCAAGACATTTATTTTGCAGTTTTCAGAATAATAATGTGTTTCAGAAAATACAATGTTTAAGCAATTATTCTGCCTGCAAGTAATCAGCTCAGCTGAAGTTTATAGTTTTTTTTAGATTTGCTACAAGAAATTACTAACGCTACTGTCAAAAAAGGAAATAATACAACTTGGCAACATGTGATATTTTATATTAAATCAATCAAACAGTAGTTTTATTCAATTACAATCATGGAATTCAAATTAACTTCAGAATACCTACATTTTACACAAGCTAAAACCATAATCAATAGTTAATATTTTAAGCAATCAACTATTAGATACTTTACGGATTGATTGACCAATAATGATGCATTAATGGTCAAGAAAAAAAACTGCTAAATAAATATAAAAACAAATAAAACTTAGCAAACAGAACACGGTGTAACAACTTGGAAACATGCATTTACAAAATAAAATTGTTAAATGCATTCAGATAGTTTCACAACAAATTCTCAAAATACTTTCAGAAATTAGAGATAAAATTTCTAAACTGTCAAATGGATGCAAAAATTGGTTTAAAAAACAACAAATATGAAATTTCAGTGAGGATGGAGGAACAGACACTAAAATAAATAATAGCTAAATAAACCAAAAACAGTAAAATATTTTTTTGTTATAATAAAGCAAAGAAGGAAACATGACCAAATATCTACTAATTTGAGAGGTGAAGAGGGCAATAGAGGCATAAAGCTTAAAAGGAAAACAACAAAAAAGAGTCCTAAATAGAGCATGAGTCATCACTTTGTCTTTTATTTTATGAATTCTAATATATATATATATATTTTTTTATCAAAGTTTTAATACAAACTTATATTGAATATAATTTATATCATATTACTATTGAGTACTTAAACCTAACAGGTAAAAATTAAATTTTTATAACCTTAAAGATTATAAAGATTTAATAATTTATAATATAATAATAAGATTTATAATTTATATCATATTACTATTGAGTATTTAAACCTAACAGCCAAAAATTAAATCTTTATAATCTTAAAGATTATAAAGATTTAATAATAACCTGGCAAGTACTTCTAGTTGCTTTATTAATTATCGGTGCCATGTCACAAGTACCCGTTACTTCTCCTTGGCGCAGCAAAGGAATTATTCAGTTGGCAGCAGAAGTAGGCTGACACCAGTCGTATGTTTTACAAACATTGCACTAAGAGGTCCAGTCAAATTCAAGTCGCCTGCTCTTTTTCGCAGTAAGCAACATCGATTTTTCTAAAAATTGTATGTCTGAGAGACATTAAGTGGAAATGTTTTTGTACCTCATGAGTGTAACGCATTTATTATATGCACAATAGAGACTATATTTCTTCTGCTGAAAAAAGATGAGACGACCTTGCTTTGAAATATTGGCCTTGAAAATCCTAAAAGATGCTGTAATGGCAAAGGGACCATTAAAATGTTTTTATGGCATTTTTGTCAGCAAATATTTTAAAATAATTTGGAAATATACAAATGAAGAAATGGATCTTCATAGGCTTTTACTTTTGGATTCAAATAAAATGGAGCTAGCGTATAGGAATGTTCTGGTTGAAGACAAATTATCAGTAATTTTAGGAATAATCATATTTTCAGTTATGACCAAGCAAAACCACCTCATTATCAAATTACTATGTTATATTGAAATAATATTTAAATACATGTTTCATTCATAATGTAATTATTTAAAAGGAATAATCTTCCTCTGATTTTTATTTTTTCCAAGTAAATATTTTTTAACTATTGATTAAAAAAGTGAAGAAAATGTAGATAAATATAAAGCTGAGATTTAGTAAAATATTAATGTATAATTTTGTATTAATTGGAGGTCACACAAGGCACTCTTTAACTGACTTCTCCTGAAATCCAGGTGTATCAAAGTATGTAAATCAATGGATACCTCTCAAGATTAAAATAGAATAAACATTAAGCAATTTACATTATGAGATTAAATCTTAGTGAACTATTATTTAATCACATAACTCATTACTGAAGAAATAATTTTTCAAATTTAGATCTAAAAGTTTCAGAATATAATACTCTTTAATTTAGGTTAAATGAACATAGCTAAATTTTAGCAGACGACACAATATAATAGCAGTGACTTAGATGCTGCCACCAATTACTAAAACAATAAAAAAAAAATTACTAACAAAAGGTTATTTTGAACTTAAGTTAAGTCTCTATAGTCGGAGACTGTGCTTGTGGATACATGAAACGCTCATGTTACTCCATGTCAATGTGTGTGAGGGGGAAACGGAAAGTTGTCTCAGTCTCTAAACATCTGTTACACATGAATTAGTACTCTCCACAGCCAAAAATATTTGTTAATTATTCTATCGGTTCTCGCAGTGTTGAAAGTTCCTACTTACAGTTTAATTATGTCTGAACCCGTTATAAATGGAAGAAGAAAATACAAAACATTATCTCTGATAGAAAAAGAAGAAATTATAAAAACCTGGATAGTGAAGAAATGTTTGGTGATTTGGCTGTTTATATAACGATATAGAAAAGAAAGTGAAAAAATTGAGGGGTTTGTGAATAATTTGACTATGGAAACCAGTGGGAGGAGAGAGATTTTACCAGAGTAAATTTTACCTACATTTATGTATGTATCATCTATCATAATAATATTGAGTGTTTCCCTATAGTTCCACATTCTTATTTAATTTCCAGTAATCTGACCTACATCTTACTTTTTATCTAAAAAGTAAGAGGAATTTCTTGGAGTAAATCGATGGCCTAATTATTCGATTTTAGCAAAGTGAATTTCGACAATCATGTACAATTTATCATTTTCTGCATGATAATAATTCATTATTAATAAAACATATAAATTGTTTCTTCAAGTACTCGGAAAAGGTTACAAAAATAAACAAAATGCATAGATATGATTTTTTAAATATAATTATAGGAAAACATAATCTTAAAAATATGCACTCAATATATACTGTATACCTTTGTATGAGCTCCTCATCTATGTACTGCAAAAGACTCCTACAGAATTAAAATAAAACCTTAGTCTTAAAAATAAAATAAATGAAAACATAGGAATGATGATAAAATTAATAAATGAAAACAAAAGTAAAAGCAATTACTGTGTCTTTAGCAGCCAAATGAAAAAAAAGGATTTAAAATTGGAAAGATTTTCGAAAATGAAAAAGGAAACAAAATTACTCATGAATAAATAAAACTATATAAAATGGCTTGTACTCAATTAGGTTCCTGATTATATAATTTATTTAGTTAACAATGATTTGGGAAAGTGTGATGTAAATGTCAAGCTATGCTTTTGACTTAACTCATCTTTCATATTATATAAATGTTAAATTTTTCTTGAGAACATTAATAAACAGCAAAATCTTTTTTTTTTTTCTATTTCAATAAAATATATGCACACTTTGATTTGATTTATTTTGTTTCAAAACACACACCATTGAGAATTTTTTTTTATGAGACTGATTTGGAATTATTAGGCACTAAGCCTCATTAAGATATATCAATAACTTATTGCAAAACAAGAAGTAGTGGTCAAGATTTATAACTAAAACATTGAGGGAACATTAAGACATTGAGGGATTACATATAGCTGAGAACCATATGTCACATCATAGAAGCAACTGGTTCAGTTGAATCAACATATTTCACGAGATATTGAACCGTGGGTTTTTAATAATTTTATAATGCTAATACTAATTATAAGCTTTCATACTCATCCAAACTAATTTGGCTTTGCGATTTGTAGACATTTTTAGTTTATTGACCATCATAAAATTATTTAATAGAGAGATAATAAGCTGATGAGAAAATAATGTTGATACATTGATATTGTTGATGCAAACCAACAGAGGAACTTCAATAGTTTTTTCTTATCCTCTGATATTTTATGTTCGTTAATTTTTCCACCCTAATTTCGATTCTTGATACAGGCATAAAAAAAGGATCTTTTACGGGTCTCAGTATAAATCGATCAATTTATTTATGAAAATCCTATTTCCAAGTTTTCCTGTGCTAGAAACGATATTTCGTGATTTGTGCAGAGGGGCTGAAGGCCAGTTACTTCACTAATTTCAAATCGCATACCACTAACAGTCAAGTCCAGTCCTCCATACCTATTTTCTGGCTCTCCACGTTCTTCTATGGTTGCTGCCATTCTAACAGACTGGGAGGTCATTCGCATGTGGAACATTGGATTCTAATATTTGTCAGGATCTTTAATTATTATATGTCATTGTTACTTGTTAGCAGATTAATAGATGCATAAATAAATTTCACTCTCCGCTGATTAGGTGACAAACTTTCATTTAACATTTTAAATAGAATTTAGATGGGCGGAATATTGAAGCCAAGATGTTAAAATTTGTATAAAAGTCAAAATAATTTTAATCGATAATCGTGTGGCCAACATGTGAAATAAAATTATTAAAAGACATTTCACAATGTTTTTATAAAATATAATATAAATACCTTCAGTAGTTTGTAAAAAAATAAGTTTGTTGTGGCAGAGAATATAGACTTGGCCAAATCTTTTCTCACCTGCTTTGCTGCACTTATGCATGCCCACATTTGGGACAATAGAAGAACCTACCTATGCCTCTCACTTAGACAAAAGTACCTTGCATAGTAGGTACCATGGGAGGACATGATTTAAACATTGCTGCATTTAGGCACAGCCAACATTTGGGACATTGGCTACGCAGTATACAACTACTTGCATCGGTCTGGACTGGAAGTGGAAGAGGTGAGAAATGGATCCAACTCTAGGAGAACATTTACTAACGACTTATTTGTGAGTAATCAGTTGTAAGCTGTTATTGTCCATTTTCTAGAAGAGGTGAGCAGGAGTAGCAAGATCGGGACGGAGAGATGAGGCATGTGAGGAGGCCTAGACTATATAATGTATAAAGTTTATTGCCATTGACTCTATAGTATTTATAAACATTTTTTAGCCTTCTTATATCTCTTTGTTTTTCTTAACTTTTATTTCAATGAATAAGTTAACTCTTTAATAATATTTATTAACAATAAACATAAACATAAACAATATTTATTAACAATAATATTTATACACCTAGTTTTACATTAAACTTTATAATTTTGTTTGTATTGAAAATTGTATCCCTTATTATTATTTAATGTTTAAATTTGTAGAGCAGCTACTTGTCGTTTATTTTCTTAAATATAATTTATATTTAGATGCTGACATTACCAGCGCATGAGGAGTTGGTTTAGGTAAAAGTTCAATTTTGTACCCCCACCGCTGCCACAGATAGTATTAGAAAATTATCTTATTTTTTTCCAAAATTGTTAATTAGCATTATTGTATATTGTATCTTTAAATTTTTGATATCAATAATTAAAACATGCATATATATATATATATATATATATATATATATATATATATATATATATATATATATATATAGTCTGGCTTGAGACAGCAACCAGTAAACATCTCCGTTCCTCTGCCGCTTAAAATCTTGTATTTTATTTAAGTTTTTTTAATTTTTATTTTTCATGTTGTTTTTTGTTTTGTTTTGTTAAAATCATAAATATTACTATTCATATACTTTCGACAATTGGGATTTCTTCAGAAATTGATGAGAAGAGAGTTCAGCAAAGCTAAATAGTGTTTACGAGCTATGGGACTGTAGCAGGCTCCTAATCCATACATCATTAAGCAGCTGCTCATAACAAACACGCCTATTATTGTAAGTAGCAGTCACTTTATTATCAAACAATGGTTTAATGCACTCTCTGTAACAGTACAGTAACAGGACCTGGACATGGTGCAGCGCCGCAGGATGAGGAAAGAGGACCCGCGTCCGCTGCCTGTCATCACATGCTTCGTTAGGCAATCAGTGAGGTACGACCTGATACATAAAAGAAAAGTCAAGAGGGACATGGGATATTGGCTGGCAGCAGAATGACTGCCATCGGATTTATCTGAGTGAGGAGATGACCCCTACAAACAGACACCCCTACTGGCTTGCCCGACAGAAGAGAGCTGTGGTAAAACTTAAATATGTGTAGTTCGCTGCTGGCAGAATGCGCTGCCGGAGGGATGATGGTCATCAAGTGATCTTCAATGACCGGGCTGAGGACCTAGATGTCTTTGACTGACTGCGAGACTCCTCAACCATTCGACATCTTATATATATTTTGCACGTTTATCGGACTTCAAGTAATTCTTTCACATTTGGCTTGTATTTTATATTGGACTGCTACATTTTAACGTATTTTTGTCTATTCAGAATTTATTCTTTAACATTATAACTTTTTTTTCTCATCTTAATTTATATATTTTGTTACCTAGTATATTATACCTATCCCAACGTCTACCCATTTAGTACATACTGTATTCTCCTAAGTCCTTCTCATGTCTAGTGCCCTAACCATCTGCCACGTTAACTCCCAATCCCTTCCAGCTCATTATGATGAATTCCCACAATACTTTATCCATAACTTTTATCATATTATAGCGATCTCCGAAATTGGTTCAAATCTTACATCCCTTCCTCTTACATTTCCCTCCCTAATGACACCCTCTTCCGCCATGAACGGATAGGCCGGACTGGCAGAGGTGTAAAGTTTTTTTTTTCATATTTCCCTTCTCTGATGAACACTCCGATCATTTCTCTAAGTCAAATCATAGAGAAACATTTGTGAATCGATACCATTATCCTTATAAAAATATTTTTTGAATTACTAATTTTTTTTTTGTTACAATATTTAGGTTTTTGTTTAAGAATTAATTCAAAACAATTTTTTTTTATTCTAAAACTATAGAACTAAGGAATACTTATTGGCATGAGATCTAATGTGATGTGAAAGTCAAATTTTAGTTTCGGTATTATAGATTTTTTTTAGTTAAATAAATATTGAGGTTAAAATTAAAAATTAAAAAATAATATGTTTAAATCTTGAGCGCAACTTATCATTTACTGATTATCTTAATTTTTAATTGACTAATGTCTAATCCGGATGCAATTATAACAAAATTCTATTATCTCCAATGTAAGTACTATGTGCTAAATAGACACAGTGGCGCTGTCTGTGGTAAGATGTAACCTTGTTTTAATCAAATTTGTTTTTATTTTCTAATACTTTTTGTAAAAAAAAAAGAGAATAGTATCTTCCTTTGTCCACCTTTTGTTACCCTTGTTTCTTATTCTCTTCTGCTGCTTCTCCATTGAAGTAACATGTTTTTAATTTTACTGAAGTAAGTAAAAAATTAACTAACCGATTGTACACATACTAATACCTAATCTTGTTAACAAATACCTAACACTTTGAAAACTGTGAGCTGACAAAACAATATGGCGGCCATTTAGTTGATTGACACGGCCAATAGCTTACGATCAAATCTGCTATTTGACTTATTTTCTAATGCATCCTATTGATGAAACTCGAGGAATAGCAAAAATAGTATGCTTAAGGAGAGGATTTTGAGCATCCGTATTAATATTTTCATCAAATCCCAAATGTATACCAGACTTTCCTCTCCTTTTGATGCACGAAGTAACTTGATAAATTTAATTTTTATCTGTTCAATAACATGGGATGATTTCTTTGGAGTAGAGGCTGTATCTCTAACTGTAACCATGGAGAAGTCACGACTTTGATTCCTAATGCCCAAAAGCATTAAATTTGGAAGTCTGGAATAGGGCTCTAGCAAAAATATGAAAAGCTATTTGAATATAGAAGCAGCCTGATCTTGAAAATTGAAATTACGGTCATGAGAGATGCCAAATGCCAACCTTTTCACTACGTCTTACCTCTTTCATATGAATGTGAAACTAAAAATATTTCTTTTCTTTTGAAGTGTTTTTAAATTGTGTACGACACACCATTCTTAAAGTTTTAATGTCTTGTTTGGTAGTAAAGATAGCCAAATGGCATTTTACAATCCTTGAGGTGAAAGCCATAATTCCAAAAATTTCATTACTGTTAAGAAGTGTTCATAGAAACATGCTCCAGTGGCTTCCAGCCCCATTAACATTTATACTAACATCCATATCAACAAAAATTTCAGCAAACGTTAGCATTGTCAAACCAATAAAAAGAAAACTTCATGGCTATTTATAAACAATGAAAAGTTTTGCATTTCAAATCATTGATCAAAATACTAAAATAATGAAAACGAATCCACCATCTGAAATTCATTAGCCTATATAATAAATTTAAAAGCAAAATTAATAGCTGTGTTAGACTAAAAATTATCTTGTACAGGTTACTCTTATGAGTAAAAGCCATTTAGTATTCTAACAAAATATTATAAAAGCCTTTGATATTAAAAGTTGGTTACACCTTTTCCATTTCTTAAAATTTGAAAGTAAACACAAATAATAAAATATGATTGAGTAACACTAAAAGAAAGAAAAAAAAAGATGTAAGTAAATTAAAGAATTATAAAAGCAGCTGATTTCTAGGCTTGTAATAAATCAATAGATAAAAGCAAAAATCCAATACACACTCCTCAAAAATAATTTAAGAATCAAAGAAAATTTTCAAGATTATTGTTTGATATAGAAATTAAGTTGAGCATGATACTGACATAGCAAATACTTATTGATTGGTAGTTTTAAGAAAGGAATGCAAATGAAATGCATGTAATAATTTTAACAAAAAATGAACATTTCGTTAATGAAAAATTATAAAACAATGATAAATTCTTTAATTTTTATTTATTTAATAATTTAATACTGAGATAAAAACTTTTCGTAACAATAATAATAATAAGTAATCAGAACAATGTTTAAATTAGCATGATATGCAGTGAATAGAATTGGAATTGTCTTTTGTAAATTTTTAATCTATATTCAACAAGTAAGAAATATTTTATTAATAAATTATAAAAAATATTTATGTATAAATAGAAATAAAAGTCCTGACTGATCTGATTCAATCATCACTCATTTATTTGCACACTTTTCATAAACCTAAAAGGTAGAAATTTGATACAGGTGTTGCTTGATTTCTTCTAAAGTAGGCAAGTGGGTTTATCAATAACAATACTTCTCATGAGAAAAAAACTATACATTTACACCTATCTCCTCACATTGTTTCTTTCTTTAATTATCTGGATATAATATTTATTGAACCAATTTATTTAATTAGCTTATATTCAACCAAGTGCGATATAAAAAAACAAATTTATATCTATTATGTTATTAATGCCATAAAAATGGATTCGGAGGCAGCATTGCTTACGATTACCTATCTAGCCAAAATCGTCAAACAATAGAATCCTCGTGTGCCAAAAAAACATGTTCAACCTCAGTAAAACCGTAAATAGTCTAGTGATGCAATGGGTTCCAGTCCATTGCAGTATGCATTATAATAAACAATCAGATCGCCTTGCATGGGTGCGTGAACGCCAACCACAACCCATCCTGCCTATTTCATTGAGGAGCGCAAAACTCTGAAGAGCTATCATGGTGAGAGCAACAGCAGCAAATTTGAGAGATTGTTGTGACAAACATGACGCTCAGCACTTGACCCTGAAAAGAGAACTCTACTGACTTTACCTAAAGCAGTAGCAGTGGCATTTATTATTTTATGCTAGCCACGGGAACAACTATTTACGACACCATCTAAACAGAATAAGAGTAGCTGAATCATCACAGTGTACCCAATGAAATGAAGAAGAAGAAACAACTGATTATATATTTACTTGTCCGGCAATTTTATCTATGATAACTGACAAGAGCCATGCTAATAAGGCAGTTGTATATTGGGCTGTCAGGAATAAAATGGCAGAAATGTCATAACAAAGATGAAACAAGAAATCAAATTGCTTTATCAAAAAACTTCTACAGTTATTAAAAAATTTTATGAAATATATTAGAAAAAAATTATACTCTTTCAAAAAAATAAAAAAAGGCTAATTATTGGCTGCATACCATGTAATTTACAATGAGCGAGATTACTTAAATATGAATCGGAACCTAATATTAAAAATGAGATGTATTTATTAGTATAAGAACTAACATAATGTATAAGGGACATCAAATAAATTAAAAAGAAAGAAAAAAAAGAAATATAAAAACAAGAACTTAAAATTAGAGAGAAAAAAAGCATAGCTAATTGGATAAAGTTCAAGCAGAGATGTTGTTTCAAACATTTAAAGACCTAATTCATTCATTCAACAAAAATCAAATAAATAACATAAAGGATATATATATATATATATATATATATATATATATATATATATATATATATATATATATATATATATATATATATATCTTATTACTTATTACCTACCTTAAATAATAAAGGGCTCTCACTAAAGATACAAATCACAATATAATTAACTATACACTTTGTCGATAGATAGGTTTACATACTTGGTTTTAAGAAAATTTGTAATTCATAAACCTAAATTATACAGGCATCTGAATTTCATGCTCCAGGAATATATCCATATGAACATAACATGGAAAATAGCCAAAGAACATGCAAATTCAAAATTAAAACTAAAAAATATAGTGCATGCAACATGCAATGCAGCAATTAATCCATGAAAAAATACAAAACAAATGCACATTACTATCAATTTTTTAACAATAACTTAAATTATAAATGAGTTAAGTCCAGATTATTGTAACCATTTTAGCAACAGCTGCGGAATGCAACTTCAGCACATTATTTTGTTACTTAAAGTATCATAGATTTAATTTTTAATTGTCTGTTCTAATTAATATTCAGTGACTCAAACTCTCTTGAAAGAAATAAGGCCCATTGAATTGGCAGTTCCCATGACAACAGTTGGTGATCTAAATGTATTTGGTGGCCAGGTTGTTAAATTAGGTTTTCTAGACCAGGTTGCTACTTTTTCTTCAAGTAGCTGCTCATTTATCCTCATGAACAATGAAGTGAAACTGTTATAAATAGACTGTAATTTTAGAAAGTACATAAACCTAAGACGGTTTGATTTTTATTATGATTTATATCAGTAATAAATTGGAATTACATTTAGAGGAAAAGTTTATTTAAATTAATTAAGTTTATTCATTTGAGGGATAAAAAAAAAAGAAGATATATTTGTCTGAAATTAAGCTTTCTGAAAAATTTACTTAAGTTGATAGCGAACTTTAACTTACATTCCTGATATACAAGAAAACGTGAGTTCAACTCTGCTGATCAGAGCGGATATTTATTTTTAAAAGTTATGTCTGGACAACAGCTGTATTCTACAAGATCTCACCAATTATTCTTAAATCCATTGATGAGCTCCTGTGGGAAAGCCCATTAATATATTCACTAATTCATCATCACCTAACATCTTATAGTTTCTTTATGATTCAAATGACAGGCAATACTAAACCTAAAGCTATGTCCACACTATTCGGCACTGTATGCGGCATAGCATGCTACATGTTCCCTTCCCTGTTTGTCATGTCAAATTGAAAGTCAAAAAGTGTGGACATAGCATAAGGGTAGGAATAAATAGTCATCGTCCTTAAATATAAAAAAGAATATCATCTAATGAAAATATAGGGATATCTTTGAAAATATATGGGTCTTGTTGAGATCAAGTAAAAACCTAGAACAGAAAGGAATGCCTGGAAGCTAAAAATAAATATAGAATAAAATAAAGACCAAATAATTAAAAAATTATAAACATTTACTGCTGGTTATAAAGATAAAATGCTTTTAATAATGAAATGCAAGCAAGCAATTTACTAATCAAAGGGGACACATGCAAGAGATCCATTCCAAACTACTTATATAAATGAAAAAAATAATTGATGACACAAATTAAGGTGCTCCGTGGTATCAGGGCCAAGAGATAACTGGGCAAGGGATTATTTATATCCATATTTGTGGGAATTATGTTATTTTGTTGGTACACTTACATCTTCTTTGTTTATCTTCAGGTTGCCAACCAAATAACATTATAATTCCCATAAATAAGATATAAATAACCACTTGCCCAGTTACTCTGGAATACCTCAATAGAAAAAAAAAGAAGATTCAATCAAATGGAAAAACAAATAACAATTAAAATGACCAAAATTAGGACTCACTATTAATTTTAATACATTTTTTCCGAGAAAACTTTATTTAACATTATTAATATTATGTGTCTTTGTCTACTTTATTTTTATTTATTGTTTTATATTGTATTTGCAACTACGTTGCACCGCATCTAGCAAATGTGATGTTGTTTCATGTTCTCAAACTGCCTAATTGTGTGCCTTGAATTTTAACTGTCAATTGTTATTTGTATCTTGTAAGTAGTAAGGTCCATAACTTACTGGCCTGAATAAGAAGGAAGGGTGAAAGAAAAAAACTGGTGTTATTGTTTTTCAATATATCCTCCTTTAAGTTCTAGACACTTCATACAATGCTTAGGCAACATTTATATACTATGAAAAAAATTGTCTTCTTTGTTAGAAAAATGTTCTTCCACCGCTCTTGGAACTCTTCGTCGGTGTTAAATCTCCTCCCATGAAGGTCAGATCTTAACTTTGAGAAAAGATAGAAGTCAGTAGGGGCCAAGTCTGGGCAGTAGGGTAGATGGGATGTTTCTTGGAATCTGCAGTCCTTCACAGCGACCTTGAAAATCAATGCTGTGTGGACAGGGGCATTGTCGTGAAGAAGCTGAACACCTATGCTTAACTTACCACACCTTTTCTCTTTACTGGCATTTCGTAAGCGGTGAACTATGGCTGCATAATAATCGGCATTCACTGTGGTATTACTTTCCTTAAAATCAATCAGCAGTATTCCTCTACAATCCCAAAAAATGGTGGCCATTACCTTTTTTGTCGACTGCTTGACTTTTGCCTTTAGCGGAGGTGCTTCTTCTGGCCTTCTCCATTCCATGGACTCTCTTTTGCTGAGTCGGTCATAGTATAGAACCATTGTCTCATCCCCAGTTACAATTAAATCCAAGAATTTTTTTGGATCAGCATTATACCCACGCAAAAATTCATTGCAGCAGCGAACACATTAGTCTTTTTGAGCAGCCGAAAGAATTTTTGGAACCATCTTAGACTCACCTTGCTCAAATGGAAATGTTCTTTAATGATCATCAGAACACTTGTTTTTGAAAGCCCCAACCTTGCTGCTATTTCTTAGATCTTCAGCCTCTGATCATACAGCAATTCAGATTCCACAAGTTGGATTGTTTCAGAAGTGACAGCTTCCAATGTGTGACCAGAACGCAGATCGTTATTCAGGCTTTTTTTCCCTAACCTAAATAATTTTGCCCATTCTTTTTCAGTGGGATACGAGGGAGAGAATTTTCTATAGACAACATCTAAGCGCTCTTTAATTTGCACAGATGTAAGACCCTCATTTTACCAAAGAATTTAATAACTACATGGTATTCGATCTTGAACATTGTTAAAACGCACAGATTCTTTCAAGGTTATATACATACTGACAGGACTGAGGAAATGCGAGTGATAGGTATGGAGACTGCAGGCATAGACATGCACAACGGGCAAGTCTTAGACTGCTTGAGAGCAGGTCAGAAACTTATGGACCTTACTACGTATCCTGTTTTATAGGTGAACCAGAATGTCTTATGGCCATTGCCTTTTTAACCTCTGTCCAGGTAGATCGGGTAACAAGGAGGAAGAAAGAGATAGAACCAATGGATTGGTATGATTTTGAGTAGAATAGTGAAATGACGTGTATTTGTCGTGAATGTAAGATTTTTTTGTAGGAATGTCAATGTCATTGTTTATAGTGTGATTCAAAACAAACCATGGGGCATCTACAATTTTTCTAAGAATTTTGGATTGGGTTGTTTGCATATTGTGTATGTGGACATGTTTTGCTGAGCCCCAAAGTTCTGCTCTGAGTGTCCAAATAGGTCTTTGTACTGTAGTGTAGATTAGTCACTTGTTTCGTTAGTTTAGTGAAGATCTGTAGTCCAGAAGATGTGATAGTTATTTGTATCGTCTTGTCAGTTCTTGTCTTTTTAATTTTGTATATATAGTCCAAGATACCATACATAGTGTTTCGCAGGTACTGAGTTGTTGTCTATTGTCATAGCTGGACATGCAACTTTCCGTAAGGAGAAGCTAATGCGGCTCGATTTTGTGGGATTGATCTTGATTTTCCATTTGTGGAACCATTTTCTATGTCGAATAAATGATTTTGGAGAAATCTTTTTAGTATCAAAATACACACTTCACTACATCATCTGAAAAATAAATGTTTTGTGACCTATAACTTTTTTATGTCTATTAACAAAAGAAATAGATAAAACTATTAGAAAGTAAAACTTACTATTTGCGAAACAGTATAACAGGAACCATGAGCTAAGAACGAAATGGATCTATGGATAGCGGGTACAATTCATGGTGAAATAGAGAAGGAACAATGATTCCTTTATGAAGACTAAGTTTTATCAAACAATATATACAAGAAAGTTAAAAACAGAGAAATTAAGAATGATTCTTCAGTTTCATTTTAACTTTAACCTCAATTTTGCAAGCACTATACAGCTTCATAAACAAGAAATAACCTAAAAGATTTTAGAGAATATAAAAAATAAATCTATCTATCTCTATTTTCTTTGAATAACACAAAAACTTTTTTCTTTTAATATTAAATCATGTTAATGTTTGTATGCAATAATTAAATTATTGCCAAAAAAAAATTAAAATTAAATTAAATAAAATGTTACTTACTATAACATTACTATGAGTAGAACATAAATTAAAAAAAATTGTATATAATCAAATTCTCATGAAATATTTATTAATAAATTAATATACAATGTTTACATAAAATTAATCAATTTATCTACAGATCTCCTTAAGTGCAACGAGAGCTCTACGACAGGCAGAGGAGGCTTGTGAGAAGATCACAAATAAACTGGAAGCACTAAATATTACAGTTGATCTCAAGAAGATCGACTGTATTATTTTCTCCTTCCAGAAGAACAAGCGCCTCTTAAGGTAGCAGGTAGAATAAATAGGCTGGCGAACAGCATGCATTAGGATATTACTCACGATCAGATTGGTGAAGACCAAATCTTACAGACTAAACTAACTGTTGATTTTGCCAAATCTATCCTGCCGCCACACATTATTAATTTATAAAAGCGTGTTAAGATTGGCCCTCCTTCATGGAGCACCAATGGGAAATATATCGGCTACAACAGCAACAAAACTCCAACAGTTTCACACTTACTCTATGCGACCCTTGAACTACCGACAGTAACAGATTTTATCTAACGGAGGCATATTAATATTTTTTGATAGCCTCCAACACATGACGAACCCACTATTCAGGACTCTGACCCCAACAGGATAGACACAGACGTGGCAAGCACAGGTAAAAAGCCTCAGAATAGACTAACTGGACTAAAACAAGACAACTAATGAATAGACTCCAAATTATTAACTCCAAAAAAATTTCCTACTCCTCATACCCCTCTTACAATGGTAGAAATTTTTTTGGGACTTTATTTTTTTAACTATCTAGATATATTTGTATTAATTTTGCATGTTATACATTTTTTATGGAGTGGAGAAGCAGTATACATAAGATAATTACTATTAATCTGCATTTTTATTAAACCAAATTTAATTTGATAAATTATAATCATTTATATTGGGCGCTACTATGTATCTATTTTTTTTTTAATTATTGCAAAAAAAATTTAATACTTTAAATCCAGATAATTTTCACAAATTTTGTATTTTACACTGTACGCCCACCATCCAATGTATATATATGCTCTTTTTCTTGTTTCTTCTAATACTAATCTTCTGTTAATTAACAATGTTTAGCAATATATTTCACAGCATTGGATAAATCAACATACTCTGCAGCGTTGGACGGCTTTCAAAACATTCATGGAATTCATTATTATCTATATTAAATAAAATAATGTAGTGAAAACAGTTAATCAAAAAGGATCTAATTATAATTATTCCATGAAATAAAAAATATCATGAATTCACACAATTATCTGGGAGATCACCTCAGCACAAAAACAACTGGTTTAAAGATTAAAAAAAAAAAAAAAAATGACTTATTGTTTTTAGTGATTCCATGTGCTGAGAAAAAATTAGACAACCAGAAAATTTAATTGATAATGATATTAGGCAGGATATATCAGATCGGTAGTACTGAATAGGTTAGTAACATTCATAACTACATCAGTTCTACATGTTTCATCAATAAAAGAGCAACCAAATTCTGAGGAAAAAATCAACTAAAGTTTCTGAAATGTTTCGGGCTCTTTTGAAATAATCAAAAGTTACTGAGTTATGGTGAAAACAGTAAAATACTAATCAGTATTTCTTTCATTTACCTAAAGTTTTTGGTTAAAATAATTTAGGAGATGGTCAACAGTAGTCAAAATTACTGCAATATGAATATAGAAAGTGTAAATAACAAGCAATGAGTAAACACAAAATTAAGGGAATTTAAATCTCTAGAGGATATGCATGTACATATTCCCTCAATTCAGTACTAAGTGTTTCATACTTACATTTCTTATGCATATTAGAGTTATTCTGTGTTTCATTTTGAGGGCCACATTACCAACACAGAGTTCTTACTTATTGTTCTATAATTTAGGAGAGAAAAGTGGGATCAAAAATAGAGGTAGACAATCTGCTCATCAGCGAATCTGCTTCTCCTTTTACTGAGGGAGTGATTAATGATTTGAGAAAAAAAAAGAGTACTAGCTTCAATTAGGGAATCATAATCACTGGAACCACAAAGAACAGTTTTGTCCATCCCCAGTCAAAGCATCGGTAATTATTAAATGATGTATAGCTATTGAATATTTGAAAATATGAATGATAATTTCTACCTTTAGTACCATTTAACGAGGTCTAATTCATAAGCCATAATTTATGTTCATTTCAATAATGCCAAGAACAACAGAAAATGTTAAATTTTAATGTAAATAACCTGATATTAAATATTTCGTAAATGAATGCTAGCAGAATAAGAGTGAGACAAATATATTATACAACATGCATGGCGGTTTTATACTTTTTTGGATGCAATCCAGCTGATCTCTCTAAATAAATCATTTTAAAAAAGAAAAGAAAAAAAAACTTATGAATAAACACAAATAATCCTAAAAACATACAATATTAACTGCAACAGGGAAAATTCAAGATACAATTTTATTTACACTTACCGCTGAAGTTCAAGTTCTGTGCACAATGATGCCTGTATAGTGCATCGAAAGAAACCATATCCTCAAATACATTTTTAAGACATAATGTGATTGGATACCAATCCAAAATTACGAGCCATCTATGACTATTGTAAACAGCCCTGAATGCATTATGATAAAATAAGCAACATAGACAAGAGGAATACTCAAGAAGTAAAGCCAAAGCTAGTAATAACTTTAAGTACTTTGTGCATACATAAACTTCATGTTTAAATCCAAATTAATCTATATTTACCTATCCATGTTAGTCAAGAGAAATATTAATAGAAAGAAACATATAAATAGAATATAAGTAATACAATTTAAAAAAATAAATTTTTATAAAGCATTCAAGATCCAATCCAAGAATCAATAAAATTCTGTAAGCATAGAGTTAATCAATTCAATGGAACACAATATTTTGATATTGGTGCCATGATATTTCTTCTTAAATGGGCAAATTAAAAATTTGAAAAAAAAAAAAAACTTCCATAAAATATTGTTTGGAAAAGAAGTATGGTGATAAAGAGGATAATCCTATTTTAACAGTGGCAATGAGAGAATAAAGTAAATTTAACCAGCTTTTCATAGAACATTTTCCATCAACCCACCGTCGGCCCTTTGTCATTGCATGAAATCAATGAATATTTAAATACATTCAATATTTTATAATTAAACCTTAAATTTAAAGTTAAATCTTCTACTAAAACAAAAAATCTCAAGAAGTCAACCCAATTATTTTGCTAATTAAGTACTAATTATTCTTAAAGTAATTCATTTCAACACAAAACTGAGTTCTTTGATATTGACGAATTCATGAAAATGTACACCAGAGATCAGGGGACAATAAATTCAGTTTGTATAATAAGAAAAGGGAACTACTCAAACCCTCAAAAAACAACAAGAAATGGAAAAGATATTTACAATCTTAAAGTCTAAGAATGTAAGAAGGCTTCAGTTTATTTAAAAAAAAAAAATTAAAAAAAAAATTGGAACACTATAATAAAATATGATCAGGTAAATAGTAAAAATACACATAAAGTCCCATGTAATAAGAAAGAAAAAATGATAAAAAGTCTAAATATTTGTATGTTCTTTGGGAATTAGTGAAATGAAATCATCCTATTTTAATTCTTTATTAAAAATATTCAACGATTGTTGTCTTGACAAATTGAAAGCTACATAATTTCTGCCATTGAAAATTTTCCAAATCAAGGTAAAATATATAAGTAAAATTTTATGAATGGGATTCAGACAAAAAAGTGGGCTATTTGGCTCAAAATTGACAATAGGTGACTCCCAGAAACAGAGAAGATCAGAAAATTAGAGGAAAAGGTTGAGCAAAAAAATAAATTAATAAAGACTTACTTTTCTTCTCTTTGGCAAGAAGTTTCAACAACTGGAGGCTTTTCCCATTGAATATTAGCATCACAATTATGGTGTATATGCTAAAAATATAAAAGTAAAACTTTATTACTGTCGTATAAAAAAACAACAGCAAAAAATCTATAACTTAATAAATAAATAGCAATCAATCCTAACTTTAGTAATTGAATAAATAAAAATAAATCAAGCCATACCTCAACATTTGACATAATATGGTTGATGTCCATTATATCCCAAGCCCTAGTGATTTCGGCAAAACTTGTGCAAGGTCCTGGACTAACATCACCATTTCCTAAAAATTATAGAATAACCCCATAATATTACAAAAAAGTTAATTAAAAAAAAAAGAAGGAAAATAAAGGTTATGAGAAATAAAATAGGAAACTTTTAAGTCACTTATAATGGATTCATGTTTGACAAGATTTGAAAAAAAGAAGAATTTTATGCTATATCTATATGACCATAGAAGGATAAAAAGGATATAAAGTACTGAGATAAGGATACAATTATTTTGGATGTGGATTAAATAATAAAGAAAAGAAACAAAATGAGATACAGTGAGGAAAAGATAAGAAAGAATAAGTAGAGAGAGGATAATATTGAATAGAATAGTATTTAGAAGAAATATTAACAAGTAGGCAGCAAGACCTAAGTAGAAAACTATAAAGGAAACATCAGATTAAAACATTTGGGCCATCTTAGTGACTACTAATAACCACTGGATGACTTTAGTCTCATTGATATTTCAATCTACTTCCATTGAACGACACATATTTGATTCTTCGGGTTGATTTACCCAGTCAAAACAGATTGAATGATCTTGACTAGAGCTTCACTGATAATAGATGTTGATCGTCTCACAGTGATTGATGCACAACCTAATGGATATAGTAAGGTTGTGATTCCAGAACATGGTGGGATAAGGGTCATAGAGTGCCCTGTATGGAAGGACGGGGGAAGAATGATTTTTCTCATGTTTGAAGAATGATATCGACATGATTTTTTCAGCTGAATATTTGTTTTTTAAAGTATATTAAAGGAAAAATTGATTGATTGATTGATGAAAAATTGAAAAAAAAAACAATTGATTTTTGGTCAAATAAATTTAAAAATGTTTTTAAATTATTAAATAAACTAATCTCATAGATTTTGTCACACCAAAAATGATTGTAGATTTGGATTCAGCACATCTAAAAACCTTAATGTTAAAAATAAGTTATCGAAAAGAAAAAAATTGTTTTTTTCACTTCCAAGTGTGCTCAAAATTTTTAAAGCCACAAAATTATATTTGGATTTGAAGCTCTGTATATCCTCTTCAGTTTACCCGATATCGATGTTCTTGGACGTACTTTAAGAACCATTACTGATGCCCCAAATTTGGTTTGAATTTGGATTCCTGATTTATGAGCGATTATGATTATTATTAAACAAAATTTAAAAGGTAGAGGAGAGACACTAAAATTTTTAGGCCAAAATTTTTATTTATTTTTTAAATTTTCTATCTGATTCCAGTTTTGAATAAAAAAAATCTGTTCATACACTTTACTATGTAAAGAATACCGTTATCATTATGTATACAAGTCAATACACCTTTCAGGTCGCTCTAAAATTCAATTATTTCGTTTTAAAAAATTGGATCACTAAAATTTACTATTTCTGGATCACAAATAATGTTTTTATATTACTTATAAGACGTGATCCATAAAAAGTAAATTTTAGTTATCCAATTTTAAACAAAATAAATTAAGGAAGCAACTAAGGAAGACTCAGAGTTAAAACAAATTCTAGAAAATCTGAGAACCGGTAAGAATCAGGATAGAAGCGAAGCGCACATTTTTTCTCTGGAAGATGGCTGTATTTTCAGAGGTAATAGAGTAACAAACTGAGGGTATTCCAGAGGAAAATATTAGACGAGCTCCATGAAGGTCATCTTGGTATGTCGAAAATGAAGGCCCTTGCTAGAAGTTATTGCTGGTGGAAGACTATCGACCAAGACATTGAAGCCACTGTTTGAAACTGCCGAACTTGCTGCGAAATCTTGAACCAGCTTACAAAAATGAAACATCCCAGGGAGTATCCAGACAATCCGTGGCAGAGGATTCATGTCGATTTCACAGGACCATCCCAATGACACAAATTCCTTATTGAATTTGACGCATTCACTAAATGGATTGAAGTAGTGGTGATGAAATCTTCATCGAGCCAGAACACGGTCAACGAATTAAGAAATCTTTTTGCCAGATTTGGTTTGCCCACAATACAAGTGAGTGATAATGGTGGACAACTCATCTCGCAAGAATTCAAGGAATTTATGAAACACAATGGAATCCAGCATTTAAGAACAGCTCCATATCATTCTTCCTCAAATGGCCAAGCCGAACAATATGTCCAGATCTTAAAAAAAGGATTAAGGATGATGATTGATGAACCAGGGCACCTAAACTTGAAACTCTGCAAATTCTTAATGCAGTACTGAAATGCACCTCATACCAGAAGAAGTCCTGCCAAACTTATGTTCGGAAGAAATATTCAAACATGGCTGGACCTGATTAAGAAATCACCAAAAGAGACAAACGATAGAAATAACAAGAGAGAATTCAAGATCGGGGACATAGTACAAGTACGGAACTTCAACCGAAATAAGAAGTGGGAATTCGGAACAGTTATCGGAAGGATCAAAGGGAGAAATGAACGATGCCACATGGTCCAGATGCGTTGGACACAAGTGACAGAAGAGCGAAAAGTGGAGCCTTCAGATCAAGAGAGAAGACTAGGATGGCCGATCGTATTTAGGGATATTGAAGAACGAAGCTTTCAGGGAAGGGAAGAAGAAGAAGGCCACGTATCAAGTCAAGATCTTGTTATGCCTCGCCCAGGATCAGCTGTTGAGGAGCCGCTGGTTGAGCCATCTCAAGAACTGTCATCTCCAGAATTAAAACTAAGAAGATCGACCTGAGAGAGGAGACCACCCAACAGACTCTCCTATCATAGACTTTCTGATTAATGTGGGGAGAACTGTTATATCAATACTAGTATACCCCAGCGAGAACTCTAGCATTACTTCTAATCCCTAATTCCAGGTATAAGCTATATTAGGGAAACATATTTATTCGTATAAACAATATAATATTATCAAGAAAGCTTATTTAAGACACACATTTGGTGAGGCTATATAGTTCGTAATGACTATATTGGAGTTATAGTTCATACTTAATTATCATACTCATTAGCTTACACCACTGGAAAACATCTCTTCAATTTAGCAGTCAGCCAATTAGATTCAGATATACCATTTTTTATGTGTATCATTTATGTATACCATTCATATTTAACAGTGCCCTTTAGGGTTGGACAGATGAAGCAATATATAATTTCCCACTCATTAAAAGTTTTTGTAAACAAACTCAAATAGATATAAAGTTGCCATGACAAGGGCACATACAGAAGATGGCATGAGGCCTGTGTGGACCTATATCGTGCGTTATCTCGAAAACAGTAGGTTTGTAAGCTTTAAAACGCTGGACTAATACGCTCCATAGCAGCGTATATGATCTTGATGCCCGCATCAAAATCTTTAAAACTCAGCTTATCCCCTCTAGATCCGCCGACTCTCAGTCGTCAAAGTTTTGAAACCTTCCAGTTTTTTCATCACTTTTATTTAAGCCCTTGTAAGATTTTAAGAAACAAAATTGGAATTCGTCACATCTCCATGAAATTCCCTTTCTTTTGATACCTCATTCATCAAAATCCATCCCTCCCGAGAGCCGGAAAAGGGATCTATACTACCGTAATAATATATAGTAGTGATAACCTCCTTGTTAACCAAAATGTTACATATGTTTATTCAATTTATAATCTATATTTTTTCATTACCAATTTGTATATGAATGTGAATATCTTCTCTTCTCTTCCTTCCTCTTTGATGCCTTTCAGCGCAGAGGCGCCTCTATCCACCGATAGAGGAAGGAGGAGCCAGTCCTCTCGATCCTGAGCCAGCTGCTTCATTCCTCTGAAAGTTTTTCCTCTTTCTCTGCCCAACCTGGTAACATATTCATCATACTTTATCCTTGGCCTGCCTCTGGGTCTTTTGCCAGTTGATAGAGCTTCCATTATCTTCCTTGGGTCCTGGCTCTCGCTCATCCTGCACACATGTTCAAACCACTTTAATTGGCATTTCTCGAAGCTGGTTTTCAATGAAGATATGGCCAGCTGCTCCCTTATCATCTCATTCCTGACCCGGTCTCTTCGTGTTCTGCCTGCCACTCTACGCAGGTACTTCATTTCCATGGCAGTCATACGGCTAATGTGTTTGTCCAAAGTATTAAAATTGAGTGTAAAATACTGGTTTTCCACCTGATTTGTGAGATGAACAAGTCTGCAGCAGGAGGATATAAGTTAAGTGGTTTTTTCCGCTTAAAATGTCGAAACTGTCGATTTCCAATGCTTTATCTAGATATTGACAGTTTTAATGTTGTCACGGAACACGAAGAAATCACTTGGAAACTAGTTACCTACTGAAAGAATACGACATATAATAACGGAATGAGACCTACAGAAACAAGAGTATGTGTGTGTGTGTGTCAATAGATGGATGCCACGATGCCGAGTGTTGTTTTTGAGATACTGCAATTATCGGAAACTAGTAACCAAATTGAGGATCACATTTTGAGCCACTGATTTATAGTTTAATAGGCATACAAGGAAGTCATGTGTTGTCCACAGCAGATATTTTTATTTGCATGATTAAATTTTGCTAGAAACAAGGGCCCGATTCTGTAGACATTTCCAAAAACTTTTAATGTAGAATCGTGTCCCTTTGTCTTTTCACAAACTTGGTTATTTACTCAGAACCCAATTTGATGTTTTTTGAAAATCCATCATCCATGAAAATCCAACAAATGCTTCTATTGTCTCAGTTTTAAAATATTATTCATCAGTTTACATTTAGTTTCTCTAACTGAGCAGTGTAAACAAGAATGTTTAGAAACTTCTCGGATCAGGTGGTTTTTTGATGCAACCTGAGAAATCGTTTGTTAACAATCGAGGAAGGCAAAGTACATATTCCTATCTCGATCCCAGAATTTTTATATGACATGTCTTAGAGAGATTATGTAGTCTTGAGTTTGTCGTCCTGGCCTGAAGCCTCCCAGTTTCTCTCCGATATATGGCTCGACTGTAGGTCTTAATCTACTTTCTAAAATGGACTTATATAGTTTTCTTATTTTTTTTATTGCATGAATCTAGAGGTAAATTCGGCCCTATCGGATTACAAATGTTTACAATCGATTGGGGGAGATAATTTTTTTACATAAACACATGCTTATAAGTATAACCACGAACAACAATATAATTTGAAAACTAAAAATGAATTTGAGAGAAAGACAAGTAAAAACGGACACCCAATTGTTTTTCTAGGAAAGATCAAGGGCGGCCGCATAAAGAAAATGGGCGGTCATAAAGCCCGAATGTCCGACAACTTTAAGGGGACCCGACTTTGGTTGCCCCCCAGGAGAGGGTCCATCACAATTTTTAAAGTATGTTTTTATTTTAAAGATTATTTTAAGTAATAATTTGTTTATAATATCGATAGTTACAACTTTTGAAATAAACAAAGCCAATACTCGGCAATGGTATTGGTACTTGTAGGTTGGGAAAAGATGAGAGGAGAATTTCTGTAATAAATTCCGATCAAACCTTATGAATTTCCTTTGTTTGTTTTTTTCTCTCTAAAAACAATTTTTTCAAAAACAGGAATATATAAATTTAAAAATTTTTAAATGTAAAAACATATGCCAGCAAAACTCATTCCTTGATATATATATATAAAACTCGAAATGCAATAAACTTCTATAAAACCTTTGACCTAGTGTAATATGAGGTCATAGCATTTCTTTTATGTATAACTTTTATTCAAATATAGAAATAAGTTTTACAAAAGAACTTTGTCAAAGAAATTTTATAGTGTAATACGGACCTAAAAGAATACAAATGCCTTAAATGAAAATGAATAATATATTTACCAAAATTCGCAAGGTCATCTAAATAAAAATGCATTATTAGGATCAAAATGGAACATTAAATAAATCATAAAAAATAAAAACAAATTACATTCAATTTGCAAGGTATAAATAGTTCTTAAGTTAGAGAACTAACAAATTAAGATTAAAATTTCATTTAAAAAAAAAAAAACAGTCTCTTGTGTATATACATAACGAATGAAAGAAGAAATTTCATAAAATAGAATACAGTATAATTTTTTTATTTATAAATAAATAAATTAAAATAGTTTTATTTGATACTGATTAAATAGTTTAATGGTACTTATTGGTTATTAATTAAACAATAATATTGATCCGAAATATGTTAAACAAAAAAAACTAATGATCTTATATTGATTAGGTATCTTAGGATCTTATATTGAGGTAATGAATTACATTATTCTTATTTAAAAAGAGAATATTAATAGGTAAGCTATTACCTGAAGGGCAAACAGATAACTCCAGATCCCTAGCAGGTTTGTTTCTGCCAGTCATTCTTGAAGCTATTCGATGTGGAACATTAGGTACTGCCTAAAATATAAAATAGTAAAGGAGATACCTAATAGAACTTTTATTTCATGAAAGGAAATTTTTTTTTGTAAAAACCTTTTCATATTACTTGGCACTTTCATAATATAAATAATTTTTATTATTTAAAATTGTATCATAGATTCAATAATAGAATTACATATAAAGATTAAATTCATATAATAAAGATGTTTTTACTTCCTTGTAAGAAGTAAAGGAAGTATTGTAATCACGAAAATTTTTGGTTTTCAGATTTCCACGGAAATATCCATTTTGACCATCCCTGAATCCATTTTGACTAGTTTCGTTGTGACGTCTGTACGTACGTGTGCATAACTCAAAAACGGTTAGCCGTAGAAAGTTGAAGTTTCGTACTTAGGATTGTTATAAAATCTAGTTGGGAACCTCCCTTTTTGGTCACTGCATGATCACTGGAAGTGGTACGTTATTTGAAGGTCTTAATTGATTTCCATCAAAAATTATATTAAAATACAATGCAAAACTTTTCACATTTAGTATTTATAATTTATATATTGATTTAAATAACATTTAGATTTTGGTCTAAATTGGGAAACCGGAAGCAGTACTTTACCTGAAGGTCATAATAAACTTTCATCAAAAATTATATTAAAATATAATGTAAAACATCTCAAATTTGATAAATAAGACTTTAATATCAATATAAATAATATACTAGATTTTGGTTAAAATTGATGAGCTGAAAGGGTTATTTTACTTGAAGGTCATAATTAAGTTACATCAAAAATTATATTAAAATTAAACACAGAGATCATATGATTCAATAGTAAAGATTACAAATGCGATTTTTTCCACTCTAATTGAGCATTTTTATTATTGTTTTCTTCCCCATTTGTGAGTTGAACAAGTCTGCAGCAGGAGAATAAGATATAAGCTAAGTAGGTTCTTCTGCTTAAAATGTTTAAAACCGTCGATTTCCAATACTTTATCTAGTGACAATGACAGTTCTAATGTTGTCATGGAACACAAAGAAATCTCTTGGGAATTTGTTACCAAACATATATTGTTACCAAATATGTTGAAAACAGCATAAAATAACGGAATGAGACCTCCAGAAACAAAAGCTTGTGTGTGTGAGTCAATAGATTGATTCGGGACGCCGAGCGTTGTTTTTACTTAAAACTTCGGAAACTAGTATCCAAATTCAGAATCACTTTTTTGACCCATCGATTTATAGTTTAATAGGCCTACAAGGAAGTCATGTGTTGTCCACATCGGATATTTATTTTTAGCACAATCAATGAGCATTAATTGATGAAATAAATAAAATAAAATAGTTAAATTAAAATTTAACATTTCTTAACAAAATAACATGGAAATTATCTTCTGTGCTAAAAGATCCCAATTGCATGAATATAACGGGAAAAATTAAAGGACTAGATCATGAAGTTAAATGACTTATTTATCCATAATAAAAATTGTTTTATAATATTGCACGTGAAATTAAAATAAATGACATAATAACATGAAACAAACAGTAAAATTAAAAGTGTGAAAAGAATAAAAATGTTAACATACCCCCTCTTCATCAGCTTCTAGTTCATTAAAGACATGAGATGGATTGCTAACTTTCTGTAATAGGTCTAATGCAATCCTCTTATTCATTTCAATACATAAAAATGGGTGCTATAAAATGAATAAACAAATATTAATATGAAACTACTATGATGATCAATAATAAATATATTATATCGATACCTTAGAGCACATGTGTCTGTTCTGGCTATTCCTGTTCTTTACTACTTTTGGAAAACTCCAAGTAAAGTTTTACTATGTGCATTACTCCGATACTGCAGTGCAATGTATTTTGATATTTAGTAACTGTAGAACTTAAACTTCGTAAATATCAAAAGACATTGAGCTGCATTACTGGAGTAATGCACATACCAAAACTTTGCTTTGAGTTTCTAAAAGTATTAAAGAAAGAATATAGCTACAAATCATAAAAGTAATACTATATGCATTAAATAAATTAAAGTCTATAACCACGTAAATATGTTTCCTGGTTAATAAAAATCAATATCTAAAATTTCACAGTCAACATGGAATTATAAAGATTCTGATTCATCAAACTGAGTTAGCTCTAATCCGTAACTCCCCAAATTTGAATGAGGTATGTTTGAATTAAGCGATACACAATTGTAAATTTTGAGGCAGCTTATGATTCTGTGATCTCTCAGAAGCTGTTCTATACAATAAGAGATATAGATATTCTTAGGAAACTCAAAAGGGTATAATGGAAAATGGTGTCTCCTAAGTCCAAACAAATGGAAAATATTGTGGTTTATTATTATGATCTATATATTATCTATATATTATTATATACATCAGTTAATATTTTAATGAAGTTAACATTTTAATATTAATACAATTTTTCTTACCAAAAGCAACTTCTCTGCAGTAGGCCGTTTTTTAGGATTCTTGGTTAAAGCAGTCTTAATGAAATTGTGAAACACCTGACTCCTACAAAAAACAATTTTTTTAACAACAAAATTTACCTTGAAAATACTTGTTAATAAAAATGTTTTGAGTATTAGAATTAAGTTTTTTTTTTGTAATACACATTGTTTTATTTTTGTAAAACAAATTATGCTCCATGCGATTTTAATAATAGACCCATCTCAAGGCAAAAGATGGATTAAAACCATAAACCAAGCTATTTTTTATATCTTGATGAGATACATTCCCCCAGCAGTAAAATATCAATAACTTAATTTTTTTGGTGACATAGATGTTTTATCCCCAGCATATTCATAAAAGATAATTTAAGCAGGAAAAAAAAAAAAAAAAAAAAAAAATAGAATATTCTAAAAATAATTTTGGTAGAAATTTACCCCTTAAGTTGAAGGAACAAACTATTCAACTCTACAACTTAAATAATAGTTGTTAGTTATTGCGGTTAGCTTGGTTTATAGTATATAATGAAAATTTTGTTTTTTACCTCTTTAAGATAATAGTTATCAAAATTTCTTCCTTATTATTTTATTAAGTTTTCTATATTAGAGCCAACGTTTCGTGGCCATTTGTCTCAGCTTCAGAGTTCAATCTTATTATACTAAGTTCACAGTTATATGCCTTTTATAATTTTTGTATGTATTTTCCTTTTAAACTATAAATTCATATGGGAATATAGTTTAAAAAGAAAAAACATCCAAAAATTATAAATGTATATACAACTGTGAACTTGGAATAATAAGATTGAACCATGAAAATAAGGAAAGTTACCACGAAATGTTGTTCCTAATGTAGAAAACTTAATAAAATAATAAGGAAGAAATTTTGTTCACTATTATCTTAGAGACATTATAAATAAATCTTCCAGTATAAATTAAATTATTATATATTTATGTTTTTAGACTTTACAATAGACAACATTTTGAAAATACATTGGTTTGAAAATACATTCAGGTTTTGCCTCTGTATTTCAACTTCTCTTCATTCAAAAGACCTGTATCTCAAATATTAATATAACATCAATAATTCAAAAGCTAGCTTTAATAACTCCAAATATTTTTACCAATAACTATGCATAATCTGAATGATTTTTCATTTAAGTAATCAAGAGTTGTTTGCATCTATGATTATAACAATATCTGATTTTTATTAATGGTTTTCTACAATTGAAAAATAATAGGCAATAAACAAAGTCATTCAGAGCTATTTCAATCAACAAGGCAAAATTTTCAGCCACTCCCTCAAGTCTTTGTTAGGGGTTGGTGGCATCGCAACAGTGCAATAAAAAGAATTTTTTTTGTAAGTCAGGGGTGAAGATGTTTTGTATCATTGAATTTAGGTTAGGATGTCTAGGATTTTGTTTAATAACTGATTTGAGATGTAGAATAGTACAAAAGATAATAAGTCATAAATAGGTAGGGTGGCCTTAAAAGTTTCAGTCCAATTTGGTCATATCAACGGGAAGTCTGGGAGATATAGCCAGAGAATACCCCAGAGAAAGAGAACTCCAAAAACTTTGAGAATCTTAAGGCAAAACAACCTGTTTTAAATCAATTTATGAAGTCTGAAATTGATGTAATTTGTAACTAATTAATATAAAACAGCTGAAAATTAGGAACTTAAAATTAAAACAAGCGCACAGCTGACAATATAATAAGGCTGATTAAATTAACGCAGATTTAAAATTAAGTATTAAATTATTCTATTTACCACTGTAAATAGAATAATTTAACACTTACTTTTTTAAATTGCACTCTTTACACATAATTTCTTTAATGAATTTACAGAATTGTTAAAACATATTTACAATAAGTATAAAGTTCAAAAGTTGTTTTTTTTATTGAGAAAAAAAAAGGGGACATCTTTGGAAACCGATGGGACACTTTGAAAAGCCTTAAATAATGGGACTGTCCTGTTCAAAATGGAACCTATGGCCACCCTATAAAAAAGACAAAAAGTATAAGCCATTATTATTACAATAATAAATGATAAAATTTATGACTGCACTATCAATAATAAAATATTGTGTACCATTTATCTTTATCTTTAAGAGTTGGAGGCTTGAAACCGCTCTTTGACATTAAAAACAATGCTCTCATAGGATGAAGATCAAACATAGGTGGCTGTAGTTCTGCTAATTCAATAGCAGTAATGCCAACAGCCCAAATATCACAAAGCTGATTATAACCACCTTTTCTCTCTACAGCTGCAACCTAAGATAAAAATCAGTAACAATAGTCAGATAATAGAAATACTAATAATAATCATTACAATAATTAATAACTGTTATAAAAATAATAGAAATAAAGTAGGCTAGGAGATAAAAATGCTGTAGGGGTAAAAATCCGTAAATATCTATAACTTTAACGAGGGAGCACTCCATTATTACGGACCATAGAATTGTAAATAATAAACCAGACATAGTCATAATAGATTAAAATTTAAAAAGTGGCTATGTCATTGATATTGGTGTTCCAAACGATGATAATATCAACAAAACTTTATCAGAAAAGATAAGAAAATTCAAGAGTTGTGCCAGTAGATACGGCAACTTTACAGACTGGAGCATATAAAGGTTATAATATCCAGCAATGGCCTCATCCCAGAGGATACCATCAGATCAATTGAGATTTTGAAGCTGCGTGAAAAAGTACTGGAGGAAGGGCAGAAAGCAGTTCTCCTTAGTATAGCAAGCATCGTCAGGAAGTTCTTAAATATAGATTAAAATTTTAGCCTAACCCTTGACTTTGCTCCGGATAGGTGAATATTTCTGGCAATAGCCAAGATTGTGTGAAATAAAAATATTATTAACTGTTATTAAAACAATAATAATAAAATAATAGAAATAAAGTAAACTTGGAGATAAAAATGTCAAAAAAGCTGTAGGGGTGAAAATCCATTAATATCTATAACTTGATTTTCAACTGAAATAGCTTTATAAGTTAAATCTCACAAGAGTTAAAGTTATCAATCATAACATCCAACAATAGAATGATACCAGAGGCAACACTGAGATCTTGAATTGAAACTGAACTTAACAGTAGATCTTACTGTGGAAAGTCAAAAAGCCGTATTACAAGGAACAACCAGCTTTCTGAATATAAAATAAATGAGCCTGATCCTTAACTAAGGTTTCGATAGATGAATAATTCCAGCAATTGCTGTGGAAGTGTGAAATTTGTAAATAATAACCAAGAAATTGAAAAGGTAGCAAAAAAAAACTCGAAAATACAATCCTTTGAATCTATTGAGATCTACAGAAGTACTGGTATGAGTGGATAAAGACAGACCTAAATCTGTTCCTCCCACAGTAAATCAGATATCTTATTAATAGAGAAGAATAGAGGGGAAGCCAAGATATTTAAAGTAGACAAAAAACAGGTTTCAGGATCTAGCAGAAGAATTAAAATTAATCAATAGACGAGACAAGATAAAAATTTTACCCATCATAATCCCAAATAATGGATTGATTACAGAAGTGGCAAATAAAAATTTTGTCCTTTAAAGAAAAAGTGATATCAATGAATAAATGGGATGAAGAACAGATCAAGATCTTCAAGATACAGCTTAAAAAATAGAGAAAAATTGAACGTAGGCAATTTCGCAACATGGTTTCAAACATGCATTATAGCCCAGAAGTCAGTTTGCAAAAAATTAACTTATTAATACCAAGCTGAAAATGTATGGGGTGCTTCATAATATACAAGTACTATAAGAATAGGCTATAGCTGAAATACATACCCCAATAATTAGGACTAAAATTACATATACAAATAGAAAACAGAAATGCAAATTAATTTACCTAATGTAGCAACACATAACTATAATTATTATTAATATGCGAAATCATTATCAGAAATGCTAAGTTGATGAATACTTTCAAATTATTTATATATACATATATTTTTTAAACTATAAAAAAAATATCAAGAGTAAGCAACTGAAATTTATTCGAAAAAGGATATCAAAATATGAAGTGAAATGAAAAGTAATATATGTTCCTATAAAACTATGCAAAGAAGGCAGCAACATGTTCTGGGGAGACTGCAGGATAGAAATGAAGATGAAGACGGACTTCCTGATATGATGAACTGCAATGGGAAACAATTGTTTCATACAATGAAATCGAACCCTGTGTATTCAAAAGGCAAGATAGGGAGAAAAATAAAATAAATAAGATCCTGAATGAAAATATTTTAACAAGATCATCGATATATTGTGGTTATTTTTCTAAAATCTCTTGGGTGACAATTTTAATCTTAAAAAGTTAAGAAACTTCACCATATATTACCTCAGGAGCCATCCAATATGGTGTGCCTATGAAAGATTTTCGTTTGTTAATGGTAGCTGTTATTTGGGCAGAAACACCAAAGTCGGCTAATTTCACATCTCCATTTTCAGTAAGTAGAATATTAGCACCCTATTTATAAAATTGACAAAATAAGGAAGTTATAAAAAACAGGTAACAATTATATTTTTTAGATATAACAAGGAGAGGGCACAGTCATGGTTCACCGATTTCAACCAACTTTTTTTTGTGATTCAATATCCAAATATTGAAAATGTGTCCTGGCGTTCGTTCCAATGAGCCCTAAGAGCTGTGAAAAAAAAAAAAAAAAAAAAAACATGCTGAAACTGCTTTATTTTATATCTCGAGTTTGAAAAATGATAACATGGTTTTTCCAAAAATTATGGCAGATTTTGATTCAGCTCACCAAAAACCATTATATTAAAAATATCATTGAAACCAAAAAATGATATTTTTTTTTTCTGTTTCGAGGGGTTCAAAATTTTTTAAGCTACAAAATTATGTTTCCGATTTGAAGCTCTGTATCTTGTCTTCAGATAATCCAATTTCGATTTTCTTGGACTTGCTGGAAAGAGGGAAACAAGTTTCTTCTTTCCATAAATATAAACAGTTATTGCATTATCTAGATCTGTGTAAAAAAATTTGATGACAAAATAGTGTTTTTTTTTTGTAGATAACATTGGTTCTAAAACACCTCAGTTAAATCAAATTGAGTACTTTTAGAACCTTTACTGATCCTACAAATTTGGTTTGAATCTGTCAAAAGGTTCCTGAATTAAGGGAACCATTTTTTTAATCTTTTAAAAAATTTAAACCACTGGCGAAATGTTTAGTCAAAATTTTTTTATATTTAGATTTGTCCGAAAATTTGAATATAGGGGTTTATCCAGAGTATTAAAACCAAAGCCAGTTTTGGATTAAAAAAATTTGTTAATATACTTCACTCCATAGAAGAATAGTGTTTTCATCACATCTAATTCAATAGAACCTTCAGATCTTTCTAAAATTTAATTATTTCATTTAAAAAATTGGATAACTCTAAAACTTACTATTTCTAGATCACAAATAATCGTTTTCATTATTTATAACACCTTAAACCCAGCCTTTAATTTTCAAATTAAATTTCAATTTACGATCAGATCCTGGACTGTGCCCTACCCTTGTAAGTATTAATTATTAATAAACATGACTATCTACTAAAACATTTTGTGAAAATAAATGTAATATTAACACTATAATAATTGTAATACTTATTTCTATGAAAAATGAAATAAGTAAGATTCATAAAAAAATTTCAATTTTTACAGAAGCAACAAACAAATAAATAAATAAAAAATAATGAACAATTACGCAGCATAGCAATCAAGCTCCAATTGCTCTATGAACATCTTAACCTACACTAATTCTATTTGATATTAGGTAATTTACTTTCCATGTTGTGGACAGTTTAATGGGGTGCGAAATAATAAAGATAAAAGGTAAGAATAACTTATATATATATTTATAAGAATATATATATATATATATATATATATATATATATATATATATATATATATTCTTATAAATATATATATATATGGTTTATTATGTACCCATAAATATTAATATGTAATGAGGTACAGTAAAACCTCAATTAATCGTGACTCGTTTAACCATCAGTTTCTTTTAACTATGAATGCAATAGAACCCAAAAAAAAGTAATGTTTTTTACTCATGGTATGAGTATTTCAAAGGAAAAAGATTACCAGAAAAGTAGAAAAATGATTATGTAACACGGTAATACAAAAATAATTTAATAGAATGTACAGTATATTTTATTAGATAAAAATTATTGGAGAAAGTCGAATTAAAAAAAAATACAACTGTACATATGCATAAAACAAATTGTGCAGCTGTGTAGTTATCTACCAAGCATTGCGAATTTGATGTCAAAAGAAGTAACGAAGTGGATAAAATGTAAGATCGGATGGAGGATTTGAAATTTTGAATGATGATAAAATAGTTGCTGTGGAAGAGGCTGGTGATGAGGAGTATATAATTGTGTGTTAAAAAGCAAACTCTTAGTCATATTAGTATCGTTCCAACATTTTTAGGTTTTGTTCCATTATGCTTTTGTTCCAATCTGAGATTTCATTGTAGCATCCGTTTGTTCTATTTATGCTACTTTTTGCAGTATGAATGTAAGATCGCAATTTGCAAATCATAAAAACACTAATTAAAATGACAAGATCAAAATACATGACAACAAACATAATTAACTAAATCAAATAACTTTAGATTGACAAAATAAAAAATGAGATTCAGTTACGCCAATTTGTAGTTATTTGATAAAAATTGTTTTTATACTACAAACATCTTTAATTTAGATATACTAAAATTAGTGTCAATTGATTGCAATTTATAGGTTAAAGTAGTTTTCTAATGGTATTTCTGTCATGTCATTGGTCCTTGTGGTGATGGTTAATTGAAGTTTTACTATATAATGGTTCCACTATATACCTACTACAATTTTTTATATATTTATATTTTTTAATGTAATCAAAAATTAATATTTTGGAAGATAAAACTAGCAAAAATCAAGAAACACATGACTTAAAAAGAAATCTAAAATCACCTTGATATCCCTATGCATCTTCCCCATACCATGAAGGTATGCAAGTCCATGGAGTGTTTCCTTACACATGTAGGATATTTGAAGTTCTGTTAATGGACCAGTTACTATTGGGAAAAAATATCAATGTTATCAAGGGAATAGCTATGTTGATTAATTTTGATAGATACGGTTATAGGACATTTATTTCTTACTGTGATATATATCCTGTAATGAACCTCCACCACAATATTCCATACATATCCACAGCTTATCCCTCCTTAAATAGCTGCCATAATAAGCAATTATGTTTTGGTGTCTACAATCTTTCATCATTAATATTTCCTGTTGTATAATTGCGAAATCGTCACCTATAGGAAAGTAAAATTAAATTAGTAAGTTGCAACTAACAGTAACAATTAAGTGTAATATAAATTTTAAATTTATATTACACTTAACTTAATATGTATAATAATACCAAACTGTATTTCGAATTGCTGATTTTTGAATCTTTTTGTCATTTTGGAACTGAAGATGAATGCATAATATTCGAAACTAGTTTCAATAAAAACTAAATTATAGAAGTGGCAAATAATTTATCAATCCATAATTAGATTGATCCTTCAATACCATCATGCGGACGTCAGCTGATTTTATACAAAGAACCATAGATAATAATTAGTAAACTAGCTATTTCTATAACACTAGTAAAACTTAGTGATGCCATGGTTTATTCCATCCTTGTAAGAAAAAATCTCAAAAAAACAAACAATAAGATTGTATAATTTAAACCAATAATAAATAGGCTAACAAATTACACATGATTAAAATAAATAGATTATTAATAAGCAGCATAAATGATGTTTTACAAATATAAAGAAGTTTCAATATTTCAAATATTCAATCAATCAGCAATATTTCTCTACAATCCCAAAAAATGGTGGCCATTACCTTTTTTGTCCACTGCGTGTCTTTTGCCTTCAGTGGAGGTGCTTCTCCTGGTCTTCTCCATTCCATGGGCTCCCTTTTACTGAGTGCGCCATAGTGTAGAACCATTGTCTCATCCCCAGTTACAATTGAATCCCGGAAATTTATTGGGTTGGCATTATACCCACGTAAAAATCCATTGCAGCAGCGAACACGTTCCTCTTTTTGAGCAGCCGAAAGAATTTTTGGAACCCATCTTGCACTTACCTTGCTCATATGCAAACGTTCTTTAATGATCTTCAGAACAGTTGTTCTTGAAAACCCCAATCTTGCTGCTGTTTCTTTGGTGTTCAGCCACCGATCAGATAGCAATTCAGCTTCCACAAGTTGGATTGTTTCAGAAGTGAAAGCTTCCTATGGGCGACCAGGATGCAGGTCGTCATCTAGACTTTTTCTCCCTAACTTAAATAAGTTTGCCCATTCTTTTACAATGGTATACGGGGGCGAGGACTCCCCATACACACCATCCAAGCTCTCTCTACTTAGCACATGAGTAAGGTCCTTTTTACACAAGAATTTAAGAACCGCACGGTATTCGATCTTGAACATTGTTAAAACGCACAGATTCCTTCAAGTTAAGATACGGACTGACAAGACTGAGGCAGTGCGGGTGATGGGCATAGAGAGTGCAGGCTTAGACATGCACAGTGGGCAATTCTCAGCCTGCTTGAAGTAGAGGAACGAGGGGAGGTCATATGAGTAATTCTCAAAAAAGGTCAAATCAGAAATTTTTTAAAATTTCTCACAGAGAATTCGGAAAAATCAAAAATAATCTGGAATGAACTATGATCCACAGCAGCTCCTCAGATCATTATTTATTTAATTAAAAATAAGAAATGATATTCCCTCATACACGTTATAATTCCCTCACAATCATAGAAAGGAAGGAATTAGAAATTCATATTTATCACAAGAGTTATACAACTATAATGATCATTTTTCAATAAAAAAATATAACAATATAAATAGCAGAAAACTTCATGAGATCATCAATTACAAACCAAATTTTTAAAAAGATCATCAATTACAAACAAAAATTTTAAAAACTAACTTAAAACATACAAATTAAAATGAAGAAATAATCATTTCAATCAATAATTGTGATACATATTTGCTGTTTTACTAGCTAGTTTCTACATTTGAGGAGTTTTCTATCAAAAGTTAATATATCCAATTCTCATAATACCAATTTTTTTTGGCAAACTAAAATTCTACATCTAAAAATAGTTTATTTTATTTCAAATCTTAATTTTTTCCTGTCAAAGAGGTGTCACAAATCAAAATTTTCAATAAAAATTTTAATCTCCATTAGATACCTTTAAAATAATTTTTTAAAAATACTTTTCCAAAAATGGATGTATTGCATTTTGATAGAATAGTCCTCATTTAAATAAAATATCTTTCACATTAATACTTCATTTAAATTATTAAAATACCTGGTTCCAGTTTAATAACCTTGATGGCGGCTAAATCATTTATAGAAAGTCTTTTGGCCTGAAAAAATAAATAAATGGATATTAGTAAGAAATGTTTTTGATTTGGTTTATTTTAAAACAGCCAACCTCAAGTTCAATCATTTGAAATCTAATTGCTAATAACTCCAAAAGTTAGAGACAAAATAAAATTAATACATAGGTACAGGGTATAAGTAAATAGGAACATCTGAAACCCTACAGCACATTCTTTACATAAAAATAATTTTTAAAAATTAAATGTAATTTGATTTTTTTTTTTTCAAGTTGTCAATTATTCCTTATGTGCACTACTTTAACTGTAGCCTTCACATAAAAGACTCACATATAATATTTTTTAAAGCCTTTCTTACAAGTATTTTTTTTAATTTATCAGCTTCCCCTAATTAATAAGGTATTGGAATGCTACAAGGACTGCTGAAGAACATTCAATACTTTCCAAATCAGAGAAATGAGGATAGAAAACTGTTTAACAGAGTTGACAATAAAATACACAAGACTAGAATGGAATATATAATGCTCTTGAGAACTACAGTAAACAAAATAATTAATAATACTGAAAAAAATCTAACCAAAAAACCGTATATTCTGCGCATACAATTTTATAAAATCAATGATGTTTTTCAATCAGAAATATAAATCCCAATCAAAAAAGATTGTTCAAATAACCAGCATTAGTACTAAAGCCATCCCTATATTTTATACAGTTTTATAGAAATTAAATGTAACTGACGCTCCTTTACATAGTATGCTAGACCTAAGAAACTAGAAAGGTCATTGAGAAAAATTTTCATAATTATATGGCCAGCTAGAACTATTGAAAATGTCCGAATAAATAAGAGGGAAGTTAAAGGACTGAAGAAAAGAAAAAGAAAATATATGACTTGGCTAAGTTGGGATAGAAAACTATGAAATCAGTGTTTCACATGAGCTTCCGTAGAGCTTTGTTTCTAAAGACATTGGCTCTAACCAGATTTTATTCTTTTTTTTTTTTTCTAAATAATGTCAATGTTTTTTAGTCCTTATTTTTCTTATCATTTTCTAGATTGTATCTTAATTCAAATATTATAAAAGAATATTCCTTTTTTTCTCCAAAAATAGTCTGCATTTTATGGTAAATTATGTAAAACTTGTATGAAATGTAATGTGCTTCTCAGCGTGCAGGTGCTTCGGTCTAAGCCAGAAAGGCATCACCAATATTCTCATGGAGTTCAGACTCTCTCTCTTTTTCAGTCCAATCCTGGAGATGTGATCTGACTACAGCAGTCTGGGCCTAACTCGAGAGTGACGTCTAAAGGGCCTGGCTTCGAAAAATGTCCATGCATTCCGGTCCTCATTCATTCAGCACAGATGACCGAACCACTTCAGCTTTCTCTTCTTCACAATGCCCTTCAAGGTGGGTACTCCAAGGTCTCGTATTCTCTCATTTCTGACTAATACAATATACCCATTACAATTCTTCATAAATTCTGTCATAAATTTTCTATATTTTTTGCTGGTATACCTGGCTACAAACTTCAAGATAAGCAAATATGTAGCATCAGAGAGTTTATAAATTGATTTGAGGTCCTCACACCTCAGTGTGACATTTGTTCTACTTATCGCCAGGATAAAAATAGCTGAAGGAGGTAGGTAACCTATGTTACTTTTAAATGCGTGATTTGTATTTTATACAGATATGGAAAGGGAATATATTTTGATTAAAAATAGTATCTAATTAAATAGGATTAGTTCAATAAATTATATAAAAAATAATCTCAACTTAAAACATGAAAATTTGATGACGAATGGAAAGAGCAAAACAAAAGGGACTGGCAAGATCAGGGAAAGCAATCCTTTTTCTGCAGGCAGTAAGGATTGTAAAGTTCCAACAAGAAACACAGCAAGTAATAAAGATTAGAACAGGGCCTATGCCAGAGTAATACTTAAGCAAAGCCTTCGAGAGGACTTGTATAGCCATGAGAAAATCTCCGATGCAAAAGATTCAAGAATTAGGGATGGTAGAAGAAATTTAAATGTTCAGGAATATCATTTACAGAGAAAAACTAGATGTATCTTTTTCCCCACATTAAGGATCAGAAAATAAAAATTTTGGCAAGAGTGTCTTCGAGTAATGTGTGAGGAGCACAGAGTGAGAATCTGCAAACATTGCATCACTTCTGACTGAAACAAAAGGATTGGGAAGAGCTTTTATCTAACCAAAATTACTTTATAAAATTAAAAACATAATTCATTAAAATTAATAATAGAAAAATGTTTGTATTATTAAATAAATGATTATTAAAAAAATGTTTCCCTTAAATCTTATTTTTTCCTTCAAGGATAATAGTTTTGTTTATTTATCTTTTAAGGCGGCCACT
Source organism: Rhaphigaster nebulosa (assembly GCA_948150685.1). NCBI lineage: Eukaryota > Metazoa > Arthropoda > Insecta > Hemiptera > Pentatomidae > Rhaphigaster > Rhaphigaster nebulosa. The sequence goes on along the minus strand of OX411306.1, from coordinate 82,068,889 downwards.
GACGATCAATCCAAATGGAACATGGAACACTGAATTGGAACAGCTGGAGTACTTGGAGTCGAGATGAGTTCAAGAATCCCAATGACGATCACTCCACTCCATTGTTCCATATTTTTTTCAACGTTATCTATATGGATGCTGTGTCATCACTCAAAAATGATAAAAAATTTAATTTTTTTTATTTTTCTTAAACTACAAGTCTAACTGAACATTTTGTCATATGTTTATGACAACTAGAACAAAGTTAAATATGCTTGTGAATACAAATAAACCAATAGTTTTTAATAATTTATTATACCATGTATTAAATAAATACAATTTTTCGGCTTTCTGAATAACTACGTTTTTTCATTGAAATGTTCCTTCTTTTTTTTAAATACAATTGACTTGAAACTTTTTGTGTTTATCAGAAAGAGTTTGCGAAAGAAATAGACAGAATGGTTTTTACGGATTTTAAATTACAAATCAAGAAAAAATATTTTGAATCTTGAAATTTACACCAATTTTTTTTCCTTTTTATTTTTTCATGGAGAATTAGTTTCTATTCGGTCAAATTGATTTTCCTTGTTTTTCGATTTCGTTCAAATATCATTAAAAGTAAATTATGAAAATGTGAATTCTTAAACTATTTCAATTTCTGAGATAATGGAACATATAGTGCCAAAAACTTAGAATTTTCGAACTTAAAATCATGCATGTTAAATCAGTTATATTTCCGAAGAATTTTTATTGGTAAATCTACCCTCCCATAGATTTATTGTTAATTTATTCTAAAGATTCTACCTTCATTAAATAATTAAATTTTATCCTTCCCCCCAAAAATACAAAATATACATTAAAAACAGTGAACATTTTAAGATTATTGGATATTACAAATCTACTAAAAATGTTTATTTCTTTGTAATTGATATTTGTACATGTTGTTAACATGATTAGTAGTAGAAAAATATGCAAAATTATAAGTTATTCACATCAATGTTTTTTAAACATATTTTATACAATCAATATCATAAATTTTAAAAACACTGTAAAAACTGACAAACAATTTTTATTATTAATAGTGTATCACAGTCTAAAAACTGTGCTGTTCACTGTTCCACTCCACCCGTTTTCCATACTCACGATCGGTTAGAGTAATTGGATTCAATTATAACGCTGTTGATTTTAAGGCTGTTTGAATTCCAGCTGTTCCCCTCTACTCCAACCACTTCACAAAGAATTTTACACTCACGGTTGTTCCATGTTCCATTTGGTGTGGAGAGATTGGATTGGAGGGTTCATCAGTGATCCCCTTTATAATAATACATTGTTTCTATTACGGGAATTTCTATTTCATGACCTCAAATGATTCCTGACTTTATTTTTCATTTTTATAACTCACTTAGAAGGATACTCAATTTTTTTAAATTAAATAAAAAATGAGGTTTGTGGGACCTTAATGTGATGTTAATTTCTTAAAATTTTAAGGGTGATGTCGGAGGACTAATATATATTGCAAAACTAAAAAGGATTTCTTAAGAAACTTTTCTAATAAATATAAAGGCAAAGAAAAAATTGTGACAGAACAAGAAAATAACAATTGACAAAATATAGTAAGATAGTGGAATTTTAAGAATAATTTTACCAACAGATTTGCATAAAATATTCATTATTGATGAAGATATTGAAGTAAAAGAACCACTGATAAAGTGACAAATAAATCACTATAACATCAATAAAAGACATAGTAATAGCTATGATAAGTGACAATTATCACTGATTAATATTAATACAATTAAAGATGAGTAAATACTACAAAAAGCTCTATTTGAAAACCGCAAACATGGAACTAGGGCAAAGCAAGGCAAGCTACATCAAATAAGAAATAAGTGGACTCTATAAGTATCCTCCTATTTTAATGCCAAATTTGATCTAATATGCTTTTGATTGTTAACAAAAAGAATGAGATGCCCAACTGTCAATCAAAAATTGAGAGAAGGCTTAAATGAAATCCAACTGAGAACACTTAATATATAATAGCTAACAATTGTTATTCAACTGGTTAGATATTCAAATCATAAAATTTTAATAATGCACCTTGTAAACGTCTCCATAGGTTCCACTTCCAATCCTTTGAATCAATTCATACTCGTCCTGCGGATTTTTGCGGCTGATATCCGATGACAAGGATGATGAAGACGAATGAGCCATGGTTGTTAGGCCAGATAATTTAGCTGTGAATGTTCAATTAATTACAGTAGGCAAATATATGTATGAAGCTGAGATGGACAAACATTTAGGTTGTAACTTTAACATTGTATTAGTTATAAGTACACATTATTAAAAAGCAATTAACAACTGATAGTAAAGTCTAAGAGCTTAATACTATTAAATGCCATCGAAGGCAAGAAAAAACATTTAAAATTCAATACATTGTTATCTAGTAAACGTATTATATTTATGTATGCATAGTACTTTATCAATAATCCATAGAGGATGTCTTCAAAAGTAGGTTAACCCATCGGACGTTTATATGATCTTTATTCATTTGTAAGAACGATTATAGAAATATTGCAAACTGGTAATTCAAACATTATTTTGTTCACAGAAGCTGCTAACAGTTTCATATTATAAAATAAAACCTGATGGTTGTTGTTTAACTATTGTTGTGGCAGTGGATTGTCAAACCTCTTGGGCTGTTTTACCAGTATTTGTTTAAATAATAAAGTTGAGGTATTCTGTTGGGTTTCGGATTAAATGTTGTTCAAACTTTTTTTCGTGAAATGTTTCTACCCTCATACTCCATTCTTATTAAATTCCAATCCTGAATGGGGTGATATTTTAGCAGTTCATTGGTTGGTTTGTGGATAAATTTTTTTAATCATGGCTGGAAATTTTTGGCAAAGTTCACATTAGTAAGTCTTTCTTCTTTATAAAAAATTTATTTATTGTAAATTACAATGTTTCCTTCGAATCATTGATATTAAATTTTAATTGAAAACTGCATCTTTATATTGATTAATTAATTATTTCCACATTTTGCTTTTGTTAGCCAACAGTGGGTGTTAGACAAGCAGGATCTCATAAGGGAAAGACAGCAGGATTTAAGTGTCCTCACAGATGAAGAGTATCAGAAAATATTTATTTTCTTTTCAAATTGTCCGTAGTTACATTAGATTGTTTGCTTACTCAGCAAGTTTCATTTATAGCCTATTATTTATAACAAGAGTCTAAATGTAATATTATCTTTTATAGTTATTCAAACACTCGGAGAGCAGCTGAAATTACGTCAGCAAGTAATAGCTACAGCTACGGTGTATTTCAAAAGATTTTATGCTCGTAATTCATTAAAATGTATCGATCCTTTATTACTTGCCCCGACTTGCATATTTTTAGCATCAAAAGTTGAGGAATTTGGAGTTATTTCAAATAGTAGATTGATAACTACCTGTCAGACTGTAGGTAGGTTTCTATTATATTATCTTAATACAATAAAAACTCCATATATAATTATTTGTTTCTTAAATAAGTTAAATGCTCTGATTTTTTAAGATAATTATTAGGTTACATTATAGCATTGAGATGATATTAAATATCTCTAATAATATTAAATATCTCAATGATTGTTAGTAGTATTTAAGAATTATTATTTTATAAATACCTTTATTCTTATTGTGTGTTTTCTGAAACATTTTATTTTTCTCCTGATAGCTGTGTTTTATAACTGTTTATGATTTTCTAATTATGATTTATGTAATTAATTTCTTTAGACAGTAGATATTACAGATCTGCACTGTAAAAGTTACCTTCATCATTTGAAGTGAATTAACACATTGCATTTTAATCTTTTATCTTATCTGTATTGCAAATCAAAAGTGTAGTGGTGGTAGCCATAAATCTTGACCTTATGTAATAGTAGTACTATTTGGTGTTGATAAAACTATTAGGAACAGAGCATTTTATTAATTATTATGATTATATAGATATGATTAAAACATATTTTGTTTATTCACTATATTCAAAATGGATCTGTATCATTATATAATGTCTATATGTAATGATGTATGTCTTTTGTTCTAGTTAAAAATAAGTTCAGTTATGCTTATACCCAGGAATTCCCATATCGGACAAATCATATTCTAGAGTGTGAATTTTATCTTTTGGAGAATTTAGATTGCTGTTTAATTGTTTATCAACCTTATAGACCACTACTTCAGCTATTGGCCGATATTGGCAATGAAGACCAATTGTTAGCTCTGGCATGGAGGGTAGTAAATGATTCTCTTCGAACTGATGTTTGTTTACTTTACCCTCCTTATCAGATTGCTATTGGTATGTATATTAATCTAAACATTATTTTTAATTAATTGTGCACAGTATTTATTCGTTATATTTTCATTTGTATCTTGTAATATGTAAAAAAATATTTTCAAATATTGTGGTGTAAGAAGTTTTTGCACCTTTTTTAAAAATACTAATTGATGCAAGGAAATGTAAACTTCACCCAATTTCATAAAATTTGTATTAAATTATTATTATGAAGACCATTATTGGTTCTTTGCATTTGTTTCAGGGCTTCATAAACTTAGTTACATTTTTCAAATTACGTTTCTGCTTTAATAATGATTTAAAGTTTGATATTCATTATTTCAACAGTACATTGTAATGTATCGAGCAGTTTTGGGGAAAACTAGGAGAGATACTTTTAATTTTCTTTCTCAAAGTTATTCTGTTTATAAGGTTGTACTTATTGATTACCAGAAGATAATTCTTCACTGTTTTTTACTTCCTTATACGAAGTAAGGAAGTATTGTAATCGCGAAAATTTTCGGTTTTCAGATTTCAACGGAAATATCCATTTTGACCATCCCTGAATCCATTTTGACTAGTTTCGTAATGGCGTCTGTACATACGCACGCTCGTATCTCGCATAACTCAAAAACGGTTAGCTGTAGGAAGTTGTAATTTTGTATTTAGGATTGTTGTAAAATCTAGTTGTGAACCTCCCTTTTTGGTCACTGCTTGACTACCGGAAGTGGTACTTTACTTGAAGGTCATCATTGATTTCCATCAAAAATTATATTAAAATACTATACAAAACTTCTCAAATTTAGTATTCATAATTTATATACTGATTTCAATAACATACTACATTTTGGTCTAAATTGGAAAACCGGAAGCGGTACTTTACTTGAAGGTCATATTAGACTTCATCAAAAATAATATTAAAATATAATGTAAAACATCTCAAATTTGTTTTATATCGGATCAAATTAGACTTTTATATCGATATAAATGTATTTAGTAAATTTTGGTTAAAATTCGTGAGCCGAAAAGGGTACTTTACTTGATGGTCATAATAAGCTTACATCAAAAATTATATTTAAATTAAAAGAGAAATCATATGTTTTGGTAATAAAGGTTACAAACGCAATTTGGTTTCCAATCCAATTAAACATTTTTATTACTTGTTTTAAGTGTTAAAATTGAGTGTAAAATACTGGTTTTCCAACCCCATTTGTGAGATCAACAAGTCTGCAGCATGAGAATAAGATATTAGTTATGTGGGTTTTTCCGCTTAAAATGTCGAAACTGTCGATTTCCAATGCTTTATCCAGTGATATTGACAGTTTTATTGTTGTCACGGAACATGGAGCAATATCTTGGAAACTAGTTACCTACTGAAGGAAAACGACATATAATAACGGAATGAGACCTCCAGTAACAAGAGTGTGTGTTATTCTGTGTATATATGTGTGTGTCAATAGATGGGACGCCGAGTGTCGTTTTTACTGCAATCTTTGGAAACTAGTAACCAAATTCAGTATCACTTTTTGAGCCACAGATTTATAATTTAATAGGCGTACAAGGAAGTCATGTGTTGCCCACATCAGATATATATTTTTTTTTTTCTGATTTATTTATATCATAAATTTTACGTTTCTAATTACCCTTATTTTTCTTTGTATTGGGGAGAACAAAAACAACTCTTTTGTTAATAGGAACCTTTATAAATCTTTTAAAAATTGTAGATGTTTCAATCATGATTATTCCAAAATGATCGTTTTGATGTAGGAAGGTGGTGGTCCTATGACCATGCAATTTTACAGTGCTATAGCAAATTTTGCTGATGTTTTTAAATTTTTACAATATTTATCAACCAATGTTAGGACTCTAGAATATTATTCCCTAATCTTGAAGAAACGCAATGAAACTGTTGAAACACTCCCAAAATATGTTATAATGCATCTTAGTCTCACCTCTTGACTATTCTTATATTACTTGATTTTTTTCTGTTAATCATGCTCATTTAGAAATCAAAAAAATAATTTGATTAAACTGTACATTTTAGTGTTTCACATTTGATCAATATTCTCCATTTAGTTATGTTTTACTCTCTTTGAAAACAGAATAAAACCCATGAGCGTAGATTTCATGTAATTTTGAGAATGGTGAGGAAATGAGATTAAAACCTAGGGATCGACATATACAGAAATTTTAGCCAATACCGATATTTTCTCTACTTTTTGTTAGGCAAAGTTGTTGGCCTAGAAACAAAAACTGGAGTTAAGATTTCCCAATCTTTATGGTCTGCACCAGCTGAAAATGTCTCCAGTGAATAAGTTTTTTCTGGTTATATTAATAGAGCGAAATGTAACAGGCTAATTCCTGATAGGGCAGAAACCTTATTGTTTTCCACCAAAACAAAATTGTCAATATCATTCAAAATTTTTAGATAGTCCATTTTTTAAAATCAAACTTGTTGAGAAATATTAAAATTATATATACCTGTGTCTTGCAGTCTTGAATTTCATTGAATCAGACTTGATTTCTCACAAAAATTCTGGAACTAGAACAGCCAGTCATCAGGAATTTTTAGTTTAATAATTCTGCATTTTCAATTCGTATTTGGCAACAAGTTTATTAAATATTTAGAAGAGGTTTGATGTCAGTGTTGCTCTCCTTACCATATCTAACTCCAAGAAAACTTGAAAAAGCTTCCTTCCACTAATTTTGTCTATCAGTCCTTCTCTCCCAAATACATATTCGTTCTACACTCTCTCTTGCCTTACACTGTTCACTTTACCTGTCACTAACTGGACTAGAAATGTTATGGTAAAATAACATTTAGCTCCATCAGTTCCAACTCTTCCATCGTTTTAGGTTTCGTTAAGTTTTCCAGCTCCAACATTCAATTTTACCGATTTACACTCGTCTTCTTATAATAAGTTTGCCCCTTGCTCTTGAGGCCGAGGCTGGAGCGACAATAATAGGAGGACAATAAATTTCTGGATTGATGCAGGGCGTTGGGAAGCATGAGAAAGCAGAGGTCTTGGAGATGTGCATGGTGATTAAGGAATGTAAGGAGATCTGATTTATGGAGTGGGATGATTAGATGGGTTTAATGGAATGGGATGACGAGTAATGTGTACGAAATAGTTTCTGAAATTAGGGATTCAAGATTTCTCCAAGGAATTTGTTTAGGAGTGGGGAAAATTATAGAAGATCTGAATTAGACCATATTATGACAGAAAGGTTATTGTATTATGAGGGAAATCTTTAATAATTAGGCCCATTAATGTGCCTGAAAATTTCTCAAGTGTATTATGGGTCGCTTGGAATGGTACTATGAATAAATCGAGAGAGTGTGCTGTCTGTCAGGTCTATTTTATTGGATTTGTCACAGAGGAGATTTGGGGTAAGTTTGTGAATTCAACACTTATTCCATCGATGGGATCCAACAATCAATTGAATCCATCAGGGATGGACAGCGATGGCAATGGAACAAATCACACAGACAGACAAACTTTATAGATAATTTAATTCAGCAATATAGTTTACAATTTTTTAAAATAATTTCTACTGAAGAACAGGTAATGTGATTTAAAATTGTTGTCTGAGTAGGTCTGTACAAAATTTGTCATGTAGCTCAATATTTGTGCTCCCTCAAAAGTTCCTCTTCTCCACTACTTCTCTGGCACTCACTGTAAGAATAATCGCTGCTTGTACTTTCTTCCGCATGAAAGGTTGCATTTTGAGACAAAATACGGTGCGATATCAGTTGTTGTGTCTTATGTTTCTGTAAATAGATACTCCAGTTGTCAGAAGGAGATTTGAATAGATTTTAACTATCTGGATGTCATGAACAAACAAGCCAAATCCTCCACCATTTCAGTCCATTTGATGATGAGGGATGAGTGCGTAATGAGAAATAGTTACAGAAGAAAAAGTGATATTAAGCCAGGTTACAGAGAAAGTAATTGATGAATTCATCAAAATATGCAGGGAGGGATTGGAAGCTAACATGACAAGATAGAAGGATATTAGTCATATGGTGAAAAAGATGGATATACAACATGAAAATCCTTGAAATAAGATATTAGGATTGGAATCTAGGACAAGGATATATTCATTATTTTAAGTTCTAAACTTAATTAAAAAAAAAAAATTAAAAATCTCCAAATACAATAGAATAAAAAAATTAATAATACTCAATGAAGAAAATAAAGAAATAACTGGTAAATTTACAAAGAAATTGAAAAATGTAGAGACTAATGCTATGTTTACGTCATTCGAAGATGTCCATGTCATCTTTTTTAATAATGTAAATGACTGGAAAATGGGAAACGCATATGATCAATTCTTTTATGTTTCAATGCTAATTATTATTCTCTCCTGCAATTCCAGGTTCTTGATTTATTAATCCGAATTCTTCCACTTTACCAACAGGAAATTATTAGTTGTTTTTTCTAGTGCTGTGTTGTTTTTTCTTTCTGTTTCTAGTGCTAAATTTCCTGATCTTCTTTATCCTCTTTATGAAAATCTTTCACACTCGTTTTTCCTTTCAATCTACCTCTAAATAGTTGGAAAATCATTTAAACTATGAAAATCCATTCGCCTGTTCACAAAATGTAAGAGAAAAAGCGAATGAAAAATTGTCACACTTCTTTTCTTTTAATTTACCTCTCATTAGTCGGAAAATCATTTGAACTAGGAAAATGAATTCACTCGTCCAAGAGATATGAGAGGAAAAGTTGGAAAAATTTCACACTTATTTTTCCTTTTAATTTACCTTTAAATAGTCGGAAAATCATTTGAACTACGAAAATCCAATTACCCGTTCACGAGATGTGAGAGGAAAAGTGAATGAAAAATTAGTCTGTGTAACTACGTTTCAATTTTTTAGTTTAACCAATTGAATAACGAATAAAAAGATAACAGATAATTTCATTTTTTCGTTATTTAGAATAACAAATAAAAATATTGTTCGTTACTCCTTAATAAAATCATTTGCTAGTTATAATAAATGTTGTCCTACTCTAATTATCTACAATATGATACTTCTACTGAGCCCATAATCTGTTCAATTATGATTGTTAAGTTCACAATAATCTATGTTATCAGAGCTTCATTAAGTACACACTAAGAACACATTTTTGTTTCACAGTTATTTAAGTTAATTTTTGAGTAAGATAAGAATATATAAAAATGAAATGCCAAATTTTTTTTTTTTTTATGATTTATGTATTTTTATTAAAACTGGATCCGTCTTGTTTACTGAAAACTTACTTAATCCAAAATTTACTGTCAAATCATCAATGTTTGTTCAGTCATTTGTGTTACCAATGTTAGTATTTAAACAATATTTTTAGTTATTTATTTTCTTAAAAAAACAAAAACTTTTTCAGGTTCTCTTCATATTGCCTGTGTGGTTCTGCAAAAAGATCTTAAGTCATGGTTTGCAGAACTGAATGTAGATATGGAGAAAATTCAAGAGATAGTACGTTATATAGTTAGCCTTTTTGAGCTTTGGAAAACATATGATGAAAAAAAGGATATTCAGGCTCTATTGGCAAAAATGCCTAAGCCTAAAACTCAGCCTTCCAGATAACTAGGGGAGGAAATGTCGAGTGGTATCGACTAGTAAAATGTTTTTACCCAGTATCAAAATATTAACTGTTTCTAATAAGAACTATAGTGTACAATATAACTATGATGTTAACTTCTATGTTTTTAAACAAATTTATGAGTTTATATATATATATATATATATATATATATATATATATATATATATATATATATAAACTCATAAATTTATTATAAATAAATAAATTTCTTAAAAAGTCAATGCCTTAATGTAATTAAGTATTTAAAGAAGGGAAATTCAAAATGATAATAATCATTTTATTAGACATTTTTTTAATACTTCAAAAAATTGAATAATGACTGAAAAAAAGTGTAAAAAAAAAAATCGTTCCTATAGTGATATTGAATTTCTTTTATATTTGTACATATTTTAAATAACTTAATAGTTAATGTAAAAATATGTTTTATTTATCAATAAAAAAAGTAAAACATGGTCAACTAGTATTTTTTTTATTTCATTTAATCTCAGAGAATATCTTTTTATTTTTTTTATAGTTGTACCTGCCTAATATTTTTTGCCTATATTTAAACATTTTTATCCAAAAATTGATTTGATTTTATTAGTATGCTTTGTGAAATAGCAATCCAACACAGTTGAGCAGCCAATCAATTTTTTGATATTTTTCTCAATATAATTTCAATATAGCTTTGTTGTTTTAAGGTATATTAATGGTAACTTTCTATTTCAACTTGTAAGTTAAAGTACTTTTGATAATACAATACCAGAATAATTAGCAAAATGTCGATTAACTTAATGTCATTGAAACAGTAACAGTAGTTCTACAGGAGGATGAGGTGGTGAAAAATAGCTTGTAAAATAATGATTTGTTTCTTTAACAATGATTTATTTATGAGTTTGATTATTAGCATCTATAAAAATTCAGTTATTTAATGTTGGAATTGATGTTGCCACTCACCATTCTGTGGCTTCAGGAATTAATGAAATAATTGTAGTATTTCAATGATTTCTGTTCTCCTGAGTATTTATAAAAAAAATACATGAAATAAAAAATATTGCCCTTCCTTGTACGAAGTAAAGGAAGTATTGTAATCGCGAAAATTTTCGGTTTTCAGATTTCGACAGAAATATCCATTTTGACCATCCATGAATCTATTTTGACTAGTTTCGTTGTTGCGTCTGTAGATAGGTACGTTCGTATCTCGCATAACTCAAAAACGGTTAGCTGTTGAAAGTTGTAATTTCGTATTTAGGATTACTGTAAAATCTAGTTCTGAACCTCCCCTTTTGGTTACTGCTTGATTACCGGAAGTGGTACTTTACCTGAAGGTCATAATTGATTTCCATAAAAAATTATATTAAAATACTATACAAAACTTCTCAAATTTATTATTTATAATTTATATATTGATTTAAATAACATATTAGATGTTGGACTAAATTGGAAAACCGGAAGCGGTACTTTACTATATTATATTAATATTAGACTATCATAAAAAATTATATTGAAATATGTAAAACATCTCAAATTTGGTAAATAGGACTTTTATATCGATATAAATCTATTTACTAGATTTTGGTTAAAAATCGTGAGCCGATAAGGGTACTTTACTTGAAGGTCATAATAAGCTTACATCAAAAATTATATTTAAATTAAATACATAAATCATATGTTTCGGTAATAAAGATTACAAACACAATTTGATTTCCAATCCAATTAAACATTTTTATTACTCGTTTTAAGCGTTAAAATTGAGTGTAAAATAATGTTTTTCCTCCAAAAGAGGAATAGATGGATGTTGCGACGCCGAGTGTCATTTTTGAGATACTGCAATCTTCGGAAATTAGTAATCAAATTCAGGATCACTTTTTGAGCCACCGATTTATAGTTTAATAGGCGTACAAGAAAGTCATGTGTTGTCCACATCAGATATTTTTTTATTATAAAATCGTGTTTTTTTTTTCTATATTTGGTCGTTATGATTCCATGATATTTCTATTACCTTAGATATTCCGTTTTGTCTACAAACAGTTTTTATATTTTCGGTCATTTTCCCTTTTTTGGGTGAAGTCAGTGAAAAGTTCATACACCTCATATTCATAAAATTGTAGAACATTAAATCAAAAGAAATGATAAATTATCATCACCTGTCATTTGCAGATCTGATGGAAATATAGATATCGCAGAGGCCTAAGGGAAACTTCATCGAAATTGTTACAAAGAATTTTACATACAAAGAAGTCCACCATTTTGATCCGGATAGTGAAAATGTTAACTCAATACTGGAAGACTCAGAGTTTACGTAATTTGCCATAAATGAATTATAAGACTTTATGGAGCGTAAACTGGATTGTAAAAATAAGAAATGGTCAATAAAAAACATGAAAATCAGATTGGAGGAATATTTTGAGATCCAATTAATTATTAGAGAAACTAAATGTTTTATAAGTAGGCTGTTATAAAAGTGAATACTAGCAAATTAATACATGATGCATGGCAAATGGAATATCTAATTCTCATGATTTTTTTTTTAACCACTTTATGCAAAACTTCCACTCAAAAAAATATTTTAAAAGTTACAAAAAAAGGTTTTTACCAACAAGTAATTGCCTTATTAAATTCGTTATGCCTTATTAAATTATATTCGTCACCTCTCCTGTTTGGATTAGCGGTTCACTTAGATAGAAAATTGAATCACGTGAACATTTTCTGATTCTTATAGTAGAGAACTTAAATTGGAAGATATCGCTGCAACCTGGTTTATGACGACTTGATTCTTATTTTATTCAAATTAATGCTGATAACGCCATTTTGAACATGTTCTACGGCTCGGAGTTTTGGGGACTTAAGTAGGCGATGTACATGTTTTAATGACTTCTAAAATATGTATGAAATTAAGCTTGTCTTGATTCTTTCTACTCCAATGTGAAATTTGACTAGGTATAAAGATTTGAACAGTTTTCATATCTTGCAAACTTGCTTGCAATTAAGGATTTAACACGCTCGATATTTCAACTTTGAGTGACTACTAATACGACTAATTTATTTTATTAGCCTATTCGGGTTTTCATCAGCCTATTTTTTCTTTCTACAAAGTAACACTTATTGCACAAATTACAAACATATAATTAACTAATCACGAGTTGCAAGAGTAAATTTAAGGAAGAGTTGGTCGGGGAGTGCGGTCAAAAACTAACACTTTAGTAATACCCAGCATATAGATATCCCTGAGAGGGGTTGAGCGTGCATTAATAGGTGGCAAAAGATTTTTTTCTTTTAGGATTGTTTGGTTTGGTAAGGGGAGTCTGAAACTAAGTTTGTGACCTCGAAAGCTTCTGCAAGAACTTTTGGTAGTTGAAAAACCTCGAATTTTGGCACTTATTTCAGTTTTGTGCTTATAATTCAAAAACTGACCTATAAACTGACACCTTATTCCTTATCTTTGTTCAGTTAAGAGGGATTACGAAAGGGAACCCAATCATTACTGTAGAAAGTTTTCAAGCCTGTATATATCCAGACGTCGTTGTTGAAAAATAAGATGATTGTGGTGGATGGAGGTTTATTCCTTCACAAAGTTGTGTGGGATAGGATTGAATCTTTTGATTCTATCTGCATGAAGTACTTCACCTATGTCAAGAGGCAATGTGGATCACAAGTAATGGTCATGTTTGATGGCTACTTAAGTGATCCAAAACAGCGAGATACGAAAAGCTCAGAAAGTATTCGTCGTTCCAATATAAAGATGTCAGCCAATATTATGTTCGATGAGAGAAGCCACTCCCTGCTGTTTCCCAAGAGAAGTTCTAGGGGAATGAATCTAACAAGAGCCGTCTAATTCAAATGTTAAACACATATTTTGAAAAAGGCTCAATGAAAGTGTTAGAGGACGCCGATGTACTCATTGTAAACACATCTCTTTCACAGCCGAGCAGTTTTAATATTGTTGTTATCCTAAGTCCTCACTTAGGACAACTACATCCTCTGTTGATGTGTTGTTAGGGCTTTCCAATTCCAACAAAAATAACGTATATCTCAAACCAGAATGTAGTAGCAAAGATGACATGGGTATTTCTCGACCTCGTCGTATCAGTATGATACTAAATACCTTCTTTTTGCGCATGCATTCCCTGGTTGTGACACAACATCGTCTCCGTTTGGTCATGGGAAAGCAAAGATATGTGCCATTATTGAAAAAAAAAAAACCGGTCCTGAAAGAAGCCGCTTCTCTGTTTTACGAGAGAACTCCTTCAGCAGCCCAACTCGTAGAGCAGGGGAGAAAATTCTGATGGCCCTGTATGGCGTTGAAGCGATCACAGTTGTGCAAGTAATTGACGACTTAAGATACTACCTCTTCGTCAAAATGTCTACAAAGACCAGGTTCAATTTGCCCAGCCTACTTCCAACACTTGACGCAGCTGACCAACACAGTTATTGGACATTTTTTCAAGTTCAGTGCTGCCTGGGCAACAACTTAGATCCGTTAAAATGGGACCGCCTCGGTCTCACTCACCCCCATCCAAATGAAAAAAGAACCTGCAACCCAACCATTGCTGCAACTAGTGTTTTGCAGCTGCGGAGGATGAGGAATCTCAACCTGGGCCTTCAAAACGTCTAAGAATTGTATGAATTATTGACAAATATTCTTTTGTTATTATTTTAAATATTTATGCTTATATATCTATTAAATTTGATCAATTATATTGTAAATAAAACTATTTATTTTTTTCAATTTTTCACTATAATTTTCCTGAAAACTACAAAACTATATTTTTATATATATATATATATATATATATATATATATATATATATATATATTCACATATTATAGGTACTTATGGTTATTATATACTTGTACAACATAATTAATGGCTATTTATCCTAAAAAAATAGAATAAAAGAAAACAATAGGTACCGTAAACGATCATATACAAGTCAAAATAAGCAAAATCCTGTTAATGTTAAAACTTATATTGCTGCGTATATTATATATATGTGAGTGTTTATGTCAATACATATAAATACATGTATGTACATCCAATTAATACTTCTACAACATAGTTATAATTTAAAACATAGAATAGGCACCATAAACGATTATATAAAAATCAAAATGAGCAAACTCCCGGATTTTAAGACCTGTAGGTAAGAATTAAGATGATATAAAATTAAGTTTTATCAGTGCATTTTTTTTAGGTAGTTTTGTCAACTTTAATTTTGGTAAGAATACAATTTTCTGTAGGATATGTAGTTTTTGAATTATAAGCACAAAACTGAAATAAGTGCCAAAATTTCGAGGTTTTTCGCCTACCAAAAGTTCTTGCTGGGGCTTTCGAGGTCGCAAACATACTTTCAGGCTCCCCTTGCCACACCAACTATTTAAATTCTAAAAAAAAAACTTTTGCTTCCTATTAATGCACGCTGGGATGTACATATATTTTGGGCTATAAGGAATACTTATTTATTTTGTACCAACGTTCCGGCCTAAGTTTTAGGCCATCATCAGGGCTAAAAGAAAAAACAAAGTAACAACATTGAAAACGACAGAGGCAATACCAGTAACAGCAAAAAATTATAAAAACAGAAATTACAATTAAGATAAAAAAGCATAAAGTATAAAAAGAAAAATATGACACTATAAATTGTAAAAATTGAAAAGAGTGAAGGAAATATTATGATTTACATGAAACAATATAGTATATAATACAAGTGAAATGAAAAAATAAAATAACAATGTAAAAATTAATTGAAATTAAAATAATGCGTTATTTACAGTAATAGTAAAATATATGAAACCTATTAATTAAAAAGACAACTAATATGAAGATTTGGGAATATGTTAAGCATATAGAGATAGTTATGATATGACAAGCTATGTAAAAGATGACATTTTTGTAATTAAAATAATTATAAAATGAAGGAGTAGAATATAAATTAATGTAAGCCCCAAAACAAAAATAGATCAAAATTCTTTGTGTTGAAGAAAGAAGAAGAAGGAGGAAGAGGAAATGTAAAGAAAACGTAATAATTATATACCTGAGAGGCATCCAGCTGAGCGCCAACTGAATCATCCTTAAGTATATCTAAGGTCAACCAAAACTCACTCCAACTTGCATGAGTATAGTTCTACAAATCAGCTAATTACAATCAACAAATATATTGAAAACATATTTTTTATAATTATATTTTACTATAATAATATTCCGTTTTTAACTAGATAAAAAATAATTAAATTTCTAAGCAATGCCTTTACAACACAAACTATAAAATATGAAACAGAAACAATCTATTGGTAACGTAAGATATTTTTACAGTCTTTATTTTACATGAAATAATTATTCAAATATAAATTGTCTAGTTAGGGACGTATTGAAAAAAAAATATTAGAAAGAGATTTTGAGTGTGAAGTTGAAATTTAGTTTATGAAATATCTTTTAAAAAAAGATGTATTATGCAAGGTAAGTCGGGGCAAGTTCAGATTAAAATTTAAAAGTTTGACTTTGGAAGGCTATTGAAAATTTAATTTGAAGATTTAATTAAAACATTGTCATTAAATACGTTATACGATTCCTCTCTACATAAGAACCCCAAATAAATGCGATAGGTGCGTAAAAGTATTACAAAAGGAATCGATTAGGATCGATGTACTTGTTATCATGGCTGAAATTAAAAATTAATTAAATTTTTATTGAAATGTTAATAATCAGTATTCTCATTGTTCAGAGACATTTTTCTTTTAATGTAGTGCTTTTTAATATTTACCCTATTGTGAACTATTAGAACATCTTAATGCTTTTTCTCTGTGAAATTTCCGGAATTCTAATCCCATGCCGTATCGCTAGCGTATCCAACTTCCTTGGATTTTCTTTCGACATTCCGTGCTACTTATCAATTCAATAATTCAGAATGTTCCCGTCTTATCAAGAGATTTTAAGTTTTATAAATTAAAGATGGGCATTGGTCCTCACCAGTATTGGGCAAATTTTATCGAGTGAAAAGTAATAAATAACAATAATAATAATAAAAGGCTTAGCGAACCCGGAGGCTCGATGCCGATACCACCAATCGCTGCCTACAGATCTCGGTCCACCGACTACCGTCCAAACCCAAATTCATTAGATCACTCTTAATACTATCCTCCCACCTACGTTTCGGTCTACCAGTCGGCTCAGCGTTTATTAACTTTTTAGGAATTCGTTCGTTACTGAGCCCAACAACTTTGCAAACCCATTTCAACCGTCGCGATGACATCACTTCGATTATATTAACAGGGTGCATGCTCCGCAATTCCGCGTTGTGTAATCTCCTAAATTTTCCAGTTGACTCATCCTTTTTCGGACCAAATATTTTACGCAGTACCTTATTCTCGAATACCTTAAGGCGTTGTTCATCCTTCAAGATTAGCGGCCACGTTTCACACCCATACAGAACTGTAGGCAAGATAATAGTTTTGTATATTCTAAGTTTTATGTTTCTGGACAAAATGCGCGATCCAAGTAATGTTGATACCGAAAAATAGCAAGCATTTCCCGCCTTTAACCGCGCCTTTATTTCCTCTTGAATTTCGTTTTTTCTAGTAATCACAGACCCCAAATACTTAAATTTCTCAACGTGTTCAAACCTATTTTCTCCTATATCTATATCCTCAAAATCGCCTCTGTTTCTATTGCTAACCATATATTTCGTCTTATCCGTATTTATTTTGAGGCCAACCTCTTTCCCAGCTGTCATCAACGTTGGTGTATTCAGTTTTATAGTTTCCGCGTCCTCACTTAATAATACCAAATCATCCGCAAACCCGAGCACGGATATTTTACCAGCCAGATCTAAACCGCTTTCGGTACGCATTACCTTTCTAACGACATACTCTAGTGCTAAATTAAATAGGACAGGCGAAAGGGAATCGCCTTGTTTTAACCCCGAGCGAACTTCAAATTTCTCCGAAAAATAATTACCGATTCTAACTTTATTGAATGTTTCGGTCATGCACATCCCTACTAGATTTACTAACTTCTTCGGTATTCCCTGCTCAATCAAAATGTTATACAGTCTCTGGCGATCAATGGAATCATAAACCTTTTGAAATCCACAAAAAGCTGATGAACGACACCGTGAATGAATTCTAATTTTTTTTCTAATATTTGCCGTAAGGAGAATATTTGATCGATAGTTGATCGGTTGCGTCTAAAACCACATTGGTAATCTCCGATAATTTCCTCGGCATATTCCGTGATTCGACTAGTTAGTACCAACGAGAATATTTTATAACAAACCGGGAGGAGTGATATTCCGCGATAGTTATTACACTCCGTCCTCGGACCTTTTTTGTGAATCGGAATAAGTATAGATTCTTTCCATTCTTCGGGCATTTTTTCATTTTCCCAGATCTTTTTAACCAAAAAATGTATTTTAGAAACTCCAGCTTCACCGCACGCTTTTATTATTTCACTGGAAATGGTGTCGATTCTCGCTGCTTTATGAGATTTTAATTTTCCGATGGCTATTTCGACTTACTCCTTACTCGGTTCTTCAATTAACGGTTCAGCACTCTGATATTCAGAAGGAGGAGATTGATTATTATTTCCCGAATTCAAAATACTTTCAAAGTGTTTTTTAAATTTATTCACAGTGTCCCCCGGATCGGCCAAGATATTGTTATTTTCATCTCTAATTCCATTCATTGCGGGTTCAAACTGTTTTCGCGATCTGTTTATACCCTTGTACATGTCTCTTACGTTGTTTTCAATTCTATTAGTTTCTATCTCTATTATTTTGTTTTTAAGATATTCTCGTTTTTTATTTTTGAGGAATTTGGACGTTTCATTCATCAAGGCTCGGAAGTTAGCAACATTGTTATCGCTTGGATTATTCAAAGCTTTTAATTTCGCGGCTCTTCTTTTTTCACACAGGTTTAGATAATCATTATCGAACAACGGTTTGTTCTTTTTATTGTCCTTTTTTCCAACACACAAATTACTTACCTCTTTAATATTATCCCTGATTCAGATCCATAGCTTGTCTATATCTTCGCGATCCTCATCTAAAGATTCCAAGGCTTCAAACCTATTCTTGATTTCTACCGCGAATTGATTTCTAATTAAAGGGTTTTTCAATTTATCTAGATCAAAATTTTCGGAACAAATACGGCTTTCTTTTCTTTTTTTTTATATTAAGTTTTTGTCGAAATTTCGCGATTACTAATTCATGATCTGACCCACATTCTGCCCCACGATAAGACCTCACGTTAATTATACTATTTTGCCATCTTTGTTGTATCAAAACATGATCAATTTGATTGCGTGTCTGTGAATCCGGCGATGTCCACGTAGACTTATGAATATCCTTATGTTTAAACGTAGTACTTTTGATTGTTAGGTTTTTCGAGATAGCAAAGTTTATTAGACGGGTCCCATTATCATTACTATGTTCGTGCAAACTTTCTTTACCGATCGTCGGATAGTATACCTCTTCCCTTCCCACCTTTGCGTTTGCGTCGCCTAATATTATTTTCATGCAGTTTCGAGGTAGTTTATCATAAACCCACTCTAGTTTATCATAAAATTCGTATTTAACTTCATCATCACTGTCTTCGGTAGGGGAATGTATGTTTATCAGCGCGATTTTAAACCACCGCCCCTGAAATATGTCTACAGATATCCTATCACTAAAAAATTTTACGTCCCTCAATGCGGAGAGCAATCTGTTCCTAATTAGAAATCCAGTACCTAAACAATAATTACCGCTCCCACCGTACCAAATAGAATATTTCCCTTCTGTTAACGAACCCTCCCCTGGCCACCGAACCTCTTGCAGTGCCACGATATTTACATTGTATCTCTTAACCTCGTTTGCCACCGATTTTAACCCACCCGCTGTATTCAAACTTCTTACGTTCCACGTCCCTATACCTAAATCTCTAATTTTCAACTTGCGCCATGAATCCCTTGAAGCAGTCCCCACCCGGAGACCCGAACGGGGGACTAGTTTACTTCCGGATAATGAGCGTTTTATCTCAGAGAGATCCATGACTTTTTGTGGTATTTACATACCACAAACCCCCTCATTACCCTTACGCGGTAATGAGATCCGCGCGAGGGAAAAGTAATAAATAATGAATAAAAATTATATTTTATTCTTCGATTATGAATAAGCTATTTATTCGTTATTCTATTATTCAATGAACAAATTTATTCATCAGTTTTCAATAAAATATTAAAACAGATTGGAGCTTCGTCCGTTTGTGTCAGTTTGCCCAATTTGATTGAATAAAATTGTTACTTCCTAATTTTTTAAATATTAAAAAAGTATTTTTTGTTTCACGTAGTGTATTGTGTGGTAAAGCTGTTATTGATTAAAAAGAAAAATTGGACAATGAAAAAAAATTAGTGGCAATAATAATAAAAATAACAATTACAATAATGCCGAAATTTTTTTCCTTAAAAGTAAAAATATTATCCCATGAATGGATTTGAAAAGATCATTACAAGAGTAAAAATTAAGATATTTTCAAAATTATAATATAAAATTGGTAAAATATTTTAAGAAACTATTATATTTATCAATAGTAATAACAGAATGATTTTTCCAATACCTTAAAAAGAGTTTTTTTGCACCTTTCAATCACTTAGCAAGGACAGATTTCTGTAATTTATAAAATTTAAAATCTCTTGGTAAGAGGGGAACATTCTGAATTGTTGAATTGATAAGTCGCACTGAATGTCGAAAGGAAATCCAAGAAAGTCCAAGAATATTCTGATTAAAATAAACAAACCTTTATTTTTTATATTAAAAAATGGCCTATCTAAGACTGAAATATCATATCAACTAAAAATACAAACAATATATTAAACTTTCTTGACAAGATTTTGATTAAAATTGTCTACAAAATTTCTGATTTGTAGAATAGATAATACAAGTTATATTTTTTCCCCCCAAAAATATAAAAATTATAGGTTTCGTGTCTTTTTTTATCTCTTAATTAATAAATTTATTTAATTTAAATGAGAAAATAATCCTAAATCTATTAACTTTCTAATGAAAATAAAACTAGAAGCAAATCTTTATTTTTTATTTTTATTTTCGTTTTTTATCGTCTCAAGGAAAAAAACAAGCAACATATTGCTTTTGGATAGTTTTGGAATACAAATGAATTTTTAAGAAATAAATGACGAACGAAATAGGGAGTGATAATAATGAAATAAAGAAATAATTTATAAAAGGAACTCACTCAAATTGTCATGGTATGAGAGGATTAGGTAGCGGTGCTGAAATTGATTGGAAAATAGACCAGTGTGGACATTGCTATAAGGTTCGAGTTCCGACTGGAGCCTTTTACACAGAGCTCACAAGACTCGAGCGTTGACTGGATTTGAGGAAGCTCAAGCCTCCAGGGCTTCCGACTGAACTCATTTACAACACTATCAGGTACTATCTGGATGTTCCGCGCTGTCTAAAATGCTCTTATGGGCATAACAAAGCTACATGCGCGGTAAATGACCTTGTCTGAAAGTGGTATGCTTTTTCTGGTCATTTGGCAAAAGAATGCCCCTAAGAAAAGAGATGATCAACCCTGATGGCTAGTAATCAAGCAGGAAGCCGTGAATGTTCGGGGCATATTAATAAATCATTGATAAGCCTCCGGCTTAGTGCAGCTGACGAATTTCGAGCTCTTGCATACCGACACGACATCATGGCTGTACAAGAGCCATGCTTCCGCGGAAAATTGTCACAGGATTCGGTCTTATAGCCTTGATCAATGGAGAGAGAATAACCAGGACTGTGATAGTAATTAACAATCCGAATCTAGATGTAATAGACATATCACAGCACGCCATGGAGGACTATATATCTTTCTATGTAAGGTGGGGTGGTGTAGCATTTAAGCTTGTATCATTACACTTGCCTGACAGGGGTAATATCAAAGCGAGTATATTCGCCATGGAAACCAGGGCCGGATCTATGAGAGGAGGGGCAAAGACAAGGGCAAAGGCAAAGCACTTGCCCCGGGTGGCGGAATTTAGGGGGCGGCATTTCGAGCGAAATTTTATTTATATTTTATTTTAATATTTGTATACAGACGCAAGACATTGTGTTTGGAATCTTCCAATCGTATCCTCACAATTCTACTAATAATAATTATTCTACATCTAAATACATGTAAGACAAGTGCAATCAAAAAGCGATACTATTCAATATTCCCCGTTTGAAATGGAAGACAGGAGACACTGAGACAAGGTTGAGTTTTGTTTTGTAGTGTGGAAGTCTCAAAAGACGATGTTTCAATTAATATCTTCGAACTTCCTCCATCCGATTTATAATGACTTGAGCTATAGAAAAAGCGTTGTTATTTATTGAAGAATTTCACATTGCACCTTTTTTTGTGGGAAGTGACTATTCGTATATAAATATAAATCGTATCCCAAATATAAAATCGTATGAAAACATTTTTTTTTTTTTTTTGAAGAGCTGGTGAGAAAGAGAACGTCTCTTTCTCTTATTTTCAACCCATAATTAGAACTTCCCAGTCAACGATCCCAACAAGATCAGCCAAGTACACGAGGAACTTATAAATATAACTAATCGTAGGAACTTATAGTTAAAACAAATTGTTATTTAGTTTTTGCGAATCCTGTTTCAGATTCAAGTTACTCACATTAAAAAACGTTACAAAACCAATTTTAGTCGTTTAAAAAAATGTTTTTTTTTATACTCAGACGTTTTACTTTTTTTTTTCCGTTTATGACTAAAGTGGTGTCCTAATTGATAAATGGAAGTTGACTTAAAGGCCAAAGTAGCCGAATCGGCAGGTAGCAATGTAGAAAAACTTAACAAGGAAAAATTTCATCTTGAAATAGATAGTTTCAAACACCATGCGCTGGCAATAGAGAGAGGATTTAGATCAGGAGCTGAGGCCAAGAAAATTTTTGATCGTGTATGCCGAATTCATCACTTTTCTTTTTCAGATTTTCCTCAGTAACTCGCTTTCAGTACATTTTAGGTAAAACCTGAAAATAACCAATTTGAAATTTCCTACAAGTTTTATCTGTAATATCTTATAAAATTCGAAATAGCTACTGAAATACGGGACCGTTAGCATCTTTGAAATGCCAAGAAAACGCAGATAGTTAAATATTAAGTTGTTTCGCTTTAATAACTATTTTTTAGTGCAAGATACATGATAACAAATCTTGTAGAGGATAAAATTTTCTACGAGATTCATATGAAATATTAATAATTACTCTCAAAAGAAAACCTGAAAAGTGACGAAAATGAAGATTTCGTTGATCTTTAAAATTTGATAGCAACCTATCTAGGGCGGCAGATGTTCACATTTCTAGTCTATGAGAGTACTGAGTAGTGAGAGTATTTTCGGCCTACACAATAAAAAAAAATCTTCAAATCAGACACTTTTTTGGCCTTAGCTCCCGGCCAACTTAGAAGATGCCATTGCATAATCCAGATTAAGTTTAATTTATAAAAATAAACTGGAAGAGGTGTTTGTCGACCTTACTAGAGCCTTATGGATATTCCTTACCATCCTAATTTCTGTTTCTTCTGGAGAAAGGAGTTTCAGCAAGCTGAAACTGATTAAAAGCTATTTGAGAAGCACGATTACTCAACAAACGAGCTGCTTCCATAAACTATGAGATCATAAACATTTTTGCCGAAAAAAAATAGGAAAGTGAAATTTAGATGTACATAATTATTTGTACATGTAATATTTTATTTTTTTGTCTATTTTGTTTGTTTATTTAGACCTTAACTCAGTAAGTAAAATGTGTTAACGCTTATGATATGATATTAATTTCTAAATTTATTACCTAAAATAGACTTATAAAATATTTGATTTTTTTATTGGGGAGGGAGGATGAAAGAAGGGGCGGTTTGCGGTTTAATTTTGATTAATCTTGCCTCCCTCCTGGAAAAAATTCTAGATCCGGCTCTGATGAAAACTGTCATACGGAATGTGATCGGATACCAATTCTTGGAAGATGGTGGGGGGTCCAATGATATAGACAGAAGAAGTAGGGTGGCAAGTTCTAGTTTTAGTTTCTTTTAGTCGGTTTAATTCTTCCAATTAAAAAAAATCACGTGGTTTCTTGCTGTAATACTCATATAAATTTAGTAAGTACATGAAACTCTACTGAAGTTACTACATGATAATCTATAGTACATGATATTCTACTGTAGCACATGAATGCCATACTATTAGTTATAGTTTTGATGCTTGAGTAATATACGCCTAAATGGACAACTTCATTCAGTGACATACTCATTGACAAATTTCTGTCAGTAATTTCTGTTCTTTATTTATAATATCAGGTCCAAGACTATTTCAATCATCATGAAGAAAATTTCCCGTTTGATCTTATTTTTCGGTATTTCGTTATTCGTGTGAGGAAGAAGATGCTATTCGGCTATGCATTAGTGCTTCTTATAACACAGGTTTATCCTATTTTGTCTATGCAATGCCAAGGTGGCATACATGAAAATTTTGTAATTGTGTAATTTTGTGGATTTTGTATTCGCTTCGCAATGTCAAAAATACTTAACTGAATATGAGACGTTACTGATTAGGAGCACATAATAAAATCCCTTTAATTAAGAAATTAGCTATCTTACTTCTGCAGCCATAATTCAAACCCAATGTTCTCAGTTCCACAAGTTTTCAGATAAGGCCACTTTGGCATTGCAACCTTGATACATTAATTTTCTGATCCTGCTATGGGCCGTGGTATTTAAATCTGGGTCATTAAAGCTTTTCTAAGAAGAGAGATTTGTCTTGCGGCTTTCCTACTGTAATTTATTAAAAATAAAGACTTTATAAAAAAAAAGAAGAGAGATAGAAAGTTTATTTTAGTTGAATTGAATAGCGTCACTCTTTTCAAGTAAAACTTTTATTAATAAATAAATTTGTTTGAATCCATTCTTGTTCTGTTATTCTATAAACCGATATTTCAGAAGGGGTCATTCAA
Organism: Rhaphigaster nebulosa; assembly: GCA_948150685.1. Taxonomy (NCBI): domain Eukaryota; kingdom Metazoa; phylum Arthropoda; class Insecta; order Hemiptera; family Pentatomidae; genus Rhaphigaster; species Rhaphigaster nebulosa. The sequence continues at coordinate 82,044,045 of OX411306.1, read as the reverse complement.
CCAAATCAACCAATAAAAAAATTATTTTATAGACTCGAGGTTTTTCAAAATGAGCTAAATTTGGTATTTATGTTTAATGCATAAATATAGTCGAAAATTTCATATTTATCTCAATTTTAGTTTAAGAGTAGTACATTTTTAAAAAGTCAAAAATCAATAGTAAATACCCGACATTATTTGTGAGCCATTAATTGGCAAATATGCTTTCACAATACTTTTTTTTTGTTGACATGATCCCATTGAGATACCATTATAAAATTTGATATATGCATTCATATATTAACAGTAAACATACAGATTTTTTTTAAAACCAAAGAGATTTTTTCAATACTCAAAATTGCAATTTTTAATATAAAACTGACAACTGACAGTACTACTTATGTACAAAAATAATTGAATTTTGAGACATCTAGTTCCAGACCATATGTTGATTTGACATATGATGACCCGAATGTACATCATGTAAATATGTATGTCGCAAATATGGTTCATATAAATATTCCTTAAAAACTTTTTTGATTAATCCTCAAAATATAAGTTTATATGAAGATAATCGCTCATGTTAAGATATAATAAGATATAATACTTGTTCTTATTTTATCAGATTTTTTTTTATCTCTAATAATATATTGAATTTAGCGACTCCTTCCAGTTAAGACTTTTTTAAAAAAAAAAAAAAAGTAATAATTAAAAAAATTCATTCTAATTATACACTTTAAGACTTTAAATGAATACCATCACCTTTTATAACAGTAAAAATTACATTAATCATGTTTTTTTATTGTCATTATTGTTTAAAAGAATGTTAGCACAATGATTCCAATAAGTTGGTTCCGCATAGCATTAAGGAATTGAAAAACGTATCGGATTCAAAAGAACAAAAATACTTTTAGTTCTCAAGTAAAATATATTTGATAAAACTTAGAACATTATAGAATTTATCATATAAATTATAACATTATAAATATTAAATAATTTTAATAAATTGTTTAAATATAGTTATTATGCAATTTTATCATGTTGATTACAATTATAGTAACTTATGATTTAACAATAACGTTTTTATATAAATTTATATTAAGGGTTGGTCCATATTGTAACACATTCAAGGAAAATATATATCTAATAGCTTTAATAGAGCTTCTTATATTTTATAAATGGGGTATGCGCTTATATAAATATGTCTATATATTTAGAACAAATTAAACCTAAAAGCTCTTAATACAAAAAGAAACACTTAAGAATTTCACATCAGATCATCACTGTATGCAAAAAGGTGTTCTTTTCATTCGACTTATTTAAAAAATGTTTTTCACAGTTATAAAAAATAAGTATTTAATAAAAAATTGTTTCAAGTAAAGATGTTCTCAAAAAAAAATCCAAAAAGTGATAAAGTGCTTTGGTCCACGATTGCTACGATTGTAAAGAGACACCGGCTTGATCATTTATAAAAACTTATTGTCTTTTATGAAAAATGGTGTTTTAATATTGTCGTGTCATAGGAATTCCAACTCTCAGATAATATACCATTAAAACAGGATTTAAATAAATCAACAAAGGCTGATTAGATTGTTGAAAATTATTTGCTCTGAACAAGGTTGAGGAATTCCTCTCTGGTCTTGGGGTCATCTCGGAAGACGCCGAGCATAGTCGATGTCATCGTCTTACTGTTGATTTTTTGAACTCCTCTCATAACCATGCACATGTGTCTGAAAGAAAACAAATATATATATTAAGTTATGAAAAATTTACGAAACATTATAAGCTGAGTGAATGACTGGGCTATACCTAAATCTTCAAATTGTAGGTAATTGTTTATTTTTTTTTCTTATCTAAGTTATAATTAATGTTTTGCTAGGATAGCTAGATTATTAGATGAAACATAGTAAAAAAATAAAAATAAAAATCAAGCCTTATGGTGTAAGATTTGGTTTATTATAGTAAACAAATTGAGTCTCAGATGAAATATTTATTTATTTGGATGAAACACTTATGCATTTTTGTTTCAAAATTAGACATATGCTTATCTAACTGACAACTTTCAATATCATTTTATATATAAAACCATTTATGCCAGCACATTGCTTTGACCAGGGGTCTCCAAACTTTTTAGCCTTAAGGCAACACTGACTCCTCCACTTACATTAGTCCCAAGGCCCAAGATCTAGCTTATCATACCAACATACTTATCATTAATTACTATTAAAATGTTTAGTTTTATTATATATATCATTATTATTATTATGTAATATATCTATCACTAATCGTATTCCTTAATTTATCGTTAAGAAAAAACATCTATTTATTATTTTGTATGATTTAGTTATATTTTAAATTTTACAATTTAATCAAAATTAACTATGGCGGATAGGATTGATGGCTATCGCGGGCCATAGTTTGGAAACCCTGCTTAAACTATAACTACACAATTTTTGGTAAAAAATATTTGATTTTCTCAGGAATATAATATCTCGAATTTAAGAAAATATTCGAATATAACTAATTTAGGGCTTGTAGTAGCTTATATATATTAACAAAATATATTGAAATAATTCAGTGATATATTCTTTAAAAAATTGTATCACTAATTTCTATATTTATTAGTGAACGATATCTCCTTCTTGCCACAGGTTAAAAGATGTAGAAACTCCTATAAAAATGTATATTGAACAATATAATATTATTTATTAATTAATGACTTTATTATGATATTTAAATGTACGACAAATCGGAGTAAAGATAAATTGATGTTCTGATGATGGGAATAAGCACCCAAAACGTCAAAATTGAAATGATGTGTAAGTCCGTGATGAATAAACCAATTGAAGGAAATCCTGTTCACTAATAAATATATGTATATTATAAATAAAATATATTACGAATGATTTGGATTTTCTCTTTGGTTTGATTTCACGCATTAGCTAGAGAAAAGTTGCGCGTTTTTAGGAATAAAAAAAAAAAAAAAAAAATCGAAACGTCTCGTGAAGTTATAATAATCGAGATCTTCGTAAGTGATGCTTTCAATTGACTTGCATTTTATAGGGACATGTCGAAGCAATGCAACAGTGGCGCATCTGCAAATTTTGCTATTTTTGGGTTTTGTTGCATTTTAACGTGTGGCTTTCTGTTCCCTTGGCAAGACCTAACTCAATAGGTGACGTCAATAATAAAAAATATTAAATAGGATCAATTTAGTGAAGAAATTGGCTACCTTACATCTGAAACCATAATTAGAACTCAACTTTCTCAGTTCTTCATATTTTCAGATATACCACTTTGGCATTATACCTACCACATAACAATTTTTTTCGAAGAGGTGTGGTCGGTAAAACGGTGCAGTGGGAGTGTTAAACCTCGGATCGATTCTTGGGATCGGAATCACTTGCCTCTCAATTGTCAGGACCGGTTGCTAAGGAACGATCCCAATTGAAGGCTCTGATTTCTTCGTCCTTCCCTCCTTTAGTCCAATACCTTTATCCCCTATGGACAGTTTTCCTGCCTTAACATTTATATGCCTATTTCTAACCGACTTTCTTGTTGTTATTTATATTTGTAATGCGTCAGAAAATTCCGAAGATTCGGCAAACTGTATCACTGAAAAGCTATTGAAAACGGTTTATCTTTGTCATTTTTATTTTATTTTAGTCATTCGCAATCATTGAGCTCAATTATGACAACAAAGTAATGACTCAAAAACCTGATTGTTCAAGAATCGCAACTGAAATTTTTTTTTAACTCTTAAAACATTGCAAGTTAAATATCGTTCATTAAAAACTAGGTAATGCACCCAATAATGCTAGAGTATACTTGCATTAGTCAAAGGTTAATATCAAATGAGTGCATACAAATTCAAATATTTTTCACTTATGGCGTTATATTATTTAATAAAATGTGTATTTCAGTCCTTATTACTCTTATATAGAGTAATATTTTAAATATATAACTTACACAGCTTCAACGACAACGGCTACACCAGCTGGATCCACAGCTTTAGTCACTGCGAGAGCAATTTGCTTTGTTAACCTTTCTTGAACTAGAAACAAAAAATAAATAAATATTATAAATTATGCAAGGAAGTATGATGATCATAAATGGTAAATAATGTAAATAATATTTGAATTATGTATAACAATGTTGAATTTAAGTAGAACAATGTCTTGACCAATTATGAAAATTTTGATTCGATAAATGACTAAATCTTAAGAAATCGGCGATTGCATTTACTTGGAAATGGAGTAGCATAAAATAGTGTTTCCTGAATTTTTACCGCTATTTAATTTTTCATTATCTCAAACCCTCCATCTTAGTTATTTTTTAATTGTATTCATTTTTATCTTGATTAATAATTATTCTCTCCTTTTACCATTACCATTTTTTTGTCTCTCTTTCTTTCAAGAATAAAAAATATCATTAAAATATTAAAAAATTTCTACTCTTGTTCTACTAAAATACATTTTGTTCTTATCTTGGAAATTTTTTATTTTATATTTTTAATTATGAATTGTAGATACCAAATTTATATTAACTTTAATTTTCATTAATGTTAGAATCCTCATACGAAATGAAAAGAATTACATTGAATGAAAGTTTCAATTTTGAATACTAAACTTTTTTTTTATTAATTGAGAACTCTTATATTGAAATTAAAAAAAAATAGTTGGAGCCACAGGATTTTAATAATCATTTTTTTATATTTGAAACATTTTTTCCAAAAATATTATCAGGACAGGTAGAAAAGTAACATCTAATATTATAAAGTGTGTGTAGCTGGTTATGTATTAAATGTGTAAGCGCTGTGATTCCTATGCTGAAAGTTCTCTGTTCTTGTTCAAATTGGCACAAATAAGTTTCTCTTAAAAAAAAAAAAAGTTAAAAGCTTTCGTCAGGATGACAGATGATTTTTGGCCCCCCTCAGTTCTGAAATGAGTATCTGAATTTAGCCAGGAGATAAATCAGCCGGTTATAGCTGAGTGGTAAATGCACTAACTCCTATCGATATTGGGCAAAATGTGATTCCAATTACAATTACAATTTCTCAAAAAAGACCTTACACACTTGTGGTCCACAATACAATTATATTTGATCATCAAGTAATTTTATTCATGCAGCTCAAAATTATAGTAATTGATAAAAAATTGTAATTGTAATTGATAAAAAATTGTAATTGTAATTGGAATTATATTTTGTCCAATACTGACTCCTATGAATTCAGTGAAATCTAGAATCACTGCCGGTGCCTGCTCCAAACGCGGGAGATATTTATTCATTATGTAGTGAACCCCAAACAACAACAATGTTATTATTAAACACACTAATATTATTCTTTATTGTCTCATAAACACTTTCGAGGCTACTTACTATTCTATGTACTTGTCTTCTGTCTATTGCATACTCGTATTGCCAGAGTGTAGTCTGATTCAGGAATGCAAATAGTTCTTTATGTCCTTAGAACTCAGAATTCCATACTGACCCTTTAATTTAATCGATCCATCGTTTTCCTAGGATTTACTTAAAGTCAATGTAGCCCGTGAATACAGACTTATGAGGATAATTGCATGATATATGCTGATATTTATTGCTAGGAGATCAACCCGTTCATAATTTCTGTATGAAATTAATAGGCTCTCTTTAGAGATTGAGTTTCATTCTGGTATCAAGATACGTACTTTCTCCATAACTACTCTCAGGCAATTTAAAAATACCTAATTTCTGTTTGACAACCTACAGGCTTCCGTGTCTAGGATGCTTGAGAAAGTACAACCTCTTAAACGTAAATATTCAATCAGGTTTTACATTATGGAGTTTTTTTTTTTTTTTACTGGATATATCCTAAAGGTGATTAACCAACTGAAGTCACTGAACAATATTTTTCTTCTTACATTCTATAAATTCTCTATTTATTTTAACATTGTTAAAATGATGGCGGTTCTAAATGGTTCCTGATTGTTTTGTTTTTTACTAATATTAGGAAACAATGGTACATCATATAGGAGAACAAATTTAATTAATATTTTGATTATAATCATCATTAATTGCAGTGATAGGCTTGAGGCAGTCAGTATATGATTAAACCTATAGTCGTATTTTCTTTTTTCACAAGTGGGCCAAAAACATTTTTACTCCTGTCGAAGTGAAATCCAAGATAAAAAAAATCTATAATTTTATATTGATTTGGAAATTTCTTTTTCCCGTTTTGAATCTAAAATAAATAAATAAAACCCATTTGTTTTATTTTCGTTTACTTATTTTCTCATTTTTTCTAAGTTTTGCCGAAGTTCAAGATGCTATTTGGAACCGTAAAAACATTGTTCAATACTATGAATATTTGGTTTTTTATTTCAACGATTTTGTGTAAATGGAAAACAGTACTGGAGATAATATTTCTTGTCTAACCCCAGAAGTTTTATCTCGCTTTATCTGACCGGACTTCAGAAACCTTGACAGTTATAAAGTTTTAAAAAGTTATGTCAATGTTCTGACTATGTGTAGTGATCTAAAGACTACCTCAGCTTGACTACCGAATAATAAACGAAGCCAATGAAAAAGGAATAAAATGTCATCTAAAATGTAGGATCTTACTTGGCGTTCCGATGAAAGACAATAAACGAATTTTTATTTATATGGTTATATATATATATATATATATATATATATATATATATATATATATATATATATATATATATTTGATATATGCATGATCAGGACTATTAAATCTTTTCATGCAATGAAAATAGCTGAAGTTACTTAATACGAGATTATTAGATTTGAAAATAGAAAACAAAACAAATAAAAATACAGTAATTGATAATAATTTTTACAATGAAATATTTCTAAATAGTTGATTTGATTTAGATGGCTGCTTAAATTTCCATAGTGAGGAACTGCTGGAGAAGCCAGCTGGAATTACATGAGGCCAGCTGCAAAGAGGATTTGTACTATGTAATAAGATAAGTGTTCAATTACTTTTAACGGTATCGGATTTGTCTCCCTTGCTTCGTGAAATGTGATACTTAGTTTCGTATATAGTGTTTTAAAATGTTCATATTAAGTGCATGTAATAGATTTTTTACGTTGCATTTGCGTGACGCATTTTAATATGAGTTATGGCAACATTTGTTGTTCTTAAAGCTAGCAGAAATATTTATTTACTGCAATGGGAACCGTGTAAAATGCTGATAATAATATTTGCTAGAAAAGGTTTTTGTTTACACGATCAACGATGAACTGTTATTACTACCATTAAACTTGTATGAGAGAGTTGATTTTTGCATTAAATGAGTTTCATGTGAAAATGTTTGCCCAAAATACAGAAAAAAAATATACTATACTGAAAACAAATACAAGCCACCTATGTTTAAAAAATCAAATTATTGTTCATTTTTTTTTTCCTGTCCTTTTGCCACGGCGATTTGTCCTTCAAAGATGAATTTCAATGACAGTTCATGTAATTTAAAAACAAAAAAATTAAATCTACTTAAGCTCCACAAGATATCATATCGCAGTTTTTAGTAAATACTTTTAAATATCTGGTTTTAATATTCCTCTTATCTTTTATTTATTTTTTTCAAACTTTATGATTTTGATATTATTATTTTATAATAATTACCTAACAAATATTTATTGAATCAAGTTAAACAGCCAAATATTTTTTGATTCAAAACATTTACAATACACAAAATATTCAAACACAGCAGTTCAGAGCTTAGGAGGAGAAACTAGAAAACGATCTACCGAAAAAAATAAAAAATAAGGGATTGCTGTTTGGTTTTGTTTTTTAATATCTTGGTAGGACTCAACCAAATATTATTGTAGATAATCTACAAGATAAAAAAAAAAAAAATCAATCTAGAGTCGGTTTTGACTTTAACAAGTTATCTTTAGGTAGCAGTAATAATAATTGTGATTAGAATGTTCACATTTTTTAATCCGGCAAAATTTTGTCTGGATCCTTTGCGCTCTTAATATCTTCGAAATAACAGCTACAGTTCCATAAGATACGGGATAGCATTTATGGTTTAATTTATTATATTATAATTAATATAAATGAATTCATAAATAATTGAAATACTTATCTTTTAACAAAGTATAATTACAAATACCGAGACTACAGAATCCACTCCTAATAAACTTATCTTAAATTTCTATAATTAACACGTTCCTTGTTTCCATTTACTTTTACTTTCTTAGAAAGAAAGAAATTTACTTTCTTAGAGTCATGAAGTGTACCCAGGTCACATCTAGTGTTGTCCATAAGTGTCCAGTTTATTAGTCGACAACGCTTACGACAGATCATTTTTAAAAATACATTTATTGTATTCAGGAGAAATCTGAAAGTGACATTGGAATAAAAATTCTCACTAATTTCCCACATTTCCCTTTAACTCACATTGTTGAAAAATGTAATATCGTAAATTAATCAAAACAACAGAATATGGAACACCTGCGGAATTTAAAAATATGAGGTTTATAAAAATTATTACTGCGTTTATTTTCTAATTGAATAAATCCATACAACTTTTAAATTATTTCTTAAATAGAAATTTAGCTTAATGATTTTTTTCTTTTATTTGTAAATCTTTTTAAATAAATTTTTATAAAAAGAAGAAAAACTGAAATTATTGTGATTTTTCAATTTATCATTTTCTCCGGTTAAAACCCCAATCTGCGTCATATACCCAATTGGGCCTGAGTTTGGCCTAGAGGTAGGTGCCCGTGTTTATACTGGCCGCCGATCAAGCTGCCAAATCCGATTTTATTTGCTGAGGCGGATTAATATTAATATATTTTCATCCAGAAGAGTGAAAACGTTCTAGCAACGTCGGATATTTTTAAGGTCGAAGTAATGCTCAAGACAAGAATACTACTTTCATAAAATCATTATAACGTTATTACTGAACGCAAGTGTACTAAAAAAAAAAAAAAAAAATACTAGTATGCTTAATAGTACTAGTGTAAGTAATTTTGTGTAAAAATATTAGAATAGTTACCTTGGAGTCGTCGGCTGTAAATTTCGACAATCCTGAAAGAATAAACGAAAACAATTATTCAATAGAGAAAAGTAAAAGTTAGAATAGAATAGAAGAATAATTTTATTCTGGGACTAGGTCCCTTAAGAATAACACAATCGAACAAATAAAACAAAAACAGAATCTGGCCATAAGATATAAAATAAAGATCAATTAATATTTACAATATTTTCATTAAAATAATAAGCAAGCAATATAAATTCTTGTCTTGAAAAGAATAATTAATGTTAGCCAAAAATTAAAGAAAAAAAAAGCAAGAAAAGAAAAATAGAAACAATGAAAAATACAAAAATAATGGGCTGATTAGCAAAGTTGAAGCTAGTGCATTAAAATCTATTATTTACTTCTGATCTAGATGTTAATCTTAAATTGCAATTTCGTAATTAGAGAGCATCATTCTGGAAAGAAAAAAGGTGTTGGAAAAGGAGGGATTTGAATGAGGATAGAGAAGAAGCATGGCGGATATTAGAAGGAAAGGAATTCCAGAGGATAGAGGAACGGGCGAGAAAGGAACGTTCGAATGTTTTGATTCTAAGGGAACGGGTATAGAGATCAGAAAGACGGGATCTTGTTTTGTTTTGATCTTGGACCGAGGATTTAAATTGTAGGAGGTTGTAGATGCAGGAAGGGTTGCTGGGTGGTTATAGTTTGATATAGGAAAGATCCGAGGAAATATTGTCTATGGTTGGAAGGGAAGAGCCATTTTAACTCACCATAAAGATGGGACACATGAGCCCGTCTCGAGGTACCGAAGACAAATCTTAAAAAGCAGTTCATGATCCGTTTCAATATGTCCTCGAGCATCCCCGAGAAGCCTCCGTTTACCACACAGGCATAGCCAAAGTAGGAGAAGATAAGGGATGATAAGAGGAGTTTACGGGTAGGTTTTGGAAGAAGATGTCGTGAACGAAAGAATAACTTAAGGGTACTTATCGACCGTCGGGAAATTTAGGCGACATGGGGTTTCCAGGTAAGGGTTTGATCGATAATAATACCCAAGTTTTTAATTGAGGAGCTGAAAGTGATGGAGTGATCATTTAAAATTAAAGTAGGGAAGGTTGTTTTGGATCTGAGGAGGGAATTGGAACTTATGACAATGGCTTGAGTTTTCGTAGCGTTTATTCTTAATCTACTCAGGTTTGCCCAGGCACTGATTATATGTAGGTCCTTCTGAATACTGTTAAAAACTACTAATAGCTCAGAAGGAGGAAATGATTAATAAATTTGGAAGTCATCGGCTTATAGGTGGTGGAAAGAGTGGTGGATTGAATGGGGAAGATCATTGATATCGGAATTGAAAAGGATTGGAGAAATTAGTAATAATGAAATATGCGACAAAAAGTCTTTGTTTTTAATATACACATATGCACCGCGGCCTATTAAGGCCTATTGTGCGCTATACGCAGGTATTTGTTGGATGAATTAATAAAAAAATAAAAAAATTCTTGAAACTAATTTGATACGCCTACAGTAATATTAAAAATTCTGTATCTGGCAAATTTTATCATTTCATTCTGATTATTTACTATTTTAAAGTTAATTATAATTTGCAATAGCTTAGCAAATAAAACTATAATTTGATTCTAGTTTTGCAAATTTTTAATTTAATGACTAATTTAACTTAAGAAAACAAATAATAAAAACATTAAACGATCTTGATTCTGCAAAACCAATATAATTAACAAGATCTAGTCATATATTTAGAAATATCAGTATATTTTCTGTTATTACTGGATTTAGGCCATGTTGCCATGCGTTCATTATAATTAATAGTGTGAACTTTAAAACAATAATTAAAAAAAAACAAAAACTAATTGATTTTTATGCTGATTTTTCAATCCTTACTCAATTTTTTGTTTTATGTGTAATAAATTTAGCTCTAGATTTTTATTACTGATGTCGTTATATGTCGAATTTTATGCAGAGAATTCTGTGGTGCTTGGTAAAAGGGTACAAGCAATCTTTTTTCTACAATGGATTTAAGTTATATTTTCTAATTTTTAATGCACTTTACATTTGAGAAAATGGTTATTAGCCACTGAAACATTGGTACATGAGTTTTAACATGTAATGTTTCATTAACTTATCTCATTTTTCTCAAAGGTAAAGCTCGTCAAAAAGAATTAAATATGACAAGCCCATTGATGCAAAAAGATGACTTGTACCCCTTTACAATAACACCACAAAATCGACAAAGAAGAAGTTAATAATATTTTAAGTTAGGTATATTATTATTATTTTAGGAAGCGAGATATCTAGTGAGTGAATAGAGCTCTGAAATATTTCTTGAATGAACCCGGTTTTAATCTTGAAAATTTTTCTCTTTATAGAAAATCCAGTGCTTTGTCAGGTTAAAACTATGGTTTGACAGACGCTTCTTTAATTCAATGATTCCTAAAATGTTTGTCTGACATGATTCAGACGGTTGGAGCACAACACTGAACACACTGTCGTCCAAGAATACCGATAGGACAAGGATCAGGTTACCTTTGCCAGGTACTGATTTATTAGGTTATTTATGTTATTATTAGTTTTATTTTGTTTTTTCGATGATCATGGGAAAGCCATTTGAAAACTTAATTATAATTAAACAAACTACTTTATTATAATCTAAAATGTCTTTCGCATCCATACACAAAATATTCATGTGTGTTAAAATTTAAGATCAAATCAAATTATAATAAAGCAGTACTTTTTCAAAGTGACTCATTGACTCATAATTTTATGAATGAAACTATAAGTATAATAAAATTAAAATAATGAGAATTACCTGGCTAGTTTGCTAAGGCCGAGGATCTTCTTGTTGGGTAAATATGCTATTGAGACTTTTCCATAAAACGGGACGAGGTGATGTTCGCACATAGAAAACATCTCAATATCTTTGACGAGAACCATTTCGTCGTGGTCTTCATCGAAAACAGCGTCATTGAGGACATCTAAAACAACATTTTGGCTCTTAGAAATTGTTATTTAATTTTGAGCTACAAACTGAAAATGCGTAAAATAATAACAAAGTTCAACTAAAATAAAAATAACTGTTGCTAATTTGCAGCTGTCTTCAGCGAAAGCAATATATAAAAAAAACTTATTGCCAAATTGAACAGTACTTGATAAAAACAATATTTCATAATAACTTTTAAATTTTTATACTTCATTCAGCATTTCACTCTCTTTGAAATGACATCTTTTTTTGTTAATTTTTTATATATATTTTGTTGTATTTTCTTTAAACAGCCATTTATACTTAAGAGATTAATATAGAGGTGATGGTTAGTGGATTGTATTGATATTTATATAACCCTTGAGAGATCATAGATTCTGTTGGTTCAAAACATTAAGTATTATATTATTTATCGTAATATAAAACCTACTACAGTTTATGACAGATATTTATTTGCTCAATTCTATTGAGAATAATTTTTATCACATCTTAGTAACTTTGATTAGTATGAATTTCGGTTCTTAATATTCACAAACCAAATCTGCTAGTCGAGAGATTTATATTTATCAAAGCAGAATAGCAAGTCACTTCCATTTGTTAAATGAGAAAGTTGGGTGGATAAACTATAAGAAAGAAAAAGAGGAACTTAAAAGGAACGCCAATGTAAAATACATGAGCTTCTATCAGACGGTCCTGCGGTATAAATCGTCCTACGTGCACTTTATCGCGCTTTATTTCCACCTTCACCTCTGCTCAACAGCTTGAGATGAATCGAATTTAAGAGGTTTGGGCGTCAGCATAATTAGGTACGGTCATCTAACAAATGTTGACATTTATTGCAGGATCGTAAAGGGAATCCAAAGTAACCCTAAACACAAAAAGTAAAATTACATTCCTCATTCAATGCGTTTACAGCACTTGAGTCAATCAACAATTAATAATAAAATTGTAAAACGCATATCATATTTATTATTAAATCGTATATTAAAATTTAAAAAAAAGAAGATAAATGTCAATAGTTTGATGTATTGAAGGTCGATATTTACAACTGATGACAAAACAGTTTTTCGCAAAGGGAACTGTTTCACATGGTCTAATTATGCTCTATTCAAATCCTTGACGATATAAAATATAGAAATTTCATTATAAATACCCATTTCTGGATTTTCGGTCTATCTAAATATGTGAAATGCTTTCCCATCTTGAATCTTGAAATCGCTAACATATGGTCAAATTAATAAAACATTTCTTTTTCTCTGTGTTTATTAGAGAATCTTTTAGACAAGAAAGCATCTTGTACTTATACTGTGTTTTGTAATTTTGAATATATAAAAAAATTCGCAGATAGAATTTTTTTTTGCAGTATTTCTTGAAAGATTAAGATGGTTTGAAAGATGAAAAAAAAAATAGATCCAGAAGAATAATTCTCTTAATAAGATTTAATCTGTTAGATAAAATTTTCTGTCAGATCTATCAGTTTTTCATATTGTTCTGAAGTGGATGCAAAGTTAGCGAAGAACTTAAACTTGATCTTCAGACTAATCCCGTTTCGCAATGGTTCTTATTTATAGAAAAACAGAGAATCTTATTAAACTGATAAAGCAGTCTCTCGAACTTTAATTGATTTTAATAGAACCTACTTCATACTTCGTCGCTAAGTGCCAGGAGGAGGAGGAGAAGCTGATAAGGAGGTTGAAGTTATTTCATCATTGCCTCACAGTTCTGTAACTTCGTCATCGCTTTTGAACTAATTGAAAATTTAATTTTCAAACTTAACTGTAACATTATTATTGGTTCAAGCATATTACTGAGCAGAACGATTTATGCATCTAGTAAAATTTTGTGCAGTAGTTGACTCTTATGAGATACAATGCCGGTTATGAATATTATGTTATATGCAGCACATTTAAAGGAGAGCTGTTTATAACATACCAAGGTTTTCTGCTAATAGCGCCCATTGAAGGAAATCGCAAATGTATCACTATTCATTAGTGCAATTGCGTTGCGAAATATACGAGCCGGTGGAAAAGAAAGTTGTGCTCGTGTGGGCACCATCATACTGCGGTAATACCTGCAGCGAAACAGCTGACAAAGAAGGATTTTACGAAAGCTGAAGATTGGAAGCGACATTCTAAGCATGCTACACAACGCCGGATTAACCACATAGGCAATGCAGGCGGCTGGCTCTGGACCTTGTGCCTCCTAGGCCGCCAGGGAGAAAAATAAATGGAAGTAGTTTTTAGATTTTAGGCTTATTTCATTCACGGATGGACAAAGAATTTCATTAAATAAGTTTTTAAGATTGATACTTATTTTTTCTGTTGTCTGTGTCTGTGTCTGTCATTGTTATTGAGTTTTATATTATTGAAAAAATAAGTATCAATCTTATAAACTTACTTTTTCAATAAAATAAAACTCAATAACACTGGCAGCCACAGACAACAGTCCAGAAGCTACCTCCCTCAGCATTTCTCTGGAACACTTCAATATAACTTTAGAACTCATTCCAAATTAACTCCATGAACTTTCACTATTTATGTTGGCAACATTTATTACTTTGCTTCCCGTGAAAAGAATACTGAGAGATTACTACCTTGCTTGCTTGATACATTGAATCGTAGACAATATATTTTATGTATCTAAGACAAATATACATATCATTTTTAATTTTTTTCAGTTATTGCGACCCTCAATTGTGTTCATTGTTTTCGTTATTTTTACGAACATTTTTTCTTTCAAAATAAAAAATAAAATTAGTGAGACAAACAATGAAAATTTTTCATAATTTTATCGAGTATTGCATAACGTCCATCACCATTATATATGAATAATTTTGTTTTAATTAATGACATACATTAGTACCGATACATTAAAACGCTGTAGATTTAATTAATTATTTATTACTTACCCTCCTACTTAATTTGATTTATTATAATGAAATCTGTACTGAAGTGAACAGAATGATAGATGGAATCTATCACAAATTAGATATTAATTCTATGTTTTACTTCATTGTACCTCTTTTTTTTTCTTTTTTTTTTTTATGCAATAAATATATTGAATTGAAAAGGGAGGAGGTCCAAGATTTGCGTTGCCTTGGGGCATCCGCATGGTTTAATCCAGCCCTGGTGCTATATTAGACAAGTGACAACCGAAATCGGCATCACCTTATAGATGTAAAAAAATACACCCTGCCTTGAAAACCTAGGCTAGAAGAAGCAAAGAGGAAGGTCTTAACCTAACCAGATTGAGGATTGTCCACACTGCTTTTACCCTCGGTGCCTAATAAGAGGTTTGGAACAACCCTTCTGTGATACATGCAATACAACACTACCATGTATACCATGTATACTAACCAAAACTAAAGCACATGGTAACATCATGCACATTATACACTGACACCAGAACAAGACGCAACATACCTTCCACAATAACTGAAGCATTGAAGAACAGGTTAATAACACATTAATGCCACTTAAATTTTTTTATGTCTTAGTAATAAATAACATAAAAGTCACTTAAAAAAGTTATATCGCTACCTTGGATGAAGATCGGCACAACTCAAAAATTAACGATTTTCCAATTTTTGTGTGGTCTTAATCAACGAGATAATTATTTTTTTATGATGAAGAGAGACATAGAAAATATTTATCGTCAGACCACAAGAGAGCAGTAGTTTTTTAACAAAACTGTCACAAGTCAAAAAATATAGATCTAAAAATGTGTTTGGAATAAAAAAAAAACACCTTACTCAAGTTACCTCCAAGCATTTACTTGCAAATGGGTTCAAGTTTCTATACAATTGTAAGGAAATCTGTAATAATCAATTGAAATTTGATAATGAAAACTTTAAGCGCCCTTTTCTCAAAAGTACAGCTTTTGAAGTTGTTTCGGTCTTTTTCCAAGATATTGATATGTTAAATTACAAATAACTTCGTAAATTATGAATCGCTAATGACTAGAAAGAGTAGACGTGGTTAGAAATAAATAAATCCATAAAAATAACATAATTCCATCTTTCCAAGTTCGAACCAAATTTGAAAGAGGTAAAAATTAAAAGCTTTGAACTGTTTAACCGCTGTATGTATAAACGCTAACTACACACTACATACCGGCCACATATGATACATAATACCTTAGCGTCCCTCGTCCATAGGCTGGTATATTTATAAAAGCAATTTTTCAACTGCTACTTGTAAATTATATGAAATGGTAAAAAACGTTTGCCCATCTTCCAATTTAAATTTATAAAAAAAAAATGTTCCTCTAATGGTACTTTACTAAGTAGTGCTGGAGGAGAGAGGAATTCATAAGTGGAATAATCACTGTGAAATATGTCACTTTTTAAGGATAATAACTATAATCCATTAAAGTCGGGATTTCAGCTTAAGCGGGCGAAAATTTATTTCGTAGCGTACCCACGTAATGAATCTCAACCTTCCCACTCTGGTTAGAGTAGGTTGGTAACCTGTAGGATAGCCCATCCTGTCTGCCTTAATATGAATCACAAATAAAAGAAAAAAAAAAGTCGGAACAAATACAAATTGGAAGGCTCAGAAAGGTTTGGATAGTGTTTGGTATCATTTTCAGTTTCTGTGATCAGTAAAATAACTTGGGTTCAAAAGTATTTCTTCAGGAAATTTTAATAATCGGCTTTCAGCTTTGCTTTAGTTAGATATTATTGGAAGTCATGTCAATAAAAATAACATTAATATAAATATTGCTAGGATATATTTTTTCCTGATTTGATTGAATCAACTGTAATAAACAGAGTAGTAAGGATGAATGTGTGTATATATATATATATATATATATATATATATATATATATATATATATATATATATACATATATATATAAATTATATACATATTTAAATATGTAATTTATTTAATATACATATTTAAATATCTACGGGAGACGACGGTTCGTGTTAGTTACATAGAATTCATTCTCACTCAGAAAGGTTTTGGAGGTTTAATGTTTGCTGAAACTAATGATGTTATATTTCCTGATATTCTATTCCATATTTTCACGAGGTATATAGTAAGGGAGGGGGATTACAGCTGACAGAGATTTATAATAATCTTTGAATGGGCGTGGGTGGTTATCGAGCGGCGGTCGCCATGGATGCAGCATCCTAGCCACTTCTGATTCCTCTTGTCGCAGGCTCTTCATGTTCCCCGGTCAGACCTAATGGACATGTCAGCTGTTCGGCATCGATTGCTAGCCTCGCGTTTTGGACACTTCCGATTCATTTCTTGTGAGAGGCTTGGTGCCATAATTTTTCGATCTGGGATTCGGAGAGGAGTTACAGCGTTTTATTTATACATAAAGAAGTTGGAAAAGATGGATTGTACAGAGAACGGTCAGAAGATTCAGAATGCTGCATAACTCTTGATATTTGTAACGTAAAAGTCGGCGATCAATTCCTTTATTTTGTTGTTTTAAATATGATTACAAAACTTTTCTATAAAAGAATATCGTGTGATCATATAGATCTAAGAAATTCTTGCTTAGCTGAAGGCTGGTAAAAGTCATTGTTATCGTGGAATGGTCAGATCTATACATTTTAGGTGTAATTTTCATAAACAATAGGGCCTAACATGTTTTTAATAATCCTATAAAATCTTATTGATTGCCTTGTGAACTTGGATTAAATAGCTATAAACTCTTTTAAAGAAAAGAATAGGAGTTAATTCAGGCCTACTGTTTAATTCAAGAAACATGTGTAAAACGTTTCATTAAAATCGGAACTTATCCTTAAAAGATTAGACTGGAAGTCTGATTTACCCCTCCGGTAGCAAGTTCCATCTTTATCAGATTCATCTGCTCAATGATTACAAGCGTTACACTTTTACCTGATAAATTTTGATGTGATTTTATGTTGCAGTTATCGAATCATTAATAAATATATTTCTGCGCGTTTCATCTCAAGACACAACGCATGTCAATTCAACATTTGAATACCTTGTTAACACGAAAAAAGAATATTCGTTCTAATAAAATGAAAATTTCTTGACAATTTTTTCTATGATAAAACTGCGCCACACATAATGTTATCCCACGTGAATCTGATTTAACCCTGAGGTTTGGTCCGCCGACCCCATCATCAATTGTGGAAATTTTCTCTATGACTCAGCTTCCCCCTTTACGTAACCTATTGAAACTGAAAGTGGTTGTTTTAATTTCCATGTAAGATTTCAGTGTCCATTGCTCCCAGTGTATCAGTCATCAATATTTTTGAAATTTGTTCAAATATAAGTTTTTAATTCAGCAGTTCAATAAATTTCATATCTATAGCTAATGGTAAAGCTATATAACTGTGATAAAATTAAAAATAATTCAAAAACAAAAACCTTGCTTTGTTTATTACGATTTATAAATTAATTACTATTATTTTGTTTTATACATTTACTTGTTATTTTTTAATTGCATTACAAAGTTAAATGGATCCTCGGTGCCGATCCATAAAAAAATAAGTAGATACTTTTTTCTTTTAAATTATAGTTTTTAACTAATACTGTATGAAAACCATTATAATATTTTATAATTTATATTAAATAGACAGGTTTTTATATACGTTGTTTTGTTAAAACGTCCTTTATTCTATTTGATTATTTCAGAAATACATTATGAAAATATTTTCAGAAATTATTGTTACAAAACGATGCATACAACTTTAAATTTGAGTGGCTCATGGAACCTCATATCATCAGTACCTATTTATGACTGAGCAAATGTCAGTGATCAAGGGTTGGACTATATCGTGGCCAACTACTCGGCTGACTTTATGTACACTTTATGCAAATCCAGTCAGAAAATCTTGATTGATTTTAATCTTGTTTTAGTGTAATTTACAGTTCTATTCTCGCTAACAATAGTATCCTACTCATGTTAGTATAGTTTCCTCTTTATAAGAATTGAGTCGTTTGGTTTAATTTTATTTTATCATAAAATTTAATGTTGATTATGGATCGTGGAGGCGATTCTCGACACTATATCAGATGAAGGGAGCTGTGATAAAGCGATAGACTAAGTAGCTGGAGTAATTAATTTAGATCGGGCAGGCACTGGCTAATAGAGCGAGGATCCAGTTTCCCCTCGCCCTCACAATTCCATTAGCTCGCCTTCCTACTCGACTCTCTTCTCATCCTTGACTATAGGGCTTTGAGACCTTTGAGGCTCTGCTTTGATTTCTCTCTTCCTCTCTTATCATCACGAACCCAAGCAAGAGTTGTGAACACCGTTAATTGCTATAAATTATCTGATCTTATTTTCATGAATTCGATGGAATAAAAATTCGGTAAACAAACATTTTTTTTTGTTTAATTACCGTCATAAAGACGGTCTTCTCATGAACTAATTTCTACTATGTTAAATGGCTAACTTCATCTTTGGCTGTGACTTTTACTCTGGACTTGGGGGTAGATATCTCAGAAGACAGTGGGGTAGATGGAAATTAACTGGAAGGATGTTTTATAATTGGAGATATTGCCATATCTTGAATAGGGTGAATATTTATATTGTTCACTTCAATTGATTTCTATAAGAAGGTATCTTGGGATAAATTGGGGTAACGTTTATATATAAAAAATTGTTTTGTAATGTAATCAGTAATATGAACGATGATTTGAAACGGAGTTATACAATACGTATACAGTTATAACACATAAACGAATTACAATGATGTCACTAAAAAAAAGAAGATTTCACCCAATCACTCAGACTGATGATTGCACCTGGTTCCCAACAACTTTTCATGCCAATTTAATTCGGTGCGAAACCTTATGGCGTTCTTACCCTAAATGGAATAACTTTTTTTCTGGTTCTCTCTGCTCTGATCATTTGCAAGAGTCGGATCTGACACGAAAAATCTTTTACTTAAATATACAAGAAAAATGAGGATTAATGGTTCTGTCAATTTTTTTAATTGATAGAAAACATATTTTTTCAAGTAATTTAATTTTTATTGCGAATAAGTATCTGCATATATTCATAAATAACCGCTGAACTGAGTTCGATGATTTTTTTTTTTTAATAAAACAGGAACATCAAAAGAATCAAGAGTTTGTAGAAAGGAAAAAAAAATAACAAGTTTAATAAACAAATTGAAAAGTTGCCATGTCAACAGAATTCGTTGAAATTCCAAATATATTGTAAACAAAAACAAAAAATGATTATTGATCGTAGGACAAGGGCGTATCCGCTTCAAAATGGAAAGAGAGAGAGGGACAATTTTCTAAATATAATTTCTTTTACTCGTATGAATAGAGGAGGATGTCCATGGTGCCATGCAATAATTTACAGTAACATTCAAAAGAACACAATTTGCTTTAAAAAAAAAATCTTAAATATCATAGTAGTTTGCGAGGAGTAGCTGCGAAATTTTAAATTGTTTGAACATTGGAAGAAGAGGGGCTAACCCAACTCCTCTCCTAGTTAAGTTGATGTCATTGAAGCTAAAAGTAGTTGAGGAACGTTGGTACGTATTAATTTTTTATATTATTGATTATTATCAAAAGTTTTTAAAAAGTGTTTTTCTCTTCCACTAAATGGATAATTTTCTTAACAATGTTCTTATTTATAGTCGGCGTTAGGTATCTTTTTAAATTAGTTAAATTTTTATTTCTTCTTATTTTTCTTCTTATGGAGCTGTATCTCTTTCCCAATCTCGCTTCCAAATATTATGTTTATATCTATCAAGATAGAATTATATTAATATTTTGTATTCACAACGTAGTTCTGTTTCACCCAAAATTGCTACATTCCTACTTGGATTAACTGTTTACATGAAATTTGAAAAAATATAGGTATTTCTGAACTTTTCCAGAAACCACTTAAATGTTATTTATGATTGAAAAATCGATCTGATTTCGTCATGGTATTTATTAAGTATGTCACTCGTCAAGGACAACAGCTTCGAATATTGTATTAAACCAGTCTCGGAGAGAAGTGTCCGTCGTTTACCGTTATTCATACCTTATTCTATTTAAATATGACGAATTTCAACAAAAAAGAGGATGATTTAAATCTGCTAATTGAAAAAGGGTGAACTAATTAGAAGCCGTGGCACTTACTTATTATTTCTCTAAGCATTGAGAGCTAGGTGATGAATGGGGAACACCCATGAAAAAAAACAACAGAGAATCCTCAAGTTAACGAAAGATTACTAAAGATATTCCTTTTTTTTACTTCTGTATCATGAAAATAAATTACTTTGTGGATAATGACCTAAATATTCGCTTTTATCAGATGTGATCAGATTTGATAATGTGCCATTCGAAAATGATGTAGAATATGCTATTTGCAAAGAAAAATCTTTGAATTTTATAAGAAAAAAGAAAGAAAAAATTAATTACTTCAAAATAGTTTGTTTTATTTTTTTAGCATCATATCAATACACAAACAAACGGAATAACAATATGCGTATTACCCTATTTACATTCCAATCCAATTGAAATTCCAGCTTTGCACTTCTCATTCCCCCTTTTTTTTTTTTAACTGAACAGTGTATCATGAAAAATAATCACATAGAAGTGGAAGAGTGATTTTGATCTGATCTCTGAAAATAATGGTTTCTACCATCCCCCACAGATGCTATTTGATTCATTTGAATCCTCAACGAGTTATAATTAAGGATGAGAATAATATAAGAAAGGATAACCGCAAATCCTACACGGTTTTTGTAGATATATGAACTCAAAGGAGGAGGAGGGGGTTCAGAAGGTATCCCAAGAGACATTTCCTGCAGCAAATTAATTATAAAAACTGTACGAAAAAAATAATTTAGAAAAAATATTATTTTCATAGAACTGGATTGGTATTTCTTAACTGATCGAAGCATTGATAATAATAAGTCAACAATTAAAACAGAATATCATTACTGATAATTCATGAAGATTGAATTAAATCGAGCAATTATAGGTGGCTTTAAATTTTTAAAACGATCTTTCTCTGATATTAATTTCTATGGTAGTGAGGTTTGTATCAGTGGAGGCTTCAACAAGGACCGTGCACGGAGATAACGAAGCTTTGACCAACCGCCCTTGGGAGTAAGTCTTTGTGGAGCAGCCATCTGTACTAACCCACACTAATCAGTAGCCAATTAGAAATGAAACGTGGAGTCACTCCTAACTGTCACAGATTTCAAAAGAGATACCCTAATTAGCTATAAAATAAATAAATGTATTTGTACATCGGTAACCTAGAGATGTTGAAAAAATATCGATATATCGGAATTTTTAAAAAACATATATAACGATATTCTTATCCGATATTTTTTTTAAATATATTGATATTCAATAAGATTTGAGTATCGAAAATCGATATTTTTTCAAAAAGAAAAAAAAATAAGAAAAATAAAAAAAATCCACAAGGACGACGAGTTCGACGAACAAAGAACCATAAAAACTAGTGGTACGGTATGCTCTTGTTACTACTTATAGTGACTGCGTTCCAGGGATGGAATGTCGGTTAACAATATCGATATCTTCATAAGATCGACATAAAAATATCGATTGTTAAAAATATTATTAATATTTAAAAAAAAAAATTAAAAACAAAATTCTAAACCAACTTGAGGAAGATTAGGAGACAACCTGTTTCTTGATATTTGAATCCTTCTGGAAATAAACTTAAAAAATAATAATATATAAAAGATAATAATATCTTAATGTCGACCTAGAATTATCTATATTAAAGAAACTATATCGGCACAGAAATGTCGATATGTGTTTCCCTTTAAAAGATTGTAAATATCGATATTTTTTTTCGCACTATTGTTTTCATATATTTAAAAACTATCGATACGATATATATTGATATATTTTTTTTTTATATAAATAAGAAAATCCTATCGTAGCGTTCATTTTAAATATGACAAGTATCCCCGTTATCGTGCCGTTTTACAGATTCACCTTATCCTGTTCTGATAGGATATTCCCACATGTTATTTAATTATATAATGAGCAATACCTCAGTGAAATATTATTTATCAGTTATAAATTGTTACATAACAGTTGTGTGTCAGCCAGCATATAAATTATGTACCCACAGCTAAACATAACAATCACAATCATTTCGGCTTCAACAGCTAAAGAAACAAAACAAATCACCGAACACACGTGCCGATATGACAACCGAGTATGAAATGATCGTCTACTTGAATCTATATTGATATTGACATTGTCTGATAATATGACGGTGTGGATCGTCGAGTGGCATGATTGGCACAAGTAGGAATGTCAACACCTGTTCTCAACGCTCCTTTACCATGAGTTTCGATATGCTCTGTTGTCGAGTAGTTAATTAACGAATAAATCTTCATTTTACCTGCGCACATTGGGACGAAACCGGAAAAACAAAAAAGTCAGATCCCTCTTTATTATATTTGTTTTCTAGGGAAATATAAATTTAAACCTAAATACATATATGTTCAAGATAAATTGTCCCATCCATTACCAACGAATTGTGGAATTTGATAATAAATCGCGCTTACATAAAGTGTTTTATTTTCATTCTAAAATTCTTATAATTTAAAATAATGCTTTCAAACTTACGGCATGTTTTTAGCTTAAGTTTAACTTAAGTGCCAAATAGAAATAAAAAAAAATTAAAAATCGTTTAAATTATGACAGTGACGATTTACAGCCATTGTATTCCTATATTTCTCTTTTAAATTAACTATCAAGACTTTGTTGGAAAAAATGTGGATGAGCGATCAAACCGTCGTTTAGCTACGATAATCTGCGAACTTTAGAACAAGCTAAATACATTAAAATAAAACGTTTTTTTAAATATTTTCCTACTCAGCCCAGGTGAGATATGATTTTAGATGACAGTAGATGAAGTAATTATGATTTCCAGATATGGTGTGTCTATTGTCCCTTTCGTGAAAAAGCAAAGTTTTCAACCTCCCACACTTTGAATGTTTTCCGCCATCTTGAAAAAACCCGCTAAAAACAAAAACTTCATTTGTTTTTCTTCAGTAATTCGCTTGCTGAACATTTTTGGTAAAATGTTGCATTTACCATTATTAAAAAACATTAAATATCCTGCAAGTTTATATGTTTGAATATTCGGAAGAGCTGCTGAGATACGGGAGACAGTAATACCTGCCAAAATGTAAAAAAAAAAAAACACGCAAAAAGGCAGATATGTCAGTGTTTCATTAATAACTATGTTTTAGTGCAAAATGCATTATATCCAATATTGTATAGTATTAAATTTCCTACAAGATTTATACAAAATATTTTTAGTTACTCTGAGCAGACGCTAAGAAATATTGAAATAACAATTTTAGAGAAAGCGTTGTGGAAACTAAAAATATCACCCACTATTCAAATTAGTAATTTTGAATATAATATCATCTGTAGTCCATTGTCTATGTAATATATTCGTGTAGTTCATGAGATTCATGTTAAATCTGGGGGAATTTGTTTTTTAAATTATGCTAAGTTCTGTTGTTTTTTGTTGTTGTTTTTTTCCTATTGTACATAAAAATAAACAATTTATTTATTTTTATATAATATAAAAAATTTGTGTATCATATATTTATATATATGAATATATAAAATATACAATATATTTATATTGTTAAATGTATTATATATTTATATTATTAAATATATAATATATTCATATTATATAAATATGTTCAAATGTAGAAAATATTCTTTTCGCCTCGCTTGTGTTATATAGACAGATATTATTATTTTTGGTTGCTTTGGTTTAAATACGTTTTATAATTTATTTGTTTATATTATTAATATTACTATTGACAGTTTGAATTCACAAAGAAAGACTGGTTGTTAGATACAAAATTAAATGATTCTAGGCCGTCCCGTCAGGAAGTTAAATAACTATGATCACTTCTTGTCATTTTCGTGCCACTGCCACTGCCACTGGAATTTCCTTCCTGAGTTCGTAGATGAAGCATTTCTAATAAGAAACTTCCCTTATTTTATTCCTGTCTAATATTGTGAGCATTAATGAGAGTTCTACTGCAATAAGTTGTATATGATACATCTTGGATACTCTTAATAATACTAAATTCAGTAACATTAAGATAATTTTTACTTTTTTAACGGTATAGATGTTATTGCTAATTTATCTGTTTATAGCTGGTCATTTTTTTTCTTGAATAATAATACCCAGCTTGCAGATTTTTAAATTTTATGTAATCACTAAAAGTGTCTCATTAACA
Source organism: Rhaphigaster nebulosa (assembly GCA_948150685.1). Classification (NCBI taxonomy): domain Eukaryota; kingdom Metazoa; phylum Arthropoda; class Insecta; order Hemiptera; family Pentatomidae; genus Rhaphigaster; species Rhaphigaster nebulosa. The sequence goes on along the minus strand of OX411306.1, from coordinate 82,018,867 downwards.
TAATAGTCGCTCACCTTCTATGCACTGGTCGTAACCTTTGGTGAAGAAGAGCATGGCCTTGGCCGCACGCTCGGGTGTCTTGAGCAGTCCCTGCCTGTCTGGGTCCTCACCTAAGGAGGCCAGGAGGAGTCTGTAGGAGGATGACATGTCTGGAAGGAGGGCTTCCCTCGTCGGCGGTCGGTGGTCCAGCTCCAGGTCGTGGTGGAACATGCATTTTTCATGACCTGAAACACATTCGATCGGTCAGCAAAATTTTCAATTATGAAACCGTTTTGTGTAAAAAATATAATCGCGTCGAACTGTGTCGATTTTATATATATATATATATATATATATATATATATATATATATATATATATATATATATATATATATATATATTTGTAGGAAGTAATATAGGTTAGAAACGGTAGAGAAGAAGAAAAAAATATAAAAAATAGATCCATTATTTGTAAGCAAGCACCGTGTTATATACTTCAAGAGAATGATTTTCCTGAATATTGGCAACTATTAGCTATTAATATTAATAATATCGTCTATGAATCCAGAAGATGAAGTAACTTTTTGAACCTTCAGCATATTTATGTGGACCGTTATAAATATGAAAACATATATTTTATTTGATATTAATATTTATTTCATAAATTAATTAATATACTATTAACATAATGAATTATAATAAAAGTATGGAATTATGGATGTCAAGACTATTCAGGCAAATTAGCTTAAAGATAAGCAGAAGGGTATGCTAAGTTAAGATAAAATGTTTTTACATAGGTAAGTGTATATTTATTTTTTATTTTCAGTGGATTCTTTGTAATGGCAAATTATATTAAGTGTAAGTAAATAAATAGAATAGATAAATAAATAAATTGGTTCTATCGATATTACGACGGCTTATATGCTGTTCATCATTTTCAGGTCAAATAAATGAAGCTAGAATAAATTAGCAGTAAATAAATAAATTGAAAACCAACCAACATCAAATATGCTTAATCCCATATCAGGCACATTTCGGTACCCTTGCTTCACCCTTGACAAAATACAGCAAACTTACAAACTATGGTTTGTTCAGTGTACTTTGAATTTTAGAAATTTTACTATACGGCATGATATATTTAGTAAATAATTATAACATGCTGCATAGTAAAATATTTAACGTATAAATTAAATTATACGTTATATATTATACATTGTATAAATTTAACAATCGGTCATAAAAAAAAAACACACCCACACAAAAATCTACTTAACATTTTGTGTATGTATATATATATATATATATATATATATATATATATATATATAGAGAGAGAGAGAGAGAGAGAGAGAGATAGAGAGAGAGAGAGAATGAGAATACTTATATTGTCATCATTCACCCAATGAATTTATTCTACGCTCAACGGTGATTTTCATGAATAGCTTTGCCCTGTTGAGCTTAATGAGAGGTGGATCAACAGGTGAGAAAGTTCCTAAAGGTGTAAAGTTCACCGTCTTGTATTTTCAGGGTCTAAAGTCTGTCTTAATTCTACTCTCTCACGTTTCAAGGCTTTTCCAGTCTAATGGTCTTCAGATGAGACTCATCTAACTTGTTCTCTTATTCATGTTAATAATGCATTAATGGAATAATGAGAACAATCATCAATTCAAACATGGATAAGCTAACATGGTTCCCAAAATTTGTGGAATGATTTATTTTTATTTTTTTTTATCTCATTTTTATTTCACCTATGCATCTCATCTCCCAATATTATATAAATATTAATAATAAGCTTTGATATTGTTTCGAAAATAAAAATCATATCGATAGGGATATACAAGCCTGACTACCTAAGTCGAATATAATTAAAAAATCAGAGGTTTAAAATTATCATAATGCAAAAAATAAAAATAATCATAACTTTATCATAGGAGTTAGATGATTGAGAACTTCGACTCGTTCTCCAGAAAATACAATGTTTTAAACTTACCTAGTTTTTCTCGACCTATTTTAAATATGAGTTTTACTCTACTTACGAATCTGCGTTTATTATCATAATATTTTCAATATATGTATTTATTGTTATTTTTTAGATTTGACACTATCATGTAAACGAAGATATTACAGCAGTTGTAGATTAATAAAGAATTATTCGGATGGTTCACAGTATCAACTTCTATTCGCCGGAATCGACTTGCTTGGCTTCGCAATTTTCGAAAAAAAATAAATTCGTTTTATTGAGTATTAATGATGTGTGTTATTTCTCTAGCGGAAATTAATATAATATACACTTGTAAATTCACAAAAAGTGAAGTCGTCTCTGCTTGTGACAGATATTTTAAGTCATATTTTGAGTTGGTTAATATGCAGATTATTTGTGTGAACATTGTTGCCAATATCTAGAAACCGCCACTGAATGAGTGGATAACCCAGCTTGAACAACTAACTCAAACCTTAGTGTATCATTATTTTTAAACATTCAAAGGGTAAATGATTTTCTTTAAAGAACATAAACCAATAAATAGTTCCATAATGATTAGTGAGCGTTTGTAGCATCTTTAATAATTCGTTTTTGTCTTTTATTGCTGTTCCAAATTTTCTTTTTTTTATTTTTAAATGGACCTTATTGAAGAGGAAATAAGATAAGATGATTTTGAAGCATCCCCATCAGTTTAAAAATCTTGCGTACTTGCGTCGCCCTCTCGTGCCATACTAGCGATGATTAATACCATCCAAGGGACTAGGACAGTAGGCCAAACTGTTGCGATTGCAAACACTAACAATACCCAGTAGCAACACAAAGAAAGATTTGGAGAGAGATACCTTCGGCGACAATGACTTGAGGTAACTCGACATCTATGGTAGATAATGAGAAGGTTTGGAAACAGCAATCATCTAATTAATTAAATGCTCAAATTTGTAACATTGACATTGAGGTTTCCTCTTTGACATCATTAATATTTTTTCAATTTCTGACAGATGACAAAACTGTATAATATGTTATGGTTTTCCAAGTATAGTAAGATGCTGTTTCTCAGCTTATAGTAAAAATGCTGTGAAATTTTGACAGATTGCAGGCCCAATCTTATGATAATTTTACCTTTTTCAATAGGCTAGATTGTTTTTATTTGAGCTAACAGAATGATTGATTGCTGTTAGAAATATCCAGATATTCAACTTGAGTTTCGTAAAAACAAATTCATAAAATACTCAAATTATATAAATAGTTTAACTTATAAACTGATTTTATACTTGAGAAATAATTTAAAAAATTTTACAGCCCGTGCCACCACATATTAGCTTGGGATTTCATGCTATGAGCAAACGTAAACGTATGTCCACTTATTCTCGTTCAGGATCGGCTGCGGTAAACAAAAAAAATATAAAAAGACCAACGCTCCAAAGTTTTTCCATAACTTTTTGTCAAGTTATTATCACAATTATCTGCAATGGGCATCAATTATAATTATTTATTTTTTATGAATCACTTTATTCGAAGCAGGGAATGCTTTACTAATAGCAGGAATCCAAAAGCTTTGAAAATACTTTTCCGTTTCTTGGGTACATGTTTTTGCATTTTGCAGTAACTTTTTCTGTTTTTTTTTTTTTTTAGTTTTAATTTTTCTTTTTCTTACTTTTTTGATAGTTTTTTATGAAGTCCTTAGGAGTTCTTAGTCGGCCAAAAAGTATAAGGAGGGTAAGATTCAAGTAATTCAATATCTCTAATACTTTCCGTTTCGAAAACCGTTCCGAATATCGGAACATAGTTTTAGATGAAATGGATCCGCGTTGCGAATTCGATAAATTAAGATGAAGGAGTGGCAATCGAAGGACTGCGTTTTGTTATGAGACACAATTCAGTGTATTAACCTTAACGAGGTTAATACTTTGTATTAAGATAATTTACTTTCCTAATTAGCCAAAAAGTACCATTCATACTCAGTTCGGTGCAGAGTTAAACAGAGTGGCGGGCGTCCCTGGCCTCCTTGAAACTTTCCATCCATTGCAATTATATTCTTCTGATGATCGAGGTCATCGGAAAATCGAGGTCATAAACAAGAGGAAAATTACATTACATAAATTATCTATTGACCACATGTTATTTATTGAAATTTAACATCAGTTCTATCGCCTGTTGTGCGGTTACGATTTTATTACGGGTTTCATCTTATCTCATTAGTAGTGATGGAAAAAAGAAGACAAAACATGAAAACATCAGTGCTTGTTTTAATTTTTTTTTTTAAATGAAAACATCGATGGTTAAAAAACTTCGGACTGCTTGCCACCTATACTCAAGCATTCCAAAAACTGAATTTGAGTTTTAATAGACCAAAAGAGACTGAGCCCGCTTCGCTTTCGTTGTAACAAAGACGCTCAAGATTTAATTTTTGTTTCTAAAACTTAAATTTTTTTTTTTTTTGACAGAAATTTTGGGATTACATTGAATAATTCAACGCTGTTCGTATTCGACCTTAGAGAAATCATATATTTAAAAAAGACATATCTCTAATAAACTTTAATCGTTTTGTTGTATAATTGACTGTAAGAGAAGAGAGGCGTTGTGCAATGTGTTTCCTTACTATTAAGTTTATTCTCTTCTCTTACTTTTCATCGAAATTTTTGGATTATGTTCCATGAAAGTCTATTTATAAATACGTTAAAATCGCATTATTTTTGTTCGATCTCAATCGATTGAGAATTCGAGACTCGATCGTCATGATTTGGAACTAGCAGTATCCTCAATACATGAATGACCATTTCGATAGCGATACGATCTTAACTTCGGAGTTAATTCAGGATCTCTTTGACAGATTCAAACCTAATTTGCAGGATCGGTAAAGGTATTTAAAATATGCGATTTACATTAACCTGAGTGCTCAGACATATTTTAGAACCAACTTTATCCGTTACGGGTCATTATAAAGTCATCATAAAAAACCTCAATTTTGTTTTTATTTTGTAATCACATTTTTTTACACAGATCTTCTAGATAATACAGTAACTGTTTATATGTATGAACAGAAGAAGATTCTCTCTTTCCAACTACTTCAAGATCATCGAAATCAGATAAATTTAAGACAAGATACGCAACTTCAAATCTAAACGTAATTTTGTTGTTTAAAAACTTTAAGCTGAAAAATAAAATATTTGATGATATTTTCAATATAAAGGTTTTGTGGTGCGCTGAAGCAATAACTGCCAAAATTTTTTGGTGTGAAAAAATCTATAAGGCTTGTTTACCCTCTAATGTTAAACACTTTATTTAATTTATTTGACAAAAAAGTAATTATTTTTAAAACTTAGTATTTGTCCTTTAATGTACTCATAAAAATAAATGTTTTGGTGTGAAAACTACTTCAATATCAGTCTCCAAACTCGAGATATAAAATAAAGCGATTTAAGGGTGTTTTATTTTTTTTTCTCGACTCCAACCGTTGGAACCATAAAAAATTTGGTTAAATTCGTTGACCTATTGACTGTGCCCTCACCTTCTGAGTCACGTAACGAAGATGTACCATAACTAACACTATTAAAAAGTTAACATATTTTATATGCACATAAAAAATATTGATTCTTGTATAGTAAGAAATATTTTCATCACGCATGATGCCATTAGCAATATGCGCTATGTATAAAATCAATAAATTACCAAAGCTTTAGCTGTGAAAAAAAAAATTAACGAAATTTAACTCCACTATTTTATAATTGAGTGGTATCACTTTTTTATGAGCTATAACGCAGGATTTTTTAAAAAGACTTATATTATTTTAATATATTTAAATAGTAAATAAAAATATACGTTTTTGTTAAATAAATTGTGCAAAAATTCGTAGGATTTTAAAATAATTAAATTTAAAATTGGTGGTTGATTCTGGTTTCTTGAGAGCGTTTTTTTTCCAAGTCTTTTACGAAAGAAGTTGGACAAGCTTAATTCAATAATCTAATAGCTTAAGTGAATAAATATCGATTTTATAATGTTCTTTCCAAAGGTGTAAGTTTAGTTACAAAAGTACTGACAGAAACACGTAGATGATTGTTAATCATAAAATGAGGGTTAGTAACATTCTTCGGCTTACATTTTTAAATACACAGATCCACTGTTTGAGAACTACTAAAACAAAAGTAGTTTAAGTATGAGTCGACTTACCCAAGTACCTGGGCTTATGACCAACTATTGGACTCATTCCACTCGAAACCTGATCGTCTACTGACAGAACTGCATTCCCAATCCAAACAATAATGGTGTCGAAGAAGAAGAAGGGGTTGATCCTACCCCTTCTGCACTGATCTGTCCAGTCATGATGGGCCTTATGTAAACCAACGAACAATGATATTGTGCATCAATGCTCTTGACATGAGGGAATAGTAGTATTTAAATTATCGGCGCTTCATATTAGTAATGAATACATTAGAAAATATATGATTGATTGGCAACTAATGGATAAAAGCAACTCTATCGTCAATATTGTTTAAGTTGTTGAGAAAGCTTTGGAAAACATCTCCTTCGGTTTCTAAACTCGAATTCAATGGTCTTTTGGATAATCTAAAATTATATTCATCATAATCATATCTCGGAAAGCAAGTATGATACATTGAACGAATTCCAAAGAGAAAACTTACCCAAATATCTAGGCTTGTGACCGGCTATGGGACCCATTCTGTTCGAAGTCTGGAACTCTACTGATAGAACTCGAGTATTGAACCTACCAAAATAATTCTGTTTTCCGGAAGGCTCCCTCCCTATGCCAGCCAGTCGGAGACCTTCTCGATCTGCACAAACCTGCCAACCTTCCTCCAAATGAACAGGAATTGGAAATACTTTGTCGGTTCCGCGTACATTATCTCAAAGTTGGCCTTGATAATGACCCGTCTAGCTAATGAATATTTTTTTTATTCGAGCTCAGTTAAAACCAACAATATCATAAATGACAAAGAACTGGACTTCACTAGCTAACTAATTGTGATTTCTCAACGATTAGTGTAAAATTTCGGTGAATTTTGTTCATGATTTTGAATTTTGATGTTTATTTTGTAACATTTGTTAAGGACTGAAAATTATTTAGTGTTTTCTCTGAAGCAGTTACTTTTTTCCCTGAAAATGTCCGAACGTTCTATTAATAAGCGATCTTTAACATCTTCAGTATAAAAATATATCCTGCAATATAGCAAAAGTTAATTAATTTGGTGCGATAATAATGGATGATTGGGAAGGTTTAGATCAAAGATTTCTGTCTACCAATTCAGTCGGGACCAAGACTAATCGAGAAATGGACGTGTTCAACAACTGAGACAACTTTTCATATACTCGAAAAATAACAAATTGAACTCTTTCACAAATATGATGACTGAACGGATTGCGAAACTCCGTATCATATTCATTCTTCACGCATAAAGATTAAATTCCCAAGTAGATATTTACTCACAAGAAGAATGTACACAAATATTTTAAACCAGTCAGAAAAATGGACATGCAGTGGAAGAAACCCCTTGAGATGCATGATAATACTACCTTTGAGGCAACTTAATTTTCCATTGAATTTGGTTACTGTTTTTCCATTAAACTTTTCATCGGAATTTCCATTTACTTTTTCACTAACACTGCCATTTAAGTGTCCATTTAAGTTGCCATTTAAGTGTCCATTAATATTTCCATTCATTGTTTGTCCTAAAAAACAAAAAAGAATATATAATTATTTATTAGTTAAAAATGATTTTTTCTTTTTTTTTAACAAAATCTCAATGGCCGAGATTTTGAATTGGCTTAAAGAAACATGCTATTGTTTTTTTTTTACAGTGTTCCTGTAGAATGAAAAAAGAAAAAAAATCGATTTTTTGTCGATATGGTCCCCATTTCACCAGTTAGTTTATTACTTGCGGAGCTTGAATATTTATTTTCCATATTTTTTTAAATTATCTGAAAAGCGATCAAATTTTCTAAACGTAATAGTTAGTACCTAGTAACAAATTGTGACGTTAATTCATGTTACAATTTCTCAAACAAACTGAAACATATGTCGTCATAATAAAGTAGGTAATTTTGTTTAAGTTTGTTGTTTATTTTTTTATGCAAGCTTGCACAGAAAAAACATGCACCACGTAAAAAAAAAAAAAAAAATGCAAAGGTTCACAGGTTTGTCTATAGTTAAAACAATTTATTAAATTTAATAGTTAATTTTAAAAATAACATTATGATGCTATATGCAGAAATGTACATTTTTCTGGTGTAGATATAAGGAGTGTAAATACAACCCATTATTCATTATACGATCCAGAATAACGTTAATGTAAATCAAAATTGATCATTTCATAATAAGCTATTTTGCAGTTTTGATATATAATTATTATGTGTTTTAGATTAATTTATTAATGTCTTAATTTACTTTGTTTTAATTTAATGTTTGATTTATTAAGGTTTTAGTTTAATTTATTATTTTAATATTTTATTTTGTTTTATAAAGCACTTTTATGAATAACTAAATTTTTTCGAAGGTTCTCTTGTTTGAATAATTTTTAGTGATTCAGTATATATTATATTTGAACCCTTCATATTTTCTTAAAATATTTTTTAAAATCATTTCATTTCGGTGACGTTTCGGACTTCATCATTGTCCATTTTCACAGTTATATTTTACATTTTATTCATATTATTTATGACATATTATGCATACGTGCATCAGTCATTTTTAACTACATATAATTGCTATTAACGAATTTGATCAACTACAAGATTATATATATATATATATATATATATATATATATATATATATATATATATATATACACATACATACACACACACGTATATATAAAAACGTTTATTTTTTTTGAAAATTATAAATTATAATTTTAAAATATCCACTTTTAAATTCCTTTTAAAAAAAATCCACTAACTTATATCGTTATATGTTGTCATTTTTGATTAGGTTTCCTGCATTTTTATTATATAATCTTTTTCCTTATTTATTTTCATTATCATAAAATTTTATTTTGTTAGGATGATTCCTGTAATTATGTTTTTATATTCATATTTATCTATTTTTTCACTCGTCGTCATTAGAATGAGTGATCATTCTGTTTACTTTTAAAAAGAAACTATTGACTTTTGACAACTATGGTTCATGATTTTTATAGTCTACCTGCTATAATTGACATCAGATGAAAACATATTATTATAATATATGAAAACATATTATATTTTACAAAATATTAGTTATTGAAAACTGGATAATACGAGGAAAAATTACCGAAAACTTTTTTGGATTTTTTTTTCAAATAGTGGTGAAGTGGTTCATTCTTTATAGCTCTCAGACTTCAAACGGAATCCTTTTTCTAGTTAAAATGATCAAGATCACGAGAGTAAAATCCAAGTCTCTTTCGACGATTAGGATATGCCAGCATGCCATTTTTAATGCCAATTCCCTGAAAATGGTTGTAGTAGAAATCATTAATTCTGTTCTTTTGAGCTAAAATATATTAACGAACATGAAAAAATAAACTTAGTTTTAGAGTTCTTATTTGTCTATATTCAATAATTGATTTTATACTCGTATATTCAGCAATATATTTCAAAACTCTCAATGTAGTTTGAAATTCATCAACCCCCTTCAATAATTTACTGTAAAAAATATTTGTGAAAAATTACGATAAAAACTTCAAGTTTAAATATTTTCACATAAGCTATCCGGGATTAACAGAATTATTTTTTCGTGATGCATATTAATAGATCAATTTTCTGTCTCATGTAAACCGTACCTTATAAAAGTTTTCCACAATGCTCGAGTGTTTCTATGATAATACTTGGCTAATTAGACATGATTATTATTAATAATATATAAAACAAACGTTTCTATATTAGAATTTTTTTTAATACAAGATAATTGCTTGGCAGAAGAAGAAAACCACGAAGGACTGGTTGCGGTAATAGCGACCCTGGCCCAAAATATTTTTTTGCTGTCATTTAGCGTATTGTTTAACTTTTTGTTTTATAATGAGCTCATTATTCTGGCATAACTTCTTATTTGAGCACCAAAATTTTCTCATTTTTAGGCTAGTAATATGATTTAATCTTCGGATTTTTTTTATCCAGTAAAATTTCGATTAACCGTCATAGCCGGGACCAAGAATACGATGGTTAAGCGAATAGACGGATAAGAGAAACACCATTAGAAAAATACTTTAACCTATAAATAACAATAAATTGACTCTACTTTTACTATAAATATACATTAAACATGTTTCCAACATAAAAAAAATTGTTTAGTAAATAACTGCAAATGTTTACAGTAGAAAAATAACAAGTATTTAAGTAATATGTAAGCATATTTACAAATCCTTCAAATTTATTTCTTTTTAATTTTCTTGGAAATTACTTTTCTCATTCTTGTTCCCCTACTTCCTGTTGAACAATAATTCCGAGATTCTGATTCTATGGATGTAATTAGCTTACTAAAGTGTATATTTTTCTTTTTAAAAAACTAATATGACTTTCTCAAATAATTTTCATCTAATGAAATGAATTTCCGCAATAGCCCACGAAGGGCATGGTGATGTCTGATTCTCGATATTTTCTTATTGGGAGACTCTGTGTTGAACATTTTCTCCAACTGCCTGATTTTCCTCCTTATTATTGCCAGCTACAGCTACACATATTTGTTTTCTTCCAGACAAAGTCATTAAATTTTCAGTCATTTATAATTTAAGTAATCAGTAAACACTTGACAAAAATTTTTGATGTGTGAGAATATACAGAACTCAACAATGTATACTATTGACTTAATTTCATAAATAGAATCCAGAAGGATTCTTATATTCTAATTTCTTTTTTGGGTATATATAGTTTAAAAATGTTTTGTATAAAAACACTTTTTTTTTCTCATCATATTGACTGGATCACGATAAGCGGTGAAGAACAGTTTACCTCATTGAAAAAAATTATTAGAAGCTTCAGCAATGAAATTAATTGCCTCGAATAAGTGAAAAAGAATAGAAAGACTCTGGTTCACTTGTTCTACATTAATCCACTGCGCGATTATACTTGCATTAATGTAATGCAAGTATATATAAATGTAATGACATTTATATATACACGAAATAAAGGTGTCTGCGATTTTTCTACGATTAAAAAAAAAATAAATAAAAAAACAATGATCACCACATAGTGTGTACTTCTTCATTGACTACACCCTCCGATCAACCTCCCGTTAAGTAATGGGATGTATCTTATTATATTGATCTGTTTGTAACTTTAGACCTTAAGATCTTTTAAATCCTAAGGAATAACTTTGATTTATAGTGCTTATGTGCAATTAAATTTCAATTACTTTATTCTGCCGTCATAAGCTAAAAGGTCCTAATTCCAAATCATATTTTAAAATATATTTTTATATTTTACCCGAATTGGTCTAAAAACTGAACCTTTCTATAACATTAGAAATCCCTAAAAATCAATGATTAGGATCTATCCATTGTAATTAGGAGTTCCTAACGTCATAAAAAGGAGTAGCTTTCAGAGCAATTCGGGTATACTACAAAGATCCATTTAAAAAAATGATTTTACACCACATCACTAACACAAAGCCCCTATGAATGCTTACACAATTAAAGCGGAAAATTACACCGTTGGATGCTAAATATCCTGAAATAGTTTTATGTGATGGTTTAAGCATGTGCAGGAGCTTAGTCAATAACCATTAAAGTTGTGTCAGTAAAAAGATAGATTTATTATTAAATCTATCATCTGTTAAATTAAAAAATAACGGCTGATCTGTATACACGATTACATAGCCTTTTTATCAGTCATATTCCCTATTTATTTTACTATATATATTCACCATGAAGTTCACTATATACTTTATATTTAAGACATTGTTTAAAATATAAATACTTTAGCTAAATACAAAGTTCAAATACTCCTTTATCAATCGTTCTACTATTTTGACGTCTTCTAGAAATATGCTTTAAAATTTCTCATTTTAATGAGACAAAAAAATAAAAAAATGTTTTAACAATACGCTATAAAAAATATAGCCTTGTGTCTTCCAAATCTACTTATTTTCAATTCCTCTCTACGTATCCAAAAAAAAAATATCATTTTCAAATTTACCAAGAACAGCATCTATTCCAAAATCTTTTACAGCAGAATTCACATTATTTTTTTTTTTAATCACAGCAATTCACATCATAAGATCTTTCTTTGAAATCTAAGTTCAAGTAATTTTACAATGCCAGATTAATTTGGGAAACTTTAATGATTTTATATAACCATCGGTTTTTATGACAAAAATCGTCTTAAAACATTGAGGTTCTTAACCAAAACTGCAGAACTGTCTTTATGGGGTCATTTATAATGAAAATCTAAAATTAAAAACAAAACGTTTGCATACAGATCTACGATAGAATATGGTAAAATATTAATTTTTTTTACTCCAGACTTTGGAATGACTGACAATAAGATAGATATCATTAAACATTTTATCAGAACTAAATATATATATGAAATATAAATTAATTGAAATACATTTATTTCAATTTTATATATTTTTTTTTCTAAAAATCTGATCCAAATGAATCATAACTGGAGTCAAGAAGTAATTCAGGAAGCACGTAATCAGCAGAACTACGTTTTATTTTACTATAAAATGATCTGTATAAAGTTAGAACAGTAGTGGATTTATGCACAGGCGGATTAGTCATTTACCTCCTAGAGTGGCAATTTTTGGAAGAGCGGAAAAATTTTAATGATATTGTTTTTTTTTATTCAAACGAATTTATAATAAGTATGAAAAACAGCTCAGTCAAGCACACATAAATATAAAAAATTATCTCCAATTTGTTTTAACTATATAACTATTTAAAAGATAAGAGACAAAAAAGGATAGAGAAGGCGGATTATCTTTGAGCGGTAGTACAACTAATCCGCTTCTGATTAAGAATTATAGAAAAAATGCAAATATCAAAAAAAAAAAGAAGAAGAAAAAAATAGAATAAACTAGGTAATGAAAACAATTTAAACAAATTATAGAAAAAATGCAAATATCAAAAAAAAAAAAAAAAGAAGAAGGAAAAAAATAGAATAAACTAGGTAATGAAAACAATTTAAACAAATTATAGAAAAAATGCAAATATCAAAAAAAAAAAAAAAAGAAGAAGGAAAAAAATAGAATAAACTAGGTAATGAAAACAATTTAAACAAAAACAACGGAGGTGGAACGAACTGGCCAGAAGGATTGACATTAATAACTAGATCACCTTGGCAAACCTTTAGACTGAGTCGCTCGTATCAGCTGCACTCAATGCCCAAGGTTTGATCAGATCTCAGATTGAGATTGAAGGTTTGAGAATGATTATTTATTAGTTAATATACAATAGAAATTACGACAATCTCTTTGAAATGCAACTGTGAAGGACTATAAATATCTCAATTTAAGCAATTGTTTATTACAATATGAATAGCTACACAAGATACAAATATAGACACACACACACAAGATTTAAAAGACTCCTTTGTCCTTCATCAATAGGTACTAACTGAATTCCAAGTAATTTAAATAAAATTTTACATTCCTATATATTTATTAGAAAAACAAATAAGTCGTTAGCTGATATCATAATGCTTATTTATTATTATTTTTCCCGAACAAATACACTTTTGCACTGTCATCAAATGGGGTTGAGGCTGCATTTTAATTCTGTTTCATAACAAGGTTCTGTGGGACTCGGGAATGTCTGATATATATATATATATATATTTGAGTGTGTATTGTTCCCTCTCCCCGCTAACATTTGGGCACTTCCAGCTGTTCCCTGTGCATCAAATTAGTTGAAATACGGTAAATGTATGGTTGTTTTCTTGGTAGAACTATAACATAGAAGTGGGGATAAATTTCAGTCGAAGTTTCGACATGACCAAATGTTTTTAAGGTTTTGCACGCTTCTACCGCCCCTCCTGGACTGAAAATTTGTATTTGTATTGAGCTGGTTTTAGAAAAGTGTCTTTTGGGGGTCTCAACTTTTTACTTCCACACCCGCTATTTTGATATCAATTTTGTATTTTAATGAAAATACGACCTTCGTGGCGGAGCTGTGGTTCTCACGGCTTTTTGGGAGTATATTTTTTTTATAATATTTATCCCTTTGTCTGATTTGGAATACATTAAATCATAATTAATGTTTGATTTAATACACATGGATGGATTGCATTATCGCCACGGATGGTAATTTTACAACTCATTTTTCTTTACAATTATCCAAGGTGTTAAAGTTATGGCCATCAGTCGAGAATTGCTTTTCGTAATATAACTTAATTCATACTTTTTGGAGTATTAATCAAAGTTATAATTTTTACAATCTGAGAATAAAAAAAAGATTATTAAATAATTTAGTCCTGTCGTTCTTGATATTGTCAAATATCTCGAATATACCTTCATTACCTGCTGAATAGTTTTCGTTAAAAATTTAAGGCTGTTTAGTAATTAGTTCAAAATCGTGAAAAACCAAAGAGCTGAAAATAGTATCACTGATAACCTAATTTTTATTTGATGTTACCAAAGCCGCTAAACATTGTATACAGCTTGCTTGCAATTTGGACCCGGATTTATTAATGTAAATGCGAAATAATTATAATGCAACTAAGTTAAGCCTTGAAGGATTACATATAAATATGAACAACATAATAAATGTTGGTTAAAATTGGCAAACCGGAAGTGTTACTACACTTGAAGGTCATGTTAGACTTTCATCAAAAATTATAAATATAATGTAAAACATCTAAGAATTGGTAAATTAGACTTTTATATCAATATAAATAATATAATAGATTTTGATTGAAATTGAAGAGCCGAAATTGGTACTTTACTTGAAGGTCACAATAAACTTACAACAAAAGGTTTATTGACATTTAATACACAGATACATGGTATATCTGTGATAAAGGTTATAAACAAGATTTTTTTTCACTATAATTAAACAATTTTATTACTTGTTTTAAGGGTTAAAATTGACTGTAAATACTTTTTTTCTCGACATTTGTGAGCTGAAAAATTCTGCAGCAGGAGAATAAAATATAAGTTAAGCGGGTTCTTCCGCTTAAAACGTTGAAACCGTCGATTTCCAATATTATTGGAATTATTAGTGACATACATAGACAGCTCTAATATTGATTATTAGAATTTTAATTATTATCTTAGGAACATGTCACTAACTGGAAGAAAACGTCATATAATAACGGAATGAGACCTCCAGAGACAAGAGCTTATGTGTGTGTGTCAGTATGTGTCAATGAATGTCGCGACGCCGAGTGTCATTTTTGAGATACAGTTACCTTCGGAAACTAGTAACCAAATTCAGAGTCACTTTTTTAGTCACCAATTTATAGTTAAATAGGCGTACAAGGAAGTCACATCAGATATTTTATTTGATGGATTCCAATCCTAATAACATAACATAATAACTATTTAAACAACTATCCAGTCCTAAATCATAAATAGTTCTATAATAATTTAATTTATAATTATAGATTTATTTATTTTATCTTTAAGGCAATTGTGCGAGGACGTGACGGCCGAGTACGTTGGGGCGAGGGTCCCAGAGTGCCCGGTTCGGAACGTTGTGGGTTCGATTCCCACCTGGGCCAGTTAATATTTATTTCGTGGCGATCCCGCGAAATGAATCTTGACACTCCCACTCTGGTTAGTACGCGGCGGTGACGTAAAAGTAGCCGTCAGGGGTTGGCAAAAAGGACCATAAGGCCCACTTGCCGGACTAGTTCCCCCCACCATTACCAGTACCAGTAAAGCAATTGTGAGCAACTCTCTTCCTTATTTCTTTAGTATGTATTCCATATTAGAACCAACGTTTCGGGGCTATTTGCCTCATCTTCAGGGTTCAATCTTATTATTATTAATAAAAGCAATCCTACGCTCAGCTTTGTCGACTTTCAATGATTCACCGATATCAGTTCATATTGCAGTGCTAATACAGTTGGCAGATAAGGTAATAAAAAATTAAATAAAAAATAAATAAAAATAATAATAACAAATAAATAATAAATAAAAGAAAATAAATAAGTTAAAATAAAAAAAAGAAACTTAGGATTATATTGCTTCAATCTGATTATTCTTAGTTATATTAAAGTTAAAGTACGTAGTAACAACTATTTTATCCATCGCCAATACTGAATGAATTCTTAATTATTTAAGTAAAATTTTACATTTCTATACGGTTATTAGAAGAAAAATAATGATATAACGTTTTGTTTGGATTCTCGCCAGTAATAATTAAAATAAAATAAAATTCTCTCTTTTTTGTTTTGTTTATTTTTGCTTCAGTTGTAAATAACTTTATTTTCTCAACTATCAGCTCTACTCATTTCTCAGATTCAGGTTAAATTTTTTAAACCTTTAGGCTGATGTCGAATATGGTAACTTTCATATTTTAGTAGATTTTTTTAAAATCTCAGATAACTATTTTTTTAAAATCTCAGATAATTATTTTATTTTTTACTAAAATCGCATCTAAATGGATTGTGTTTCCTAAAGAATTGAAATGAATTTCGAGAAAATTCTATAGACCATTATCAAAATCATACATATGGAACTTTTTCAGCAGATCCTTCAGTAAAAAAAAAAAATTATAACTATTGATTATTCTTAGAACTAATATTTAATTTAGGAACACGGACTTTGTCAACAGACTGACTTTATTTTGGTAAATAATATCCAAAAATAAATATGTCTGTCAGTCATTATAGGCTTTATCTGTTACATAATAAGGTCGTAAACATCTTATTGGTGTGATTTATATCGAAAAGAAATCATAGATATAATATACCAATGATTAATTTTTATTTATTGGAATCCTGAATTATAATTAATCCTGAATTAGCTAGCTTGCAATTTGGATTATGTAAGTGTGAAGTAATTATTATCCAACTTAGTTAAGTGTTGAAGGAAATTCTTCAAACTGATCTATGTCAATTTTGAATTATTATTTTCAAAAACGAACTTTTGCAACTACACAAAAAATCAAAAATAAACAATTTAAAATACAGCTTGGTAATACATATTAAACTAAATGTACATGTAACTAAACATAAATCAGTATTATAAAATATTTATGAGTTATTATATGAATTTCATTAAGACAAGAGATCAAATACATGTTTATACTCACCAAGGTTTAAGCAGATTATATCAAACAGAAATCAATGTAACCGTTTCTGTTTGATATAATCTACTTAAGCCTTGGTGAGTACCAACATATATTTGATCTCTTGTATTAATTAAATTCATAATTCATAAATGTTTTATAATATTAATTTATATTACATTTAATTTAATATGTATAATAATACCAAACTTTTAAATTGCTTATTTTTTAATTTCTGTGTGTTTTTAGAACTGAAGATGAATGCATAACATTTGAAAATATTTTATTCTAATTAGATTGATCCTTCAATGCCCTACGTCAACCTTGTATTTTATTTAATATTTTTTTGTTTTAGTTTAATGAATCAAATCCTAATTATATAATAGAATACGATCAACGCTTCTGTTTACACAATTGCCTATTACTAAATCAGAAATAACATGAATATATCAGAATTAACTTAGCCTTTTGTCATTAGTTGTAAAATCATTATAGCTTCCTTAAGACTAAATCATTATTCAACATGAAGTGCTTATGCAACAACAGCTATGAAGGGGTTTAGATTCGTTCGATAGCTAAAATCCAAACATTTTAATCATCTGTATAAAATAACAAGAAAAATCGATGATAAAACTTCATACGAAGCTATTATTTTAGCATTTACTTGTTTAAATTAATTTACTCCTCTGGTGACGACAGGACAATATATTATCGTCAAATCTGAGTAAATTAAATTAAACAAATAGTAAATAATGAATACTAAGGTAAATAATTTAAATATTTCAAGTGCATTTTAAATATTTCCTTGGCAGTAAGCGAAAGGACAATTTTTCGATACAAATCAATAGGGACAATTTTTCGAACCTAATAAATAATGCCAATATATATTATTCATTATTAATCTTTTATGGTCATTTATTAATCGGATTCTGATAAATGTGCATGAATTACGTGCAAACTCTTATAATTGCTTTCATGTAATTTGTATTTTTGAACTAGTATTTAATTAGTCTCTGATTGTTTTGTAAGTATCAACATTTTCAAAATGTTATAATTTCCTATTTTGCCTAAAACTGTTCTTTACAGGATTTTAAGGCTAATAAAGTTATTTGTAGTCATTTTAAAGAAAAAGGTGAATGAAGGAGTAAAAGGAATGAGAAACTAATTCAGGAAAGTTTATTTATAAAAAATAAATTAATAAATGAGTAAAAAATTGGCGTTTTTATGAGTGAAATTCTTTCACGAAATTTAAACTTTTGTTATAAATATATATTTTTGAAAATACAAAAGTTTTGAAATATTTGTTTTTTTTTTGTTGTTGTTTTTTTATTAAAACTTGGAATACAAATAATACATCAAGTTTAATTTAATGTCTCAATATTAAATAATTATTTAATTTTTATAAACATTGAACTCGACAAAGCTGATTTCTATTGAAGTATCGTTAATTATTTTTATGGTATTTTTGGTGTAGCATGTTGGTTTATCTGACGCCGAATAACTGCTAAGTATACAATAACTTTTCCCATCGTTTGGACCGAACACTTCATGAATATGTATAATGTATTCAATACAGTATTCTTTACTTCGAAATTTCGTAAATAAAATAGCAGAAAAAAATCTGTATTCAGTATTCACTCATATTCTTTAAATAAAACTTTTCATTTTAGTCCTAAAATTAATTCTACATTCGTATCTCTGTATGTTGATTTATTTATATATTCCATAGGTAGAGGATATCGAAATCAAAGATAGATGGAATTCAATATGTACTCTTTTTCATCTTATACAATTTACAACAAATACGTTAAAATATATCTTCCAAAGTCAAACAAAAGTACAATTTTCGAATATCAACTGTTTACTAAGCCAGGTGCTCTGAGATATTCAAGCTATGTTGACAGGTGGTTAAGTTGGTTGATTTTCTGTGGATCCAACATACCTGCAAAGTGGAGAAGTCAGTAAAGGAATTTAGAATAGTTTTACCACTGAGGAACAGGTGCTTAGAACATGGGTAACAACGTCACTGCCAGCTTTCCAGTGATAATGTGAGGGGAACCCCGGGCCACTGGGAAAACCTTCAACTGACCAGATTATTGTGCGCTTTCAGAAAACTTTCCTGAATCCGAAAACATCGTCATATTATAGATAGGAACTTTGTCAATTCCCAAATTAGAACATTCAAAGGATTTGCTTCCTGAATAGAAGTTTGTTTTTGGAAATAAAAAAGAAGGACGATTGAATCGTTTATTAATCAAAATAAATGACTTTTCATTAATTAACTATTTATTTAATAAAGTAAAAATAATCATTAATAATAATATATACATCCTTGCTAAAATAAAAATAAAAACTTGTGAACTAAATAACTTTCATATCGGGAACTCATATTTACACCAATATTAAATGCATAAATAACTCTTTTAATCTAGAAGAGCAACGGCAATGTTATTATGTCATAATTATAAAAAAAAAAATCGTCAATATTCTTCTCATTTTTTTTTCTGATTCTCCAATATAGTTAACTATTTTAAACTGGGTGGGTAATGTTTGTGGATGTACCCACGATACAGTGCTTGGCAGAATTTGCCAACAAAGTTGTACCAAGAACTTGTTTCTGTTAGGTAAGAGTTGTACAAGACAAGGTCAAAATTCAACCACTGTCCTTTTACTCGCTCACATAATCTTTCGCATAAATATATCCTTATTTTATTTATTAAGAGTGAATCATTTTAGAAATTACCACATCAAAATAAATGCTGTTCTTCCACACTCCCTCTTTCTATATACAGATACAAACACACACGAAACGGTTGAAATGAAAGTATGACAAGACAAAAAAAAATAGACAAATCCAGTTTCACACACTTAATGTTTATTTAAATATTTAATGTAAACGTCTAGTGCGCAGCTATAAATTTAAAAAAAAAAATTGGATATATTAATTAGTTTGGTATGTGTGTGCTTAAAATTACATTGGCATAATATACATTTTTTTTTAAAAATAAGATAGCTTCTGGGAGATAGTTTTTCTATAAAAATAAATATACTTATATGAAGTAATTGCTAAAACATAAGGCAAATAAAAAACTCGCACATCATTGCTTTAAATTTGAGGAGTTTACTTCCAAAGGTTAATGTATCTCACAAAAAGTATTAGGGGAAATATGGAGGGAAAGCAAATTTTCATTGAAAATATTGATTTTTAACATCTATTAGGCAGAAGAAAATTTAAGTATGTATCTTAGGAGTACTAAAACAATATTTGTCAAGTGTTTACTTCTCATTTTCAGGGAACATTATTTTTAATCTTCAGTAATGTCTAAAACACCTAAATAATCAACATTTTAATACTTAGCACACCTTAGTTTTTTGTTTTTTTAAAAGTAATTAACTTATGGCTTGTAGATCAGAAGCACTTATTATGTACTTGATTAATAACGCACTCAAAAAATATTTCAATTAGGATTTCGAGTTCATAATTAGAATGATAAATACATAAAATAATTAACGAAACCTAAACTTATACATAATCAAAGATAAGCTTGTTTTTTGTTTTTTTTCAGAAAGAATGGAATTACATTAACTTGTTCGTAAAGACATATAAAATAACCTTAAGTGCAATTTTTTTTTATCCTCTCGAGTTATTCCTATCCTCTTTTTTTATTACAAGATTTTATGACGAAATGAAAGGTTGTTATTGAAATTAATCTGTTGATTTGAATTTGAATGTCTAAAACACCTAAATAATCAACATTTTAATGTTTAACACACCTTAGTTTTTTTTTTAATGTAATTAACTTTTAGATCAGAATCCATAAGTTAGTACTTGATTAAAATGCACTCAAATTCACCTGAAATAAAGTTAATAAATAATTGTTAGGTGTAGAATATAAATTTATCAAAATAATCTTTGTTTTTGATAACTGGATATATTTATTAACTTTTGATAGAAAGGCCCTCATTTGTATAGTCTACAAAACAATCATCTCAAAACTGTAATCTACAATCTAGACATTTATCCAATCTGGCTGGTATCTCTCTCCCTCTCTCACTCTCTCTCTCTCTCTCTCTATATATATATATATATATATATTTATATATATATATATATATATATATATATATATATATAAATATATACATATATATACATATATAAATTAAATTAAGCTGGGAAGTGATACTGAAGTTGTCTGCACCTTCTATTGCAGAACAATTGAGTCAGATATTGATGATTAATTGTACAAGAGGAATTAGACCAGCGGAAAGTGTTGATGAGAACAAAGATCTAAAATGACCCATTGTGCACCACTCGAAAGTTACAATAATGTCACATCCCTGAATATCTATTTATTTCAGGAATGTTATTATATCTTGGGAATTATTTTCTCTCAGGTGCCAAATATATAAAATAAATTATTTTTGAGAGTCGTGAAATGTGGTAAAACTTAATTTTATAAAAATTGGCTAATCTGTCTGTTACCGTTTATTGATAATAATGACTTTTGGCGTTTTACCGTTTAAATGAAATTTTATTTTCTCCTAGTTCATCAATAAAAAATATTGCATTTCAATCTCACCATTATCAGAGCATAGAATTATTTCATCACAGTTTTGTAAGCTGAAAGCTTTCTTGAAAAAAAGGTTTAAAAAAAAAAAAAATCTTTTTTTCTGATTTGGCAATACCATTTTCCTTGTAACTATCACTGGTATGTCAATATATTAGGAGTACTAAAATAATATTTGTCAAGTGTTTACTTCTCATTTTTAAAGAACATTATTTTCAATCTTCAGTAATGTCTAAAACACCAAAATAATCAACATTTTAATACTTAGTACACCTTAGTTTTTTGTTTTTTTTAAAGTAATCAACTTATGGCTTGTAGATCAGAAGTACATATGTACTTGATTAATAAAGCACTCAAAAAATATTTTAATTAGGATTTCGAGTTCATAATTAGAATGATAAGTACATAAAATAATTAACGAAACCTAAACTTATACATAATCAAAGATAAGCTTGTTTTTTTTTTTCAGAAAGAATGGAATTACATTAACTTGTTCGTAAAGATATATAAAATAATCTTAAGTGCAATTTTTTTTAATCATCTCGTGTTATTCCTATCCTCTTTTTTTTATTACAAGATTTTACGACGAAATAAAAGATTGCAATTGAAATTGATCTGTTGATTTGAATTTAATTTGTGTTACGGCATTTTAATTTCGATTAGCCACGTGGATCATTTATAACTTCATATTATTATTTTTCATTCTGACGCATTTACATTAAGTAAGAGACTAAAGAAAAAATGTACTAATTTTGAAATTTAAGCAATGCATTTAGTGAAGGAAAACGTGAGGGGTTCCGTTACTCTCAATCGGATCGAATTTTCATTATCGACACGTTCTATATGTCGGCCATTCATCGAAAATAGGGAGATTTTCCAACAATTTTCTTATTACTTGAGATAGCGCTGTATTTATTTTTTTATTGATAACAATTGCATCTCAGATATAGTTGTGAAAATATCGCATCGTAATTGTTTATATAAACCAAAATATTCCAACTTCCAAAAGTGAGGGGATGAGAGTATGTGTGAGGGAGTGAACATAGAAGAGCTGGGGAGTGAGGATGAGGGAATATTGTTTAGTACACGGAATATAATAACAACAAATTAAAAAATTATAGTTTTATTGAAATATCGTTAGTTTCAATAATATTTAGTTAAATTATACATTATTATTTTTAAATAATTACAAAGCATACGAGATAAATTAATTTTAACCTCTTAATAAAGCAAATGAATTAGAGATATATTGAATGAAATCATTTTTTTATTATAATAATAAAGTAAAGGAGTGAGGTTTTTGGACATATTCATTGTTAACTGATTAGGCATTAGCTTTTACACATCACCAAAGTCCATAAAACCTGAAAACTAGAATTTAAATTCATCAAATATTAACTTGCCATCTCTATTCTATGAGGAGGTAAGTGAATGAGGACCACCAAACGCACTGCACATTTTTTAGCTTATCTCACAGTCACAGCATGGTAATGGAGGATTCTTTTAACATCGGTTTTAATTTGGTTCGGAGGTAACTGGTAAGGCTTACCAACTGTTTTCCACAGCTTTAGAAGGCGATGAGCTTACTATGCACTCATTTTTGAAAAAAAAGTGAAGAAGCGTGCTACATCACCAGGAGACGAGCAATTAATTTAAATAATTATCAACGTAATTATTCAGACGAATTTGTTCCTCTTTTCTGAAATTACTGAGCTTCTTTTCACACCTAATTTATTTTGATAGCGATAGGTTATGTTTTATGTCAGCTAAACAAAGTCAATGTTGAAAATCCAAATAATTGTACACCTGAGGGAGCGAGGATTTAAAATATGTTCACATATGCTATTAAAATTATAAATCAAATATAAGCTATTGATACAATGAATTTAGAATATTCTAAACGCTACTGAACAGTATAAGGTTGTACGCCAAGTACAATATAATAAAAAATTAAAATAAATTAATTATAAATAAAATGAAATGAAAAATGAAAATTATAGTAAAACATCTGCTGAAGGGACAAGACATACCAAATAGACTATTATCATTGTTAATTAAAGTATAATAAGTGTGGCGTATAAATTTAATTGCTAATCCTTCATCCTCACGATGCTGACTGAATCCTGTTTCAGAACTGACCTCTTCGGAGAAGTCTTCAAGGTTTTCTTGAAATCCAATATTTGTTTCAAAGATTTGTAGTTAGTGACTTAGCAACGGCGCTACTGTATGAAGCAATATTTGCAATGCAACGCTATAATAGACTAATATTTAAAAAAATAAAGTTTTTACAAATTATATTATATGTATATATATATATATATATATATATATATATATATATATATATATATATATATATATAAACATATATATATATATATTTATTTCTGGACGAATTTTACTTGTATTATTTTATTTTTGTGAAATCCATTAACCTTAGGAAGAAAACTCCTCAAATTTAAAAGAATAATGGGCGAGTTTTTTATTTACCTTATGTTTTAGCAATTATTTGTTATAAGTAAATTTAATTTTATAGAAAAACTATCGCCCAAAAGCTATCTTATTTAAAAAAAAAAAATGTACTTTAAGCCAATGCAATTTAAAGCACACACTTAGCAAACCCATCAAATTAATATATCCAACATTTTTTTGTAATTTAAAGGTGCTCAATAGACATTTACATTTTTTTTTGTCTTGCACTATTTTCATTCTAACCGTTTCATATATTTGTGTGTGTGTACTATATATAGAAAGAGGGAGTGAGGAAGAACAGCATTTATTTTGGTATGGTA
Organism: Rhaphigaster nebulosa; assembly: GCA_948150685.1. Lineage (NCBI taxonomy): Eukaryota > Metazoa > Arthropoda > Insecta > Hemiptera > Pentatomidae > Rhaphigaster > Rhaphigaster nebulosa. The sequence continues at coordinate 81,994,375 of OX411306.1, read as the reverse complement.
ATTGCTAAGATGATTCACACTGAATATATAAATTAAAGATATATTTATGCGAAAGATTATCTGAGCGAGTAAAAGGGCAGTGAATGAATTTTGACCTTGCCTCGGACAACTCTTACGTAACAGAACCAAGTTCTTGGTACAACTCAGTTGGCAAATTCTTCCGAGCACTGTGTCGTGGCTACATCCACAACCATTAACCACCTAGTTTAAAATTGTTAACTATATTGGAGAATTAGAAAAAAAACACACAGGAGACCTTTAATGCTCATTTAATATGATTAAGTTAAGTAATATTCATTTTTCACACTTGAAAATTATTGTTATTTCTCATTGAAAATAAATCTGCCAAAGTTTTACTTTTTAAAATATTTTAGAACAAAAGAGGAAAGAGCTGAAATTATAGGTAGAAAATATATAATTAAAAACAATATCGAGAAAATTTTCATTCCAAATTATTATAATATGGAATCCCTACAGATTCATTTTTGAAAATGAGCAATTAAAAAGTTTACAAGTTTGAATTCATTAAAATTATAAAAAAGAATATTCCTAACATTCGTCTTATTGAATAAAAATTTAAAGTCTCGCGCGCGTATTTTGAGACATTAGACAGACAAAAGGAAAAAGGAAGCCTACTCAAATATTTTACAGGAAAAGTACCCGGCAAAACATACAAGTTTATTTTACATGATTCTTAATGTAATATGTTTATATTTGAATCATAAATTCTTATTATTATTATCTACTCAATATTTGGATATTTATTTTTTACAAGATAAATGATTTATAAATTTCAATAATTGTGTGTATTTTATAAAGAAAAGATTCTTCTGATTCATAAACCAAATATCTGATACAAAATTAATGAACCCAGTCCGTAATATTATTAAATTATTAGTTTGCAACAATCAATCCACTGATATCAATCTAGAAACTAAAGTATTAATGTTTATCTTAGAGTGTTAACTTTTTTTTAATCAAGTGGTTTTATTGATGAATGAAGATATTTAAATATTTAGAATGTGCCCAAATTTGGGTTAGTTGAATATAAAATAAACTTTGGTTTATGAATCAATCACAAGAATCTTTTCTTTATAAAATACAAACAATTAATGAAATTTAGAAATCGCTTATCATGTAAAAAATAAATATCCAAATATAGAGTAGATAATAATAAGAAGAATTTATGATTCAAATACACACATATTATTTAGAATCATGTAAAATAATCTTGTATGTTTTGCCGGGTACTTTTCCTGTAAAATATTTGAGTAGGCTTCCTTTTTCCTTTTTTATTTCCTTTTTTATAATCTGTTTAATGTCTCAAAATACACGCGCGAGACCTTAAATTTTTATTCAATAAGACGAATTTTAGGAATATTCTTTTTAATAGTTTTAATGAATTCAAACTTATAAACTTTTTAATTTGTAATTATTCGTGGTCAAAAATGAATTTGTCTACCTAGGTATTACTTCTTAAAATAATAGGAATGAAAATTTCCTCGATATTGTTTTTAATTATATATTTTCTGCCTGTAATTTCGGCTCTTTCCTCTTTTGTTCTAAATTTTTTTTAAAAGTAAAACTTTGGCAGATTTATTTTCAATGAGAAATAGCATTAATTTTCAAGAGTGAAAAATGAATATTGCTTATTTTAATCTTATTAAATGAGCATTTAAGGTCTCCTGTGTGTTTATTAAGAAATTAAACATACATAGTGAAGAAAAATGAAATATTATACAGAAAATGGACACAGTTTATTTTAGTTGATTCGTGATTAGTATTTGCATCGTACATTCTTATTATCATCTAACGCCAAATTGAAAAAAAAAAGTATTTTTTAAATTCCAATCGTTTGATGTATGATGTAATTCATAATCGAAACTTTGTATTAAATCATTTCAAATCTGAGTTAATTTTAAAAGTTTAAAAGTCTTCGTTGACTTCTACAAGTAGCATTAGGAAGTTCATTGAGAGGCTGCTTAATATTAAAAAATTATTTATAACATTACTTTTGGTTACACGGTATGTTCTTATGTGAAAGAAAAAATATTTGTTTAAATATGCATATTTGATATTAAATATTAGTTTATCATAGCGTTACGATCTAGGAATTACTTAAAGCTAAAATCGCTAACTGCACTCTTTAGAAAATTTTATTTATATTCTGTTTTTTTAAATCTAGGCCCATTTATATATATGAATGTCTTCATTCTTTACTTCAAGGTACCATACCAAATTTAATGTTTTTAAAAATAAACCTTAATACTTTAAATATAAAAATGTAATCAAATGGATTGCTGGTAACGAAAGTTATTTAGTTAATATTTAGTGCTAAATTCGCAAGAACATGCTGGATAGTATGCATCAATATTTTTTTTTTAATTTCTATGATTTGTCCTCTGGAAATACTCTGGAAAATGAAAATTGAAAGTTTAATACGGGTATAGGAACTTCAAAATTATTAAGTCCTTGAACTTATAAATTCACAAATTCGAAAATATGATTTAGCTTTACTAAATAGGAAAGGACGAATTAATTCGAATTTTTTTATGGCTGTAAGATTTTATTTTTTTCCAAGGGGTGAGCAACTGAACGAAGGAGTACCATCCGGCGAAGATAATCTCGGGAGGATGATTGGATAATTGGTATAAAGATTTACCTGGAGTGGTAGAGGTCCTGGGTGTCTTCGGCGTGCCGGGTTCCTCGTCCTCCTGCCAAGAGACAGTCCTCACCCTGTTGGCTACCGCTGTACCGTTCATGACTGAGCCGCTTCACCTCTGCCACTCTCCCTTTATCGCCAGCCCTCCCCACCACCCCGACCCTTCAGTCGATACCTTCCGTCGTCCGATCATTTCATCTTTTTAACTTCTTCTCCTCATTATGGATTCCTTTCCTGATGGATCAATCAAAATGGATTTCGATAATGCCCCAATGGATGCCTGAATTTCAAAATATTCGAAACTACTAAATCGGTAGGCACTACTACCGAACCTATTTTTAATGTTTCATTGCTACCATTTTTTAAATTTTTTTTATGAGAAATTTTAAGATATAAAAAATTTCATGGATAACCAGTAACTCAATCTTATTAAGTGATACTAAAATAGTTTGAATTCTTCACTTATTAATCGATTTACAGAAACATATCACCTCTTCATGACGACGTTTTATAACAGCTTATGTTCAGCTCGGCTTTGTTGTGATTTTTCCTTTTTTTGACATGTTTATTTTTTGAACAATTTATTTCAATTTCTAAAAACACCAATATATTTTATGATCATTTCCAATTAGAAGAAGATTTTTAATAAATGAATTTAAGCAAGGAATTTCTGTGATCTTTTTTTTCAAGGATCAGAAATGGATTAACAAATTCTTATTGAATACAGTTCTGCAGTTTCAGATGGGTAGAAAAAAAAATTGTTAGGAGAATTTTTGAAATATTTTTTTAGAAAACACACGTTATCAGTAATTAAAGAAAAATACTTTTTTGATTTTTAAGGTTAATAGGTTAAATCTAACTCTGAGGAATGGTGCGGGTTGATAGGAGAATTTTTATTGCAGAATTCCTAATATTTTTGTGTATCTCCAAAAGGAGCCATCAGACAACCTAAGGAAATATATATATTTCACATCACATTGGTTTTGTCGAAAATACACTAAATGTATTAATAATTGCTAATTATTTATTATTGATATTTCATAAAAAAATAAACAAAAAAACATTTAAATACGTTCGCTACGTCTATAATTATTCAATTTTTTATATAACTTAGAATTTTAATCTTTTTTTTTTTTTAGAAAACTTTTATATTTTTGGTATTCCTGTTATATTAAAAACGAATTTTCATCATGTTCAGAGCAATACTTTTGGTAATCCAAACTATGTTTTGAGACAATTTTCGCAAAGAAATCTTTTAAATAGTATACCACATGTAAATTGTTATCTGTCTGAAAACGGCAGAACTGATTTCAACAAAACATTATTTTAATTGTTAAACAGACCCCTAAGAAGGTTTAAAACTAAAAAAAGCTGACATCCGAATTGTTGGATGATTAAAAGCCTAGATATTTTTTCCGCTTTTTATAGGAAAAACAACTTAGCCAATTTTGACCAAACTTCTTATTGTTGTTATTTAGAGCCGTAAAAAGTTTTTTTTTTGCTACATTAAACTGTTAAACTTGAGACACACTAAATCTTGAGACAAGATGTGTAACATACTAAAATTTTATTTATCAAAAAATCGGATCAATAGGCCCAATATCAATTGAAGGTTTGTAGTTAAATATTTAGCGTTCAAACTATTATGCAACCATTATGCTACTAAGGTGGGTAAGTGCAACAGTTACTCTTGTATCATCATATTTGCCTGACAGAGGTAATACCGAAGATAGCATATCCATCATGGGAATTGTCATAGGAAATATGAGGAGTTTGATTTTTTGCTCGGGTACCAATTTTTGGAACACGACCTGTGAATCCAATCATATTGACAGAAGAGGTACGAAGATGGTCGATTTCATCGCAAGAAATTAGCTCGTAGTGATTAAAGTGCCGAACTAACATACCTAAGTTTTCAGGAGCGAGAGAGCAGAGTTAGATCGATGTCACAATGGCCTCGCTCGCGATAACAAGATACATCGTCAATTGGACTCTCATATCTTAGACGAGTTTCGACAACGGCATCAAACATATTTTATAACCCGAAGAAGGGAATGGAGTGGCACAGGAGGGAGTAATCACAGATAAATTCGTGAGGTTGCGGAAAACTCGCTCCAGCGTCGGAAGGTAAGAGCTCGCCGGTACAATGGTGGACGCCGGTCTTAATTGTTTTAAAGAGACCCGTACAAGGCCCGGCGTTCGTAAGAAGGATGTAGATGTAACGAGAGGCGCACTACACTTCGTAAAGAGTACAAGTCTAAGGCTAGGGAATACCAATACGAAATGCGCTCACAGAATCAGAGTTCTTGGGAAGAATTTAGAAGTGTAATCTGCAAAGAATCATTGGGGTTTACTACATAGGGTGAATGCGGATAAATTGGAGCCATTACAACCTATAGCTGCGCCAAAGTATGAAGATGCTGAGACAAAAAAGAGGAAGAGATAGCGAATATTTTCGTTTATGAAATATACCCGAGGTATGATCCGTCCCAGGAAAAGTAAAACGTGGTATATTGTATTGTTAGTGAGGACGTGGATATGTTTAACATTGCAAAAGCTTTCAGTTATTCGGCCACCATTTCGTTTTTTATTATTTAAAACAATATCATGTTCTTTTTTAGAATGAAAGTTTCTGTAATTTGAAACAACACACGATTTTTTATGATTAAAAAAAAATTAAGGTGGTGGCCAAAAAACGCATTTTGCACATTCAGATTTCTAGACTTTTAGTATATCAAAAAGATACCAACAAAGAACTAAAACGTCCATATCCCATCTTTTTGGCAATTAGTACCTATTTTTTAAATTTATTTCCTCTACTAAACCTCATTAGAACATGGACTTTTCTGCTTTGTTTAATTTTTCATCGACGTATCACAAACCATCATTGTCATCTGCATTAAGTATATATGGTTATAGTTTAAAATTTACTATCTTTCTGTAACGCCATGAAATTTTATTATATGCATTACCAAAATTCCGATGACGTATGTGGACTAAGGCTAAATGAAAACAAGATAGAAATATAGAAACAAGAAAATTATACATAACAAGTATAAAATAAAAATTTTGCCATTAGAGCTTAGTTACAACTTTTGCAGTCATAATGAGGATATGTTTGGGTTTAGGAATCGATGTTAATATAAAACAATAGTGATCCTCGTAATAATGGCCTTCACATACCGAAACTAACTTGTTTTTTATTCTCATCCTCAGGCTGCCCAATGAAAAATTTTTTTTCTTATTCTATACTCTATATCTTATTTGCCTCGATTCAATGAAATGCCTAAACAACATTTTTTCTTTTTTGTTTAAGCTGAGATCGATTTGAAACTCGTTTGTAAACGGTAAACTTTATTTAATGGCCAGTCAGAAAAGATTCGAGTATAACTTTGTTTGTGGCATTAGAGTTATATTTTGTACTAAAATGTAAGTTTAAGAGGGTTTAACGCCACAAACAACAACGGGAAACTAGATGTTACTGTGACTTTTCGTTACCTTCATACTATCGTGAAAGACTTTATTTTTTGAACATCCTCGTGGAGATGTATTTAATTATATAAATTTTCTAAATATTAAATTAACGAATTTTATTTTAGGAGCTACTAATTATTTATTAAAGATGAAGATGCTATTTTTTTAACCTCATCGAAAATATTTAATATATTTTTTATACCAATATTCTGTAAAACACCATTTAATAGCATGAAAAAAATATATATAAATTAATAAATAAAATATAATAAAACTTAGGGTATGATTTTTTTGACCAGAGAATACCTTTATAACATATAATTCCATTATTTGGATGAAAATAGGAATAATCATGATTATGATATTGTGTTTGTTGCATTAAGCAGGTAAATATTGAAAGCTATTTGTTTAGGAAATGATTTGCAGGAATAAAATCATAGATATGAATCCTATTTCATCTTCTGTGCCTCCATCATCCAAATTGAGGTTGTAGTTGCAAGAAGGGCACATGCTCCAAAAGTGAGTTTTGAGATAAAGGCTGGAAAGTAGCTAAAGACTAGTTGAGGAAATATTACAAATGAGCAGGTTCATTTGGTAAAACTATTAATTCATGTACACATACCTACATGTTAAAAAATATAAATTGATAAAAATCTAAATGTCTTCCTCATTTTTCATTCCTCAGTTCATCCTCTTACCCTTTCCTCATAACTTATAAATATACTACGTCAGACTGCTAATACCCTCAGCTCGCTGATCGCTTGTGGTTCGTTGGTTGTCCCTTCGACATATTTGATCATCCTGTCTCAACCTTCTCCTAGTTCCATCCATCTAGCCAACTGGATCCGCATTGTTCTAGTTCTTCTGATGCCTCCTATCACCCTCACCTCGACAATTGGTGACTAAATTTACGATATCTTGATAGGCATATAAGGACACAAACACAGTCGTACCAACTTTATTGATTTCTTAATTGGAATTAAATTTTGTAAAGATATTTTTCATATTAAATTCATTAAAGCGTTCTCCACAAAAAGAGCACATGGGATATAAACACTTCTATGCATTGAGAATACAGGGATGGAAGGAAATATTTTCGATTAAATAATTTTAATGAAATAATGGATAATTTAAGTAGTTGCCACATTATTTATTCAATATTAAAATAAATAGGTTTCCTAATGAGACAAAAAAATACCTGCAATGGTTTTTTTTTTTCTCTTTGGCATTTTTTTTCTTTTCTCTACCTAAGAAGGCCGGGGCCATGTCGAGATTACCGAAATGCAGCTCAAGCAGTCATAAAGATAAGCCAGAATAAAAGCATCGTAAAACTAAGAGATATACCTGACCGACAAGTTATAATAAAACTTGCCGCCAAAAACAGAAACAATAGAGAGAAAGTTCAAAAATTTTGAAGCCGACCTTCAAGGGAACGCCAACATCGAGAATTTCGATAGAATCAACCGATAGGGAAGTCCGAAGGAGAGTGGGGGCCAGATGTATGAAAAATATTCTTTTCAAGAAGGAGAAGGGGGAAGAGAGAGAACGGGGAACCGACATGGGAGTAGAGAGAGTTAGAGCTGGAAGGTGGAACAGTGGAGTGGTAAGAGTAGAAGCAGATGATCCAGCTGAGCAGTCCATCCCACACGCAGTCAGTGAGTCTGACAGGCAGAGCGGAAGACCGCGGCGAGGAGACAACCAGACCATCAAGCGGAAAAGCAGAAAGTCCCTAAGACGACGAAGGCAACAATCAGATAAATCATAGTCCCTTCATTCAATGTGTACATTATTGTTTAACATCATGTAGCAGCATAGTAAAATTTTAAATAAGCAAATCAGACCCAGTATTCTCAAATGAATAGGGTTTAGTCAATAGGTTTTTATAATGAGAGTAATTTAGGTTGTGAATTATTAAATCAACTGGTTAATTAATAAAAACTTCTTTAATAAAGTAAGATCTTCTATCAAAATTTATTATTATATTTACCCTGCATGTCATCATACACTTTAGTTCAGCGAATTGAAAAACGTGACACCCTTGGAAAGGATCTCTAATGCTATTTGTAATATCCCAACCTAGTGACCATAGCAATGGGATCTGTGGTCTCTATCCTTTTAAGTTAGTGTAACTAAATAATCAAGTTGATTGATCATTTCCATTCTGGAACCAATTAAAATACAGAGCATATTACATAAGTAAAGGCGGTTTCTGGAATCCCCACCAGCCTTAGAACAGCAGATTGCCGGAAACCTAGCACCTTATTGCAGCTACAGCCTCAATTTATTTACAAATGCATTTAATTCCTTTGGTATGCTTTCCCAATCTTTATTTACTAGAATTATAGCTATATAAAAGTTTATTATTAAATACTGTTTTGTATATTGAATTATTCGGTATCTTTCTAAACAAGTCTGATCCGTTATTTTAATTAAAAACTTCATAACTTGTATTATTAGTGTTTAATCAGGAGTGTTTTATTATGTTTTATGTTTTTTCTTTTTTTTTTTTTTTTTTTGTTACATCTTTCAGGTCATTATTTTTATGCAGTGAATGAAGATATTTGCAATAAATACATGTACTAATAGCACATACTTAAAATCGGTGGAGATTAGAAGAAACGGTTTAGTCCAAAATAGGAAGTGATAACGATAAAATAAATTACTTAAAAGACACCATTTATGGCCTACAAGATCCCGATTCCATTACAGTAGATCAAAACTATGAAGAGCTCCAACATTAAGGTAACGCGGAAAGCCACTTTGTTGCGATTGGCACCTATTATGAAAGAACTTAATAAATTCAGAATGATTGTTTAACTTGTATAGCTTACCGCTACATAGGAAAGCAGCGTTAGCCCAACAACGCCTTATCGGATATTATATCACAAGAGGAAAGAAATCAAATGTGAACAAGTGCTAGGTAGTATGTTCATGTTCTTATTTTCAAATTATTTCAAACAATTTTATTATAAAATAATTCGCTATATTGAATGCAATGATGAATATATATTATGTTACGAAAATAACAACATAGAAATCTTTCTTCTTTTTTTTCATAGCCTTTCTTTATGGACGTTTAAATAACATAGAAATCTGGAGAATATTTTATATTATATAGAATTAAAATATATGTACATTTTGAATACTTTGCACGAGTAGAAAAAGTATGTGCATTCTTAAATAAAATATTTTAAATTTAATCATTTTTTTCTTTTTAATCTTGTTAAGGAAAGCAAATTATTTTGTACATAAGCGTTGTTTATATTCACTGTATTACTAATGAGCTCTGGAAACTATTATGTATATTAATTAGTAAAGTTTCGGAATATACATTTTATTTGTAAGTATTTTTTATACACTCCCTATCGACCGCAAAGAGATATGGGTGAACAGCAGCATGTTAATGGACAAATCTAGGTTAAATTCGAGTCTGTTTTAAATTCTCTTTTTCAGAGAAATTCGAAATATTTTAATTAATAAGGCATTTGATTATATTTCTCAATACTATGCACAGATATTTAGAAATATTAATATCGTGCGGTTTAACACTTCAGAACTTTTCAGTTTAGTCAAGGGTTTATATCTCACGAGATATACATTAGTTTATTGCAACTACCACGTCAGTAGACAAATATATTGATTCAATAAATAATCTTCAGCACGTGTTATGAAATGATGATTTACAATATACAATTAAGACCGGGATATGCATCGTCATTTCACTTATCTGATTTTTAGTGAATGACATCAAAGGAAATAGGGTATCTGTCTAACGTTCAATTGGCACTCGAAGGTACTAAGTCGTTACTATAGCAGTTATTAAAAACTATCAAATATGTTGTAGGCCACGCTCAATTACTTTTATCTTTTTTATTAACAAAAATATAATTCTTTTTTCAAAATATTATCTTTTCAATGCAGAAAGACAGAACCCGAAGCAAGTACATTATACTATAGTTGGGCTCACAGAATTAGATAATTGAGACCCGCAATGCATAGAAAGCGCTGTTGCCTCTCTGTGCATAACTTCTCTTCTAACTTCTTGAGCACTTTACTTCGATAATGTCAATCATCAAGGAAATTATTGTTTTACATTACTTTGATATATCGATAGTTCAAAAACTATCGGTAGTCCTATTGCCTATCGATAGTGTGTATCCCCCCTCCTTAGAGACAAATTAATCTCAAATTACTTTCTTAAATATATGTTTACACCTGGAGTTGTGTCGATTAAAATAAAAATCCTTTTTGCGCTAGATAGATTGCACATTGAGGAAGGCTTTAATAACATCACGATATGACTTACAGGAAGGGAGCAGTAACAAAATAATACAATAAACAAATAGTAATACAATAAACAATTGTAAATAATGCAATTAATAATACAATTGTAAGTAATACAATAAAAAAATTGCATGAAAAAAAAAAAAAAACCAACTTGCGCACGTTTCAATGCCATGACTTCATGTTCATGGAAGCAAGTTGACCAACAAGCATTTCAATAAGCGTGAAATTACTGTTTGAAAGTATTATTTTGTAAATGAATAAAGTGGCACTTATTGCCCTTTATAAAAATTTAATGTTTTGACCCTGTTTCATGAAAATGTCTGCAATGAATGAGAGCGAGTAACATGTTGTAGGTTATTATTTCAAAGGTTATTTTAGTATTTATGGGGTCAATCCAAATTGAAAGAGGACAAGATTGAAAGAGGACAAATTTAAAAAGTTTCCAGATTGAATCCAGATTGAAACCGCGGGGCACAGTTAGTTTGTTGATTAAACTAATTGGAAAAAACTTCTGAGGTATAATTATATGTTTTGATGCTTATTTATTTTCCTGTCAATAATGATATTCAATTGTATATTTATTTACTTCTTGTCACTTACACCTAGAATTTTCCAGAATATATCTAACACTTTTATTCATCGAACGAAAATTAGTTATTGTGACGAAGCATAAATAAAATTTAAAGTTACTAAATAATTAAAGAAGTTAAGTAATAAAATAAAATTGACGATAAATCGTCTATTCTATCTGCCGTCAGTGGCGAGAACTTACTGAATTATCGATTCAATCGATAGTGGCCAACTACCGACTATCGCCATTCATACTGAGAGGTTGTGGAAGCGGGAGGGAGAGAACTGGCAACAGTGGAGGTGTACTGTTGCCAGCTCTCTCGAGAGTCTATATATACATTTATATATTTTAAATATATATATATATATATATATATATATATATATATATATATATATATATTTTTTTTTTTTTTTTTTTTCAACCAAGAATATCCGGTTTTGGACTCTTACGGTTTGGAAGTTATTTTTAAACCTCTATATCCAAAATTCAAAAGTAAAATTGTGAATATTTATTTAATTTTGAAGAATAAGTCTAACTTCATAAGTATTATAAGCATTAACATATGCTATACTTCAACCTCAAACTATAGTAGTCACTGATCAGATTGCAAATAGTCCCTGAGATTTCCTATTCTCACTCTTAATTAATAAGGGCCTGGTTATGAAATCGAGGTTAGGCCTAGTTCTAATGGTCTAATTAAGCTTGCTACCTATAAATTTACCTATGAACTTTAAACTTAATTAATAAATAAATTACCTATAAACTGTTTTATAATACAGCTAGATCAGGTATACAACTAACGCAAAACTATTAATTCGATGCAAAACAGAAATCATTAGTATATAATTTGTATGCCTGAGAATAATTAACGACCTAGACTTGCTTAGGTTAGATTAAATCCAAGACTGCATCTACTAAGGACTCAGCAACCAGCACTAAGTGTGTAAAGATTGACATCTTATAGTAGCCAACGTGGTTTAATAAAATAATTTTAAATAAATGACATAAGATTGTAGATTTATAAGAAACAAACCATAAATGTATCGGGAAATTATAAAAATAAAATCTCATTAAATTTGATATGATGTAATGTGGTCATCTCGATTTCTTAGAAAATGAATAAGCAAATGTCTTTCTGGGTAAATTGTTAACTTTGGCACGTAGAAGATTATATTTGAAATTGAAATTCTCTATCTTGGATATAATCAGGTGAATTCCATCAAGCAAATATCAATTAATTTACACAAAGAAAAATACAATAAAAACTTCTGGCTGTATTACATATTTCAAATCTTCAATGGGGATTAATTTCAATCTGTTTTTTTTTAATTGAAAAAGACAATATAAAAATAATGAATTCCTACCAAACATTTCTTTTTCATATAGATGAAATTTTTAACTTTAAAATTTATATTTTTTCAATCAACTTTTTATATTTCGATATTCTAATTTTTGAAAAATCTTCCCCCATTTATTGTCGAATTCAGTTTATTTGATAAATAAAACAATACATACTACAGTAGATTTTCTCATGAAAATAATGAATTGAAAATAAAGTTAAAAAATCCAAAATCAAAAGTTTATCAATTTCACAAAACAACAGCTAAAGTAAGATTCACTTAACAGCACCAAAAATTCTGCACATGGAAGAGTATCTATCAAAAGTAAGAAAGTTGGACAAGAAAGGAGAAAAGAATCAATAGTTTTACTATCAGTCCATCGATGTTATTCTTGATCAATCTTTATGCAGCTGAACTTGATTCTTAAGTCCTCTTCAACACTGAGTGCTTTCGCTTTACTATGGTAAACATCCTGAATTATTCTTATTAATTGTAGATCGCGTTTATTCATCTTATAATTGATATAATCAATAATATTATAAAACAAATTGCTATCCCTCGTTGAACGTGTTGATGATTATATCCATGACATTTGTTTGCTTGTTGGCGTACCACTTGGAATGTCCTTACGCATTAGCAGTGATAAACGTACCACGGTCTGGGAATCCCTGTCTTAGAGATTTCACCATCTTACTTCCATGTACGCAGCAAAAGGAAGCATTATAATCGCGAAAATTTTAGGTATTTAAAGAATCTCAACCAAATTTCAAGTTGATATTTCTAAAACCAAATTTGTCCCGTGAGAGTTCATAACGTTCATTCTTGAATTATACTGGCTCAATTTTTATTCAAATTTGGATGATGGTCGTTATAATAAAAAAGTCGGTTTTGAAATCCAACATCGACTGGATGAAATTGCTGCCAACATCAGAAGCAGCGCATCAACACCTGGTTACAGTAATGAACTTCAGCCTACAAACTAGACCTGAAAGTATAAGGGTTACTCTCATTTTACGGGTAAATTTTAGCCCATTACAGTTTTTACTCAATTAATTAAATCTTACCTGACTTTTTTTCCACTGCTATACAATGAAGAAACATTTCTTCATAATAAAATATTAGAAATTAAAATATTAAAGCTTAATTTGATTTTTTGATTACTTAAACTAATAAAATGTCATTATCAAGCACTGCCCTACATTCAGTTTTCTAGTAAACATTTTTTTTTCTCTTTCGTAACTTACAGTAAATTATAGCATATTTCATTTTAATTTTTGTCAATAGTAAAGCATGTTTATGTACTTTCTAAACTTAGTCCTCTCATTTCGATATAATTACCAAGCAAAAAAACAAAATATTAGAGATTTAGCGTTGAAAAAGAGGGACCGGTGGGAAAAGTTTTTCCGAGTGTAGTGGCAGTCCTGAGCTGAATGACCAACCACTGACAACGGACTTCAATTACGAAGCTTACCTCAAAGCATGTGGATCGTTAAGTAAGTCACGTAGCTTTATTGTTGTCATTACCAAGCCCTTTATTACCACGCTACCTTTTAAAATTATTTCATTCATTATAATTTAAGTTTGACTACCGTATGTTGTAAGAATGTTTGTAGAAGCAATATATTTTAAGTTTTAGTTAAAAATAAATAAATGGAAATATTATAAAAAATGAAAATATTAAAGTATAATACCACGTACTGTCCTATCCTCAGTTTTCTAGTATATATGTATTTTTACTTCCTTTTACGCAGTAAAGGAAGTATTATAATCGCTAAAAGTTTTTCAAATTCAACGGAAAAAATCATTTTGACCATCCCGGAATCCATTTTGATAAGTCTCGTCATTCGTATGTGCGTATCTCGCATAACTCAAAAACGGTTAGCAGTAGAAAGTTAATATTTTGCATTTGGGATTATTATAAAATCTAGTTGTGAACCGATCTTATTGGTCACTACATGATCACCGGAAGAGGTACTTTACTTGAAGGTCATAATTGATTCCCATCCAAAATATAACGCAAAACTTCTCAAATTTGGTATTTATAATTTATATACTAATATAAATAACATGCTAGATTTTGGTCTAAATTGATAAACCGGAAGCAGTACTTTACTTGAAGATTTTAAATTTTCATCAAAAATTATATTCAAATATATTTGAAAACATCTCAAATTTGGTAAATAAAACGTTTACATCAATATAACACTAGATTTTGGTTAAAATTGGTAAGCCGGAAGGGGTACTCTACTTGAAGGTCATAATAAACTTACATAAATATTAAAATTAAATATAGAGATCATATCGACGTCGTTTTTTGAAAAAGGCTTAAGTGCCAAAACTCGAAAATTAGGTTTCAACTTCTTATGGGACCTAAACACCACCTGTATCGATTCCCGCTTACGATGTATCGAAAAAAAATTCGAAATGGTCTAAAAAACGACTATTGATGTAAGCACCAAATACTAAGGACGTAGTCACTCTGTCCTTAACCAGTGCTAGAATTCTTAAAAATATATTGTAATTTTAAATGTTCTGCCACCTTTATAAACTCCTACTGTATACAATAAAAAATAAAATTGAAAAAAAAAATATTATTATTTGGAGAAAAATCGTTTAATGTGTTTCCTGTAAAGTTTGCTAAATGGCGCTTACGCCTTTTTCAAAAAACGACCTCAATTTGGTTCGGTGATATAGGTTGCAAACGCGATTTTTTTTCCACTCTAATTAAACAATTTTATTCCTCGTTTTAAGTGTTAAAATTGAGTGAAAATACTTGTTTTCGTCCCCATTTGTGAGCTCAACAAGTCTACAGCAACATATCAAAAATATGTCTATAAATTCATTGGAATGTGCTAAATATGAATGTGTATCATATGCTTTACACTGACTTGGACAAATTATGCAAAAGAGCGAAGTTGCAAACAATTTTTTTTTTTTTTTTTGTAGACAATCAATAACATTTAGTCAAACGTTGTTTAAAAACTCACTTTTAGCATGTTCCTAATTTTAGTTTTCTTAAATATAGAACTATTACCTTTGTATACTTAATACTGCAAATAACAACTGTAAATATCTAAAATGAATCGAAAGACAAAGTGAATAGAGACAGTGACGCAGAAGGTTGAATATAATCAAATATAAATTGTTATAAAATAATACTGTAAATAAAATAATACTTTTAAATATTAATATATGATAATTAAGTTAAACATTTTAGAGAGAGTGGGTGGTCTGTGATGCTACCATATAAATTTTTTAATCAAAAAGTAGACAAAGTTGTTTCCAAATTCCGTTGTAACGAAGGAGCAATCATTTTCTATGATTCTCCCATTACTCTTCTTCTGGGCAAGGAACACAATGAAGAAGAAATACTACATCGTTGATCACACCTACAACATCTTGTTGCATTATTATTTCATCTTTGATACCTTCATGAACTAGAATACGGGTATTTACTCAGCAATTGGAATCGCTATGTTCTTGTTGGTGTACTAGTGCAGTGCCACCGGTACCGCCCGGTCGTTGCCAGTCCGGAACACGACGTGTCTAAAGTTGGTGGATAATGAATGGAAGGCCCTATTCGGTATGCATGGCTTAGGAAATATCTCCCGAACCAAAACTGGATTAAAAGATCCAAATAAAAAAATATATAATGTGGCGGTGGCACACAGTAAGCCTAAACGCTCCATTCTCTAAACGTGGCTTTTTCATCCAGATATTCCTCTATATTAATTTAAATAGGGGTGATACTTTGATGGTAGGAATAACACGAAAGAAGATTTTTTATTTTTTTTAATTCCTATCCTAATCTAACCTTATTTTTAATCCTAAACTATTTGTAAAAATAAAAATATAAATAGAAAACAACTAACTAAATACGAAAACCCCTTAATTTTTTTTTTTAGTATTCCATAATACTAAAGGCTCTCAGCCTACAATGTGAATCTCGTTAAAGCACTTTAAAATCTCTGTTTATTTTCATATTATCCGTTTCAAAAATCCTTAATCCTAGCCAAATTAAGTAAAACCAATATCCTTAAATAAAATTTAATCCGAACTTATAAAGTAAGTTAAACTTCAAATACCAATCCAAATTGTTATAAATATTTTTAAATTCTTTTAAGCCCACTATCACACGCTAATACCTGGAAAAGACTAAATGAAAAACCGAGTAACAGAAAGAAACAGAAGTATGTAAAAAAAATATTACGAATGGAGTTAAAATTGTTTGTACTCGATATTAATAATGATTTAAAGAACAATAGTTCAGTTTATAAATTATACAAATTATTAATAGTAATAATTAATCGATAATTCGTTAGTTTCAAATAAATTCCGCTTAATTACGCTAAAGTCGTGTTAATTTAATAAAAGTAAAAGTGTAAATAAAACAAATTGAATTAAACTAATTAAATTCAAATAACAGGCAGACAAATAAATATTGCTCGGTCGTTGTCGTTATAATAATTTCAAATTCGGTAGTTCGTAATTTTCTTCTACAATATTTAACGGATTTTCGCGAAACTTTACAGATTATTAGGCTTTTGATGAAAGACAAAAATATCGTTATTGGGCTACAGAATCATGACGCATTACTGAGAAATAAGTGCTACTTTAAAAATTCAACTTGCAGTAACATGAGTTTAATTGTTCATCAGCTAATTTTTGTTATTCAGAAACCCAGAATATTTTGTACCAAATCCAATTAAATTTCAAAGAGTTAGGGCTGATATTAGTTGAAGAAGATAATATGGACCCATTCAAAATCCAAAGTTACAAGAAGGGGTAGAAATTCCCAATAAGTTATAGGTGATTACTTCCCAAGGCAATAAAGCGTAATCATGCGAGACTTTTATGAATATTATCGAAATATTTCAAACACTATTATCTCATAAAAATCCTTAACAGACCTATGAATTTTGAATTTTATATATCAGTATTCTTTATTTGAAAATAATGAATTTATTTTAAAAGTTTCAGGACTTAAATATTACTTAATGAAATGTTACAGATGTTACAATATTTTGGAGTGAAACGTACCAATTGAATTATTTTACTGATTTCACGGCTACAAATACAATTTTGAGCTAGGTAATGGAAAATCTCGATGGAGGATGCTCAAGTGTAGTTTACTATGGCAGTGGTATACGCTGGAGAAGGGGGGATTGGAAGATGTATCACCTTCGAAATGAACGAAAATAATAATTTTTAACAATTTTTTTTAATCTAATTTTCATGCATTTATTTTCATCTAATTTTTTATAACTTACTCCCAATTTGGCGCTTATAAACTTTTAGGTGATTACTTCCCTTCTTCTTATTCAATCACCCTCCTCCCTCCGAAAAAAAACTCTGCGTAAGTCCCTTTATTACGGTAAAAGGTGATTTAAATATGAGTTTTTACTTTTTGGCTAATGTCCAAAACAATATGTTGGCTTGATCCACTTTGCGATATGGAGCTTCGCACACTTGCTCACTTTGAGGACACGATTGCCAGTACTGTTTCATTTCACATATAAACCAGTAATACCATTTTAAAGTTTCAGATGTGTTCTATAAGTTTCGTATTTCAACGATTTTAAAGAACACATACGAAAATAAAATTTAACTTCTTAAAAAAACAAAAAAACAATATTTTAAAGTTTCGCATTTTATAGCTCCTAAAGTATAATTCTAATTTAAAATACTTTCAAATAAAACTTATGGAATAATTTATCAGAAACAATTTTTAAAAAAGTTAAACTTTTTTGGACAACTAGTAATATAGTAATATAATTGAAAGTAATAATAAGACCTGCGTTTTCTCCAAGTAGGAGAATGTCTGATAAGGGTTTTATCAAATATGTAAAATTCAGCTATCCCTAATTAGTTGCAACAAAAAACCTTTATTGACTGGGCAATAAATAAGGCTGTTCATCTAGCGGATTCATTCCATAATTGTTTAACATAATTTAATAATACTTCCACTGGAGAATGTTTAGAGATAAAATATATAAGCTACATATAGCACGGTCTTGTTTGGGAGCTGAAAAATTCACAAGATGATCCCGCTATTCAACAAAAGAGTTACTTTATGGAGTCTGACGAAAATTTAAAGAAGATTGCAAAAGTGCCAAAACTCCATTATCGTGAAATTATGATATTTCCTTATCAATTACACTTATTGCTTCACTCAAATATTTACCGAATTGTACGCACTTAGATATTACTCAGTCTGTTATTCAATCCATTCAGTTGCAATCAACACCTCACTAATTGCCAAGAATTCAAAAAGTTACTGTAATACTTGAATGAACCCTTTAGCGTTGAATATTGGAGGATGATCCATGTCATGGGAAGTGAGAAAACAGAAAACTGTCTAGAAAAACTTGGCAAAATCGAAAGCAACAAAGGAATCTATTTATCTCGCATGCAGGTTGTGCGCAAAACCTGTTTGATTATACTCAAAATTTACGATTCAAGTGCAATAGGAATAATAAAAAATTGTTTTATATTAAATAATCAGTTATAAAAAAAATATGATAAAGAAAAATAAATAAAAGCTTGAGTTTATATAGATAACATATAGTGAAGAATCTTGGGTAAAGAATTACTAAGTTTATTTTTTGATATCTACATAAGATTAAATTAGGTATATTATTTTTTGTTTTTTTGAATCTTTGTTTGTTAAGAAAGGTTTTATTATCAAACTGAAAAATTGAATTATTCATGAGAACAATATTTTAACTATGTCAATGTTATAACATTATATTAAAAAAGTCAATAAACAAAAATCTTTGAAACGAATTTTAGGAAGTACATTTTGAAATTGATTCCAGTTTGTCAGATTTTTGTTTACAATAGTGAATTAATTAAATAAAGTAAAAAAAAAAAATATTCCAGTTTGCTTTCTTTTGATACGAGCACTTATCAAAGTTGTATCTTCTCTGATTGTATCTTAATTGCTTTCAGATGTGTTTTCGTTATTTTTATTTTCTCTGTTTTTCATTTTTCCGTTTTTTGTTCATTACAATTATATCTTTTCACTAGAAGAATCTTGTTTTGTTGCCAACGTATTCTTATTGGCATCAATCTAAATACTAATTGATTTCTATTAATGTATTATTTTGGCCCGTTCTGTTTTTTGTTTTATTTGTACATGGTTGTTAATAAGATTAGAAATAATTAAAGTTAAATAATTAGTAAGTTAAAAATAATTTATTTTTAAGGGATCTAGTTCCAGAATAAAGTTCTTTTTCTATCTATGGGTGATTACTAGATTACAGGCAATATTCATGATAAAAATTTCAATGATGATGACTGTATTTAAATAACCATATATATATATATATATATATATATATATATATATATATATATATTAGTTCAAAATTTTCTTTCGCCTTCGATTTTTATTCGAAAATCACAGAATTGTGATAACTTCGACACGGCTATACCGGATCCATACGAAACTTAGGGGTAGTTTAGGGTTCTATGAACTACACGAAATAGCACGTTCGTAATCAAAAAAGGTTCGGAGATATAAAGTAAAATGTTTCAAGGTATTTTCTTAATCTTACACTACTTTTTTTGCATGCATAAAATTTAAATGTTGATGTTATGGGGTAGAGATTAGAAATAGAGCTTTCTAGCAATTATAGGAACATCATTGCTAAATTTCGATAAAATCCTGAGGTTATGAATGCCTAAGTGAACACCGGACATTGACAAGAAAAAAAAATCTCCAAAAAATCAAGTCCAAAATTTCTGTTTTTATTTCCATCAAAACTGTTATTTCAGGGTTTTAAAGAATGTCAAAAAAGAATCTCACTTATTTTTTCCTAAAATAATTTTTTCGTCTACTTCTATGGAAGAGTCTTCTGGTTTTTGTAATATTTTAAACATTTAAACTCATGTAATACAATCTGTAATATTTTTTTTTTGTTAATGCAAAAAAAAAAAACGATGGGTACATGAGAATATTGGAATCCATGCAGAGCAAAAGTAGAAACAAATAATATAAAAAAAAAAATTATCATCTAAAATTTTTTTTTTTCTAGGCTTCTAGGGTGCATTGGCAAGAACTCTCGGACGTATATCTAATATTTTTCGACGTAGTATTACCAAAAACACTTTCATTGAAATCGGCCAGTAGCCTCCCCTTGTTAGTCAAAATATGATTTTTTGCAAATATGAAGATATGAATGAATTTGATCTATTTTTTTCTAATTTTTTAAAATCTTTTTTTATCTAATTTGTATACTTTACAGAGTATTGCGGTTTGAAAAAAAAGTAGTTTTTCAAATATGTATATATAAGGTATGCCACAAAAGCAACCATTTACGTAACATCTTTAATACGAATTAGTTAACCTTTACAATATTAACAATCTTGATACGTCAAATAACTTCTTAATACAATATTAAAACAATACGAGTGAAACATAGCTATTCTTACCTTTAATATAAAATGTAATAAGAAGATGCAATTCTTTAAAGACGTAAAATTTTGAAACAATATCCTTATGAAGACTCCTTACTCCTCTGACATTCTTGAAACTATAACTAAAAGGATAAAAAGGATGCCAGATGCAACGACGCCGGTACTTGTAAGGTCTTACTGCTGACATACTACATAAAATTGATTGGTGTGCAGAGGAGTCAATGGACTGTTTTTAGTCCATGCAGATTTTCATCATAGTATTCCTTGATGAGGGCTGAGTTAGCTTCATATTAAATAAAATTTAGAAATTTATATAAATAAATTTGGTCTAGTCGAATAAATGCGATTTTCCTTCATGACAGCAATGGTTTTGAGGATTCGTTGATGTGTAACCTCTACACTACATGCTTCTTTGTATTACACAATTTGTATAAATATTCATTGCATAAAGAGGCTCTCATAACTACTCATTTATAAGAAAACAAAATGAACCGACAGTTGACTTCCTAAATTTTTCAAGAACTCTTAACGAAGACATACATAATAACATGATATACATTTTTTAAATTTTATTTTGTAATTTTATGGATATAAAATTGAGGATTCAGTTACTTGCGGTAATCGATGGAACATTTTTTTCTCGATATGTTTTATAATTTACTTCGTGATAATAATTTTGCCTGCATAATTTCGTGCTACATTTTGCAAAATCTGCTATTATGTGATGGCGGTTCAGCGAAATGTAGCTTTACATTGCTTTCCTTATTCTGCAAATTTTTAGATATAAATGTAATAATGACCATGAATATTTGTTATATATATTAGATGAATAAAAAAATGACTGTGTGGATTAATATACTAACCAATAAAATATGTATTCTGGAATATTATACTTGAGTAACAAGTCCCTGAAGATGAGGTAGAGTGCCTCGAAACGTCGAAAAATATATGAATACAAAATTAATATTAAAGGAAGATTGGTTCACCTGTTATTTATAAATAATTTACTTCTTTTCGGATCCTCTATGTTCCAAAAGTGAATTTTGTAAAATATTCTGTCGTCATCGTCCCCAATTTCAAATGACCCCTCGATTTTTAAGTAACTTTTTACAGCGGTATGTTCAGAGAACCGGAAAATCAAGAAAAGTTCAGAGATTCGAGAGACTCCGAATTAATTTAGCTCATTTGCTAATTAATTGTATGATTGAATAGAAAAGAATAGGAAAAAATAATAAAATGTTTAGTGCAATATTAACTTGAGTAAATACAAACTTTATTTAATAAAAAATCAAAACCCCGACTACGGAAATAACTTTTATATCGTACAACCCTATTCATCCAAAGGGACGGAATGCACTTGCATATCTACTTAAGCGCATTAGTGGGTTGTTAGTGAAGTTGACGCTCATGAATATTGAAACTTGGCGTTGTAGCCAGGTGCCTTCCAAATACCAAAACGAAAATACTAAGACTCTTCTTTGCTTAATACATTATTTACTTTCTTTATGTCTGCATGCAGAGTTGCAAGGAGCTATCTTCGATATGCAATGAAGACTGGGACGGAATGTACTTGCAAGGGACGTTACGTAAAGTGGAAGGCACACGACTACCATACTACCAAGGTTCAATATTCATGGGCGTCAACTTCACTAACAACCTACTAAAGCGCTTAAATAGATGCAAGTATATTCCGTAGCTTAGTAAGAACAGAATTGTATGATATAAAAGCTATTTCCGTAGCCAGGTTTCGATTTTTTAGAAAATTACATTTTCTTTTAATATTTTTAAATTTTTCTTGTATTGGCTATTCATAATTATTACCATATGATCATGAACTTATAAATGAAATAAGAAAGATTAAAAAAAAGCCGAAAATAGTTTAAATATAATACAATCTTTTTTCAGTATTTGGAGATGACAACATTTCAAAACATTCACGGGAATTGACTGAGTAATTTGAGCCATCAAACTTAAAAATTAGTCGTGCAGTCTGCCTTATGCAGTCCGCGGCTTTTCTCCGAGACTACTGGACCGATTTTCTTGAGATTTGGTACCAATGTCACAAGTTACACCAGGATGATCCTCGGAACTCGACATTACCATCCGTCAGTTTGTTTCAAAATGGCGACCGATTAGAGATCTTATTGTCCATAGCTCGGCCATTTATAAGTATAGAGGAGAAACGTAATGTAATGTGTTTTGGAATCAGCACAAGGCATTAAAAAAAAAAAAAATCTTGGGACACACTTCAAATTTCTTTTCCTTTGGTGCCTACTGCTTAATTTTTTTACTTGTACAGAATAGATATTTTTGAAATATTACTAAATGGAAATAATAAACCATTGCGTAATAATTTGCCGCGTTTTATTTAAATACTGTTAAAAACTATTAATAACAAAGTGTCTAGAGCTACAATACACACATTATTAAATGTCTGACTTTTCTATCCGTGAAAACTAAATAGTGAAACGCTAGTGCATAACCGAAGAAACTCTTTCTCACTCTCTCTGTAGAGTTGTTTCTTGAGGTGGACATTATTTAGGCTAAATTTATATAAAATGCACTTGGATGAAACTGGATCTGTATTGAACAGACCTGTACATATGCTAACGTATTTCTTGCAACAGACCAAAGATAGTGCAGTCAGACCAGCTAGAACACAGCGATAAAATCGATAATAGAGAAAAATGATGCATTTTATTGAAGACAGTGATGATAGCGAGAAATGCACTAAAATTTCAAAATACAAAAATATTAAAGGAAAACTGTCCACTCTCTTTATGGCTACATATCTATATAATACAATCTACATAATCTAGATAATACAAATATCATGTATCCATACATTTTACTATAGTATGTATATTGGACATCGATACATGTATTTATACATACCTATTCATATATATGTAGATATATGGTGTTTTTCACATGGACTTTGTCATTGCTCAATATGGAAAATCATGCGAAAGTAGGGGAAAACTTTACTGCATATAACTTGTTTGCAATGTGAACAGGGATTAGCATATGAATATAAAAAAAATTCAGAAAACCATTACTATTAAATATTAACAGTTAAATATTAAGTGTTAAATATTTACTTATAAAAGTTAGAACCGTGAATCTCGTATTTCCAACAACGATGAAATATAGTACAGATTTTCCTGATTAGCTAATAAGGAAATGATGTTTTCTGGAAGTAAAATTGGTATAACTACTTTAATCAACAATATTGCGTAACAGACTCTTCCTGAACTATTATAGTGGCCGTGTCGTTATGTCTTATGTTTAAAAAAAAAGGAAGGATTATTTTTAAATGTATTATTGCCTCAAAGAAGTGAGGAAAAAATACAAATAGTTAAAAGAAATATGCAATAAAATAGTAAATTGTAACTTCAAATGATAATGGTGTATATTTTACTGGATTTTGTCGTCTTGGATCGCTTTTGTAAGCGATTGGACCAAAGATATTTTGTGGTGATGGGGATGTCTCATATTTATAAAATAACACAATTTTTCCTCTATTACAAATGATGTAAAACTAGTGTTAAATATAAATTCATGTGCAGTACTCTTTATCTAGCCTTCTTGGGATTAAATTTCAATATTATATTTGAACTTATAAATTAAAATCAATTAAAACACGCAAATATTTCATTTTCTTAATTCGTAAGTACAAACGTACTCTTTGCACAACCGATCCTGTTTTCATTATGCCGTCTGGACATTATCGCCAGTGAAGAATTCCATGTATACACTCGCGAAAGTTTCCCAGAGCATTGGATGATAATGTCCATAAAGAATTTTTTTTTTATTACATCAATAGAAAATATTCGAGGAAACCGTTCGGTGGAGATTTCCCGTAAATAGGTTTGAGGAGTATAAGGAAGTATATAATATAACAAGGACTGGTTGCTCATTATTTTATTCTGGGTTTTCCTTCTCTTTGGTATGAGGTACCTCGAATCAGGTTTCAAGTTAGGATTACTACAGCCATATATCTAATACTGCTTGTTTTATTTATATATCCTTTTTTATAATTCAATTTATGCTTGTTAAATAACGCTCTCGGGTAACAGGCAAAACTTATTAAGGTAGTGATGACCAACCACTAAACAATGAGCAACCAATAAGCAAAAGTTTAACACAATGATATTTATAATGCTTAATCAGTTCAGCCAAATATTGAAATGTCTGTAGTGACCGAATTTTAGAACCATAAAGTAAGACGAAGCAAAAATCGTTTCAACTTCATTAACCAGCCTTTGCATTGCCGACATGCTTGTTTAGTCGGCTCGGATCCCTCTACATAGTAACGTTGTTTTTTAAAAAAGGCATAAACGCCATTTAGCAAACTTTACAAGAAACCCAGGAAACGTTTTTCCCTATATAACAATATTTTTGTTTATTATTTTCAATAACAGACCTTTGTAATCGATCAAGAAAAAAAATTTGTAAACCCTCTCTCAAAATATGAGGTTTTACGTTTCAAGATACGTAAAATCCAAATATCGAATAAAAAAGATCCGTCCGTCCGCCGTCAGGGTAACTAACAAGAATGGTTGCCCGACGCAGTTTGTTTTGTACTATTGAGAAACTTTAACCTAATATTTTAAATATTAGTAATTGTTCTGAGAACAGCTCTTTTTGTGATGACAAAGATGAAGTCCTGGAAGAAGTTTCTGTATATGACTGCAAACAAATCGGTCTCAAATTACTCCTAAAATAGTACGAAATATAAAATATGACTTCAGTTCCTAAGATGTTTTGAAGTAAAACATGATATCTATTGCAGTTGACATGTTTTACACCCACTAGGTTAAATCAAATATGGTACTTATAATATTGGGACGAAGCTGATTCGAGGAGAGGAACTCTCTTAATGTGTACAGAATGGGGCTGAGAGTTTTCTTTCAAGTTATTTCTCTGAGGACATTTTTTAGAGCACATAACAAGGTCACAGGAACTCACACTTGGATGAAAAATATGGTATCTGCCTGTACCCTTCCTCTATTATTAGTTATAAAAAATATATGTATAAGTAGCAGTTAAAAAAAATATTATTTTTCAATGGACACAAAATACTCGTGTAACATAATTATGTTATTTTTAAAGTGGAGAGAATGAATATAATCCTCAAACCTTAGCATTTGATTTCCCAAAAGTTTTCATTTTGTTAGTTACCATGTTTTACGTTCGAGAGCCTCAATTAAACATGGCTAAAAGCTCAAATAGCCGTTTGCTAATACTGGTCTGATTTAGATGATTTATTTTTGTTTTGTGGAGAATTTAATTAACTTTCAATTGCAAGTTTTTAACCCTCTAACTCAATTCGGATGATCTCTAGAGGTAGGCACGCAAAAGCATAACCGCGGGGGATGGAAGACAAAGTAGAGACCTCCAAAAGGCAATTTTCTAACATCAACTTAATTCACATACAAATTTTCAACCCTCTAACTCAATTTGGTGATGGCGGCAAAACCTTAAAAACCGCCAAATTTCAGGAAAACGTATAGAAATTTTGATTTATCCCCACTTTTATGGTAAGTATTGTTCTGCCAAGAAAACAACTCTACATACCGAATTCTTGCCCATTAGATCCAAAGGGGGCCACTGAAAGTTCCCAAATGTGGCGAATATATATTATTAACCTCATTGATCCTCTCCAATCTGGCTTTTGACCTTGCTACTCTACATAATCCGCTCTCCTGAAAATAACCCACGACCTCCAAACCACCATTGAACACCAAAATCTAACTATCCTCATCCTTTTAGATTTCTCTAAACATTTTTGACACAGTTGATCTTAACATTCTCCTTAACAAACTTCAAAGTCTTCCTTTATCCAACAGTGTTATGAGCTGGTTCCAATCCTTTCTCTCAGATTGGTTGCGGTATGTTATCGTTCCAGGTCAACCTCCATCCAAGACACTGTCCCTCTCTTCTGGTGTCCCTCAGGGTTCCTCTCTGTATCTTACTCTATTTGCTATCTATATTAATCACCTTCCCCTTCTTATTCTTATTCATCATTCTCAATACCATATCTATGCTGACGATTTCCAAATATACCTGTTCTTCCCGCCTTCCGACCTACTACTAGCCGCAGAAAGACTCCAAGAGGACTCAAATCGAATAAGTCACTGGGCTGTTGCTAACAAGCTGAAGTTGAATGCAGAGAAGACAAAGGCAATTGTAATAGGCTCCCATCATCTCCTTAAAACCGTTTTTCACCTTGTTCCTGAATAATAATCCCATAAAGTTCCATCCAACCATAAAAACCTTGGGATCATACGACATGATCTTTCAATATATATATATATTGAAAGATACCAAAATCTTTCCTGGAAAAACATGTTCAAATTCAAATAGATGTTTCAATTAATTTTTTTGGATATATTTATTTGGAAATAAAAAACCATAGTCTAACATTGTTTTTAAAATTCTGTCATTTTACACAAGAGAAATCCCTTCAGGAATCAGTTATTCCATTTACACTATTTATTGGAGAAAGTTATTTTTTAGTATTGATATATAACATTTTAGGAAATATAAATCTTCAAACTTCTTATACATTTTTTATCATTACATTATTTTCTTCTGATCTTTCGGACTGTCAGTATTTTTTTGATATGCGTGATCTGTATTACTGTAACTGTAATCTCTACAACACCAAGTTACCCATGGATGTCTCATACTTGACTCATGTCCTGCTTTAATAGGAATATGGTTATGAACTTCATCAAAATCATATACTAAGCTCCTAGAAGATTCATGGCAGAAGGTGACAGTCAAGGCATTGGGCAAAAAGAAATAATGTTTGAGCACACATTGCAAACTGTGCAGCAATATCTCAATACAAAATTTCAGTGTTTTAGATGGACAGCTCATATCCCTAACTTAAATCCAATAGAACATCTTAGATATGAATCTTGATGTAATAAAACTTTTAGTGGAGAGAGGCAGGGAAAGATGTAAGGTGCATCCAGTAGACCTAATACATAGAACAATAGAAGTGTTGAAAAAGCTACTGAAAGTTAATTTTGTATTTGAAAAATCTGGAGTTATAATTTTTTTTTTATTTTGTAATTTATGAAAAATATATTTTTAAATTGTATTATGAAGCAGTTTTTTTAAGATCTTATTAAAAGTTTTTTATTATAAAAAGAGCATAAAATCAAATTACTTGGGAAAAAAACTGAAATTCGGACCTTGAATGTATGAATTAAACATAATTGAATATTCATTATAGTTATACATATAATAACCACAAAGTAAAACATGGGTATATTTTTACATTATACATTACATTGCATTGTTTTATTTATTTATGAGGACCTTTCTTTAATAAATATACCTATTTCAGGAGAGGATATATATTTAATTTTTTTCTTCTTTCAGCTACGATATACTGATATATAAGTATTGTGAAGCATATTTAATAGGATA
Organism: Rhaphigaster nebulosa; assembly: GCA_948150685.1. Classification (NCBI taxonomy): domain Eukaryota; kingdom Metazoa; phylum Arthropoda; class Insecta; order Hemiptera; family Pentatomidae; genus Rhaphigaster; species Rhaphigaster nebulosa. The sequence continues at coordinate 81,966,171 of OX411306.1, read as the reverse complement.
GGTGCACTTGAAGTTTATATTGTTTAATTATTGTATAACAAACTGTATTCAAATTTTTTTCTATACATGGTCTTATTATAATTTGTTTACAATTTAAATTTAATGTTCAGGATGGAAATAATTTTGATAATGTAATTAAAACCACAAATTTTATCTGTCATTTCCTCATTTTATTCGATCACTTCATTATTTCTGATACCTATTTTATTATTTATTTATTTTTTATGTGAATGCTTATTTGAAAAAGTACATTTAGTATTGTGGAATGAATTTTAATTGGCTACTGAATTTATTTAGATAACTACTTCAGTATTGTTTTATAAGTGTTGGAAATTCATTCATATGTATAATGTAAATAAAAACAAGGACTTATAAGTATTTATATTTTTAATTAGGAATTCATATCTTTTCCTAACAACTTGACATTTTTATTTTTTTATTTATTAACAAATATAGGTATGGCTATAAACTCTAAATTTTTAATAATTTTATTGTCTCTTTGTTCTAAAGAGTTTACATATGTTTAATTGCTTTTTCAACTCACTTCTGAGAATTCTTTTAAATTACACATCAGAAAATATTGTATTTATTGTTATTTAAATATTTATAATAATTATTGTTATATTTTATTATAAGCTTTATTAGAAAATCACATTTGCAGTTACAAAGAACTAACTTTGACAGAAGTGGTTGATGCCATTTTGTGGATGAAGCAAATATTAATGCCAGGGAGAAAATATATTTAAAGAAACTACTTTTGAAATTATAATCTCTTTTCCTAATTTTATTCAGCAAAAATACTGTTGGAAATAAATCAAAGTTATATGCTTGGTATATAAACTTGTTTGTAAAGATCATAAGATCGAGATGGCATTGTATCCTTCTCCATCTTTGCTGTACTCTGTTCTTTGTTCTGTTGCATGTAATGCATGATGCTTAGAAGCACTGCTTATCATTATAAATGAATAAACTTGTTTATGCCAAACTTGGCTTTGATATTTCATTATATTCATAACCCCAACAAATACTTATAATCTTTTGAATATCATTTCATTGATGTTAACATCATCTATTCACAGTAGAATCAGTACTCATTACAAGATTTATTTAGTGCTTTGAATTAATTCCAAAGGTCTGAAAAGAAGATAATTCTGTGATCTACAGGAACAGTTATCGGGGAGCTACTAACAAATAGTTTTATAATTTCACGCATAAATTTTCTTAACTTCTAAATAAATTAAATTGAATGTCTAAAACTTCTATTAATAATTATTTTCCATAAATTAGTTATGTAAAAGCTATTTTACTGTATTTATTATAATTATGAATACATATTTAACCATAGATTATTAAATTGTAAGTATATTTTTAACCCTCTGCTTTATTAATTTTTACAGACAGATTTTTATAATATTGTCTTAATTAATGGGGTATTGCTTTGGTCTATGAGTACTAAATAAAAAAAATGGGGCATTAAGAAACATTATCAAACATGATGAAAGATATGTTATTTGTAACTATAATATTCAAATCTACTTCTCGCTTTCCACTGCTAGTAATAAACCTAAGCCACTGCTAGTAGTAAACCTAACATCCGCTAGTAAAACATTCATCCACCCTCCTTTGGGCCTTCCTATGTATTGCATCATCCTTTATATAAGTATTTCACTATTTTTCTAACTTCCATACTTTTTACTCAGCCTTAATATTCAAGCCAAAATTGATAAACTGGGATTCTCTTTTCCCTGGACTGAGTGGGTCCAGGAAGCAAACTTCTTACAATAAATCCCACACATTTTCAAAAGAAAATTTAGTGAGTTAAACCAGGGCAACAACTATATCTTTCAGCTAAAATAGATTGGAATTCTTGCTTAACATTATTGTTTGTATTGCTATGTCTTCTTCTCCATAATCTCTACCATATTCCCAGTATTTAGTATTTTAAGTGGTTTTGTAGAGCCTTATCCAAACAGCCCTTTCCTGGTCCATCTGTTTTCTCTATATCAAAAGAATAATACATCAAACATGTTTGAATTAACATTAAGGTTGTTTATGCAAGCCAGGTCTGTTTCCATTATTTAAAGTTTGGTAGATAATTAGAAAAGAGGTGTTGATGGATTTTCGCTTTTCTGTCAAAAGACATTTAGTCCATGTCAAGTTAAATTAATTATGTTTTTTATTGATTATCAATTATAATTGCTATCGGTTATGAAACAACTTGATAAACAATGAGTTATATAAGTGAATTTAAGGATGTTCCTTCTTCCTGAAATGTAAGAATTTCTTAAAATAAAAGAAAGTAGTTGTATACATATAAATGAAATGTAAAAAAGAAAAACTGAGAATCTTTGACACCATGAGGCTTCTATTACTACCTGATAATTAAGTTGCAGCAAGTATGCAAGTCTAGCATACCCAGACTATGTTCTTATATCTGCATTTAAATATCTTCATGAAACCTATAGTTGAAGAACACAAAGATTAATCTTTTTCTGACTTCATCTTGTTTTTTAAAGGAGACCCTCAAGTATAGATGGGAGAATGGGTAGAAATGCAGTTTTAGGTATGTTTTGCAGATACTATAAGAGACAAAGACATGCTGTTGATTCCTTCTCATTCTTCATCTAATAGGGAGTATTTTAAAAGGCTCCCAAATAAGTCAACAGAAAATGTTTGACAGTGTTGATAATAGCAACATATTTTTTCCTTTTTTTTTTTTTTCAAATTTAGAATTGTTTTTCTCCTGTCCTGGTGCTTCATTAGTTTCACAAAACGGTTTAAATAATGAGATAGATGTTCTAAACAAATAGGAAAATTTTTAATTAATTTGACTTTCCAGTTTTTGAAAAAATGTACCTAAATAGAAAAAAACAGTTTTGTTTTCAATAAAGATAACGATAATTTAATTAAATCTGAATCAATAATTTGTTTTCACTTATTTTTAAACTTAGGTATGTGTAAGACCAAAAAGTATAATAAATTTTAGGATTCTTTGTCAAGGATAAAAAAAAATTGGGTCTTTTTTACTTCACTATGGCAAATCACTTTTCAATAAAAACAAATGATTTCTTTGCCACTGTTTGCATACTTGTTAATAACTATCATTATGCAGTTATAATCTCATTTTCAAATAAAAAAATAAATTGGTACATGTTTTTTCAGCAATAACAAATAAAACTGACAACATTGAACATATTTATTTGAAATTAATATTACAATAAAAGGTGAACAACAAAAAAAATTCTATTTTACTCATGAAATCTTATGTTTTTATTGAAAATTGATTTGTGGTAGTGAAGTAAAAAAGACCCAAATTTTTTTTAGGTACCACCTAAGTATATTTTTTGGAGTTATTGTGATAAAAACTCGTTCAGATTTGATAGATGGTGTGGCAGTTAATTCTTATTCAAATTTCCATATTTTTTAATATTGTCACTCAAGATTATCATCACGTCTTCTAAAGATTCTTGGATCTTTAGGCTTTTGCTCTGATTTTTTCTCTGTATCTTATCCAGAAGAGTATGTTACTGGCATGTAGAAGTTTTACATAATATATTTTCCTTTTTGCAAGGAATTTGAAATGCTCTTTAGCTAAAAGGGCCTTACTCACTAAGTGCATAATTTATTTTGCTATTCACATACCTTTTGTAACTTTTCTTTTGTCGATATCTTTATATTATCTTTTCAAATTAGATTTTATTAGACAGATAGCATTTAACAAGACTATTTCATTTTCACATTGCTAATAAAATAACACCAGTAAACTTCAAATCATATGTAAGCCTGCATAATTGTCACTATAATAAAGATTTAATTGCTGACATTGAAATAATCAGGAAAGGAAATACAGTCAGTTAGTCTTTTGATAACTGATTTCTTCTACAAATGTCCAGTTTAGAGTATTCAAGTGGAAAAACATTTTGATTTGTTATCTAGATATAATTTTATTTTAGGCCATTATTATTTTTAAAACCTTAATATTTCAGGAACAAGTCACTTTAATGATTGGAATGCTCTGGAAATAGAGTGAAACACTTTATTATTAAAGGGGTGCTACCCAATTGTAATGGATTGCTATACACAGCATACCGTAACATCAAACTGACAATTTGTGAAACTTATAAATATATAGCATAATTAAAATATTCATAATATATTATAAAATTATATATATTTTATTTTTTATTTATTTTTTATTTTTGCTGTTTTCATATAATTTTCTTATAAACATCAACCCTTATAAACCTCTTCTTGTATTCTTCTTCTTCTTCTTTCTCGGCACTACAACTCTTGTAGAGTCAGGGCCTCCCGTCTTCTTGTATTGCATCAATATATAATTTATTAATAAATATAATTTAAAAACTCTCTAATTTATAAAAATGTATGCTTATAATAAATGAATAAAATTTCGTACATTAGTATAAAATATATTTAAAACAACATTTGATAAAAATTAAAATTAAAAAAAAAAAATTATAATGAAACTGTTTAATGAAATACATAGTAAAAAAAATCTGGTGCGTTGCATACATACCACAACATTCCCTTACCAATCTATATTATTAATCTTTAAAATTATTTTAAAGAGCTCACATAAATACTACTCGAAATAAACTCAGCAGAATCAGGTCTTTTCTCACAATAAATTAGTTTTTTAATAACTTTAGTACTACAATTCTGTACACTAAATATTTTTGGCTTGTCAAGCTGAAAATATATTTTAAAAGTTTCGGTTTAGTTTCCATTAAATAATATAAAAGCAGAAATAATTAAGTTAATTTCAACTCTACTACAATACATTGTTACAGAGCGTTTTATTAACAACAGGTTGGCTGCTTGGTGGGAGGAGGTTCGGTCGCATTCATCTCCTTCCGGAAGCGCTCGGTTTTCCCTCTAAGGTCAAGAAGTTCTTGTGACATATGCTGCATCTTTTCTAATACAGGCCCGATTTAAATAATTGTATTTTTGTTTTTTAGGGAATTTAATTGCCTTTCATATGATTTCATACAAAATTTACCATAAAATGCTTACTAATTGAGTCACGCAGAAATAAATTTTTCTTTTCGTTATATATTTTCTCCTGCATTTTCTCGTTGATAAATTACATACATTGAGTCCATAAACGTGGCCTAATTCTCGACAAGAAGATTCGGCTATGAGCTTTAAACATTTTTGAATAATGCTACGAATAACCGCATAAATTTAATGCCATTCTATTGAAATAATATTAATTATAATTAAACTCAAGAATGAAAGAAAATTTAAATAAAATAAAATTAGAAATCAGGCGGGTTCGATAACAATTTGAATGAAAACGTGTTCGCTGCGGCACTGAATATTCCGATTTTTATCCAATCAAAGCCGGAGTTCCACAAGGCAGCGTCTTAGGTCCTATCCTCTATATCCTGTACACCGCGGATATTCCCACAAGCCCCGATACCTTCCTTGCAGCATTTGCCGATGATACAACCATCCTCTCTTCTCACCCAGACCCTGAAGTAGCATCCTTTAATCTCCAAAAACACATCTCCTCGATTGAACAGTGGTGCAATCATTGGCGCATCAAAGTCAATGAATCCAAATGTAAAAATGTCACCTTCACACTCCGTCGCAGACCCTGTCCTCCAGTCCAGTTCAATTCCATTCCACTTCCCACCTCCGACACAGTTCGGTATCTTGGTTTCCTCCTAGACAAGAGACTGACATGGAACCCACACACCAGGCTTATGAGACAAGAACTCAACCGAAGATATGGCCAGTTATATAGACTATTGAACAGAACATCACATCTTTCAATAGACAAAAAACTAATAATCTACAAGACCATACTAAAACCTATTTGGACCTACGGACTTGAACTGTGGGGGACAGCAAAATCTTCGAACATCAAACGTATCCAATCCTTTCAGTCCAAAGTCCTTCGAACAATAGTCAACGCTCCTTATTATGTTTCAAACAAGACCTTACATCATGACCTAAACATCCCATTTGTACTTGACCTTATTCCATCTAAATTTTCAAACTTTCACCAGAACCTTAGCTGCCATCCTAATCCCTTAGCACAATCCCTATCCAGCTCAAGCCATCCCTATAATCCTCCTCGTAGGTTGAAGCGGCAGTGGCCACGAGACCTTCTGTAAATATGCTATTGGACCTGGCAATGGCCAGATCCTCCACTCAAGTCCTGAGCGACTGTGGCCCTAGTGCTCTCACTCAGTTTCCACTGGCTTGATCCAGTGATGCGGCTCAGAGAGAAGCGCTGGGATCTCTTCGAGTCTTGCCTTGCCATCTACAAGTGGAGGGCAGTGCATGGCTGGAGATTCTCTGGGCAGAATGTAAATATGTATATATGTATGAATGCAATCAAGAATTTTTATTTATTTTATTTTCTTTATTTATTTTATTTTATATTCATTTTATTTTATTTTATTCTTCTTTTGTTAACATTGTATATTTATTTATCACTAGTGTCCTTTATTTTATCAATTTATTTTCCTTTATAATTATTTTATTGTATGCATAGTTGTATATACAGTGTGAATGGGTACTTCATCCCTAATACTCATTGCCCTTGAGTGTGGCAGCTTGTATAATGTTCAATAAATAAATAAATAATAATAAAATAGTGATATCTGTTTGCCATACCTACATATGTCTCACATGAGCTCTACTATTTTATCTTTTATCATGTCATATAATTCACTATAAGAATCATTCTCATTGTATTCGTTTTTAATACTCTATATTGTAATTAAATTTACGAAAAGTTGTAGTATGCTTTATTTATATTTTTTAATTTAATTTTTTTTGTCAATTAGTTGTCACTGGTCTATGCAATCGCTAAAACAAAAATATTTGATGTGGACACCACATGACTTCCTTGTGTGTCTATTAAGCTATGAATCGGAGGCTCAAAAAGTGATACTGAATTTGGTTCCGAAGAACCTCAAAAACGACACTCGGCTTCGTGAGTTACTTGTGACATCGAAATTCTGGATGTGGTAGGCTCAGAATTTTATTTTCTAAAATATTTATTTGACGCTTTTATTTCTAAAATTGATAAAGAACCATTTGAAAAATCTGATTTGATCAGCACATGACCTTCCGCCTATTCAATATTAAAAACGCTGCAAATTATTACACAATGGTTTATTATTTCCACCTAGTGGAAAGAAATTTGAAGCTTTTCACAAGATGATCGACGTGAGAGTGCTGAACTGGGAGTGTTAATTTAAAAAACTCTGTCAATGCAAGTAGCTTGTGATGTGAAATGATACAGAGCAAATATTTGATGTGCACTTCAGGAGGGAAAAAAAAAAAAGGAAAAACTAAGGAAGCTAAAGGAAGCAAAGAAATAATAAAAGGAAGAATAAAACGGAGAGATACGAGGAAGTCAGAAGCCCAATAGATAAGTCAGGAAGCCAGATGACTAGCCACCAGGAGAAGTTCCTCAATCTCAGAAGTTCCTTACGCAATATCTCAGCTAATAATTGTCCGATTTAAATGATTTTTATTTCGTTTTGTAGGGAATTTCATTAGCTTTCGTCTAAAAATAATCACCGATCAGCCACCATTTTGAAACAAACAGACGGATGGTAATGTCGAGTTCCGAGGATCATCACGGGGTGACCTGTGACATTGGTACCGAATCTCAAGACAATCGGTCCAATAGTCTCGGAGAAAAGCCGCGGACGACGTACGGCAGACGGACGGATTTTTTCTTATTCGATATTTGGATTCTACGTATCTTGAAACGTAAAACCTCCAATTTTTAGAGGGGGTTACAAACATTTTTTCCTTGGTCGATTCCAAAGGTCTATTATTGAAAATAATAAACCAAAAGCATTTACAGATAGAAATTTTTTTATTTTTCCTTTTTTTTCTTTTTTCTTATTTTAGTGCCTTATTATGCTGATTCCAAAACACCTTACATTTCTTCTCTATGTTTATAAATAGCCTAGTTATGGGTATATAACATCTTTAATCGGCAATTATTATAGATATTTTGTTTTTCATTTTTTTTTTTTTTTTTTTTTTTTTAATGTCTTGTTATTCTGATTACAAAACACCTTACATTTCCTCTCTATCTTTATAAATGGCGGAATTATGGGCTTATGAGATCTCTAATCGGCCGCCATTTGAAACAAACAGACGAATGGTAATGTCGAGTTCCGAGGTTCATCCCGAGGTGACCTGTGACATTGTTACCGAATCTCAAGACAATCGGTCCAATAGTCTCGGAGAAAAGCCGCGGACGGCGGACGGCGGACGGACGGATTTTTTTTTATTCGAAATTTGGATTCTACGTATCTTGAAACGTAAAACCTCCAATTTTTAGAGGGGGTTACAAAAATTTTTTCCTTGGTCGATTCCAATGATCTATTACTGAAAATAATAAACTAAATGGATTTTGGAATTTCAAGTTAAGTACCACTCCCGGTAACTGAATATTATTCCCAATGATATAAAAGTCTCTAACACTAAATATAAAAAAAAAAAAAAAATTCGTTTAAATTTAGACAAATTTTTTTACCAAATTCTACTTGAAGCGAGTAAAGTACAATTTCCGATTGGTATTGGCACGCACGCACGCACGCCCGCCCGCACGCACGCACACACTCACACACACACACACACACACACACACACACACACACACACACACACACACACACACACACACACACCACAAACGCACCATTTTAGCTCGACTCCTATTCCTAACTTCTAAGAAGGAGAATAGGAATCGTGAAAAAAACAATTACCGGTAAAATCTCTAACACTAAATATAAAAAAAAAAATTCGTTTAAATTTAGACATACTTTTTTACCAAATTCTATTTGAAGCGAGTAAAGTAAAGTACAATTTCCGATTGGTATTGGCACGCACGCAGGTACGCACGAGCCCCCACCCGCCTGCTCGCACGCACGCACGCACACACTCACACACACACACACACACACACACACACACACACACACACACACACACACACACACACACACACACACACACACTCACACATATCACAAACGCACCATTTTTAGCTCGACTCCTATTCTTACCTTCTAAGAAGGAGAATAGGAATCGTGAAAAAAATAATTACCGGTAAAGTACAACTTCCGGCCAGCTAATTTTAACCAAAATCCTATTATATTATTTATATTGATATAAAAGATTTATAGACTACATTTGACCTTCAAGTATTGCGCCATTTCTAGTGATCATGTATTGACTAAAAAGATAGGTGACGAACCAGATGGTACAAATATCACAAATACGAAATTTCAACTTTCTAGGACTAAGCGTTTTTTTAATTATTCGAGATACGATCGAACAGTTAACGACTCGCACACATTGCAGGCTTTTGAGAATTAACTTAATTTATAATGACTGTTACAAAGACAATCTTCTTGTTATGAACTAAATAAACACTATACTATGTGCTATACATCTTTATGGGGTTACTATAAGACTGTACGATCCCAGGTCTCCTTACACAAGAAATGTAGGAAGAAAGGTATGACACAAGAAATGTAACTGCAAGAATGAATAGTCCTAAGGATAATTGTTATACATAATTGATATTGTTATCCTTTCAATATTAATATTGTCAAAAAGTTCCTGTAGGGTATTTTGTCGGAATATGCTTATTTTTCCTTAAGCCAAAATAAGAGTTTTGTGTTGTTAGTAAGCTTCCAAATAGCCAGTCCACTGTGAGAAAGCTTCTAAATAACCAGTCCTAGGCTATCAGAGATAATCTTGTCCTTTAAATGTTTGGAAAAATCAATATACTTTATTATATATGGGCGTAGTTAATAAGCCCTAAATGTTTAATGAGAATATAAATAATGTTATTATTGTAATTTTAAGGGTCAAGTCTGAAATGGATTCAGATATAGTCAAAATGGATATTTCGGTTGAAATCTGAAAATCAAAATTTTCGCGATTAAAATACTTCCTTTTTTACAGTGTAAGAAAAGGAAGTAAAAAATATGTGATTAGCTAGATTTATTGAATTTTGCTAAACCAAAAAGTAGCTGAACAGCATTCTAATGGTCGAAACAGTAATTCTCAGCACCTTCCTGTAATTATTTTTTAGCTGGGTATAGTATTTTTTGTTAAGGTTGCAAACAGCAAGATCGCTTCGAAGTGTCTACATTGATAAAATATTAAATACGATATAATTATCTACAAATGTAATTAATCTATGAGGGGTTGAAAAAAAAAATACTTTGTGCCACTTTTTCTTCATTTATTTTCTAAATTTAAAGTGTCTTTTCTGTATTAATTTTTATATTGACTCATGATTAAATTATCCATAGTGGTATAGTCTTATCCGTGGATAAGAGTGTCCATTTTTCATATACGAAGTATTGGTTTTATTAGTGGTGCGTTTGTAGTTTACTGAGAACATTGTAGATTACCAGGCTCTATTTTTTCTTACGCCTTAACAGTGACTTAGACCTACTGAATTACCAACGTATATGGTTAATTATAATTACAATGATTATGAATCATTTTCCATTACTTCTTTTTGTTTAATTTTACCAGCTGTGGCTTAGAAGAAGAGACAACGGACGTGGCATGACCGATTTCGTTGAAACTTTTTTTGGTGATATAAGGTCCAAAAATTTAGGCACCTGCCCGAGGGTTTTTGCCATTGCTCTCTGGACCATGAAACAAATGATTTTCTATTATTGTTTTCTTTGGTTTTTAATATTATTGGCTTCTTTGCTCTGCATGAATTTCAAGGTTCTCATGTGCCAATCGATTTTTTTTGTGTGAAATAAGAAAAAAACATATTGCCAATTGTCTTAAATGAGCTTAAATGTACAAAAACCAAAAGACGCTTTATGTAAAGTAGGCAACAAGAAAATATTTTAGAGAAAGCAAGTCAGATTCGTTTTTAGCGTCCTTTAAAACTCTGAAATACTAATTTTCATAGAAATTTTTGGATCAGATTTTTATGGAGATTTTTTTTTGTCTGCTAATGTCCGGCGTATACTTCAGCATTCATAACTCCTCAGGAATTTATACTAATTCAACGTTGGAAAGCTGAATTTCTGATCTCTAACCCATTCCAGTAACTTTTAGATTTTATGCCTTTATGAGGGAGGTATTTAATAAGTAAGTATATGGATTATATTCATACTTTTTTTATTAGTAATTGTATTTAATTTACTTTTATATAAAATTAAATTATTTATTTAAAAAAATCAATAACATAAAAAGTGCCCACCATAGCTGCTGGTCCGATACCTGGCTGGATCTACATGTTATCGATTCAGCGCAGAATCTTCTAGCTTCTTCTCAGCTTCCTGTCCCGTTCCTTTCCTCCCGCGAGCTTATTCAGATATCATACAATATCCAAACCCCTATATTCCTCCGTAAAACCATAACTTTCCGCAATCTAGACGCCCTCATCCGTGAAAATATCTTACTCAATCTTGAAACCCTGGACTAGAAATAAAATCTATTCCTGTTCTTCCATCGATTCCATGGTTTACATACTCATTTCTAATCTGACTAGTGTACTTGATTCCCATGCTCCGCTTAAAACCTCCATATTCCGTCGCCCTCCAGTTCCTTAGATGTCTCAAGAAATTAAAGATCTTCGGAAGATACGTGAGACAGCCAGTAGACGCTATAGACGCATAAGGTTAGCAGATGACTATCAAGCGTTCAGGGCACTCCGCAATTTGATTAAACGCTATGAATGAGCATCCTTCCTACATCTACAGACTCCTACAAATAAAATCCTCAGTCCACTTACTGGCAACAAGATCTTTCTGACCTCTATACCCCCTGCCACTGAACCGAAACATTCGAGCATTCCTTTCTTGCCCACTCCACTATTCTCTGGAATCCCCTCCCTTCTAGTATCCGTCATTCTTCTTCTCTATCCTCATTCAAATTCCACCTTTGCCAACATCTCCTCACTTCCAAAAAAGATGCTGCATAAAATTTTAATTTAAGGTAAACACTTTGATCAAAGGTTTATGATGTTTAAGTGTCAATATATTTATAATTTTTATTTTCTTTCGTTTTTACTTTTTTTTTTTTTTTTTTCGTTTTTGTTAAGAGAAGAATTGATTTTTTGTTTATTATTTTTTATGTAAAAACTATTGTACTTTTTTGTCCAGATGTTTTTCCCAGTCTATCGATGTCTATCCCAATCTATCTGTAAACCGCATAAATCTGATCTATATGTGACAACTGATCCTGGATGTGACACTGTTCATTCATGTAGATACAAGTTTGTAGCTATATATTGATAAGAATTTTTGATACTTTTAGGATTGAATAATGTATTAATAGGACATGTATTAATGTATTAATAGGATTAAATGAAATATTAATAGACTATGCCCATGATTAAGATGAAATATTTTTTTGTGAAATTATCGAATATAAACAATAGTCATCATCATCATCATACATGGCTCTAAATCCCGCGGAGGGACAAGGTCTCCTGCAAACTCAAGCGCCAGTCATCCCGGTCATTTTCCGCCTCTCTCCAGTTCCGGATGTGTAAGACGCTCTGAGCGTCCGCCGCAACGCCATCCTCCCAACGGAATCTCGGCCAATCAATCCTCCCTCCTTGATGCAAACACCTGATCGTCCAGGAGTCTTATTGAGAATACGTTCGATGTGCCCAGTCCATCGGAGTCTTTTTCTTTTATTTGCCTTAAGATGTCGACATCTTTATAATAATAATAATAAATTCTTTATTTATTCCGGGACATATCCTTTTAAAATAATACTACATGTAAAATCAGTAGAGCTTTAAAGCCTTAGAATAGAATAAAAAAGAATATGATATTGAGTAATTAATAGCATAAATAAACAAATAAGAAGAAAAAAAAAAAAGGAAATTATAATAAATAATAATGACATAACTTTTAAACCTTTAAGAAAAAATAAACTTGCAATATTAATACACTAAAAAATAAAGCCAGAAACAAAAAAAAAGAGAAAAAAAAGATACAGTGAAAGAGAATGTATTTATATTAATAATAAAGTAAAAATAAGGCATTAATACATAAATGGGTGCAAATTTTAGTTGAAAATAAGAAGTACCTATTTACAAATCTTTTGGAACTGCATGGATATGAAGTGACTGAATAGACGGGATTTAAAGGTGTGAAGGCAGCGGATGGAAGAAGGAATGGAATTCCATAAGGATGAGGATCGGATAAGAAAAGGTCTATCAAAACCTGCGGATCAGTGGGTCGTTATATATAAATCTGAAGACCGAAAACGGGTATGGCGGGAATGAACAGAGGATTTGAATTGAAGGAGGTCGAAGATGTATGATGGACGGCGTTATTGGATGACTTGGTAGAGGAAGGATGCCAGAGAATACTTACGACGGTAGGAAGTGTACAGCCACTTCAACTCTTCATAGAATCGGGGGACAGAGGCGTCCCTCGAGACCCCGAAGATAAATCTTACAAAGCAGTTAATCAATCGTTTTATTTTTGCCTCGAGGTCCCCAGAGACGCCCCCGTACACCGTACAACAGTAATGAAAGTGGGGGAATATTAAGGAGGTAACTAGGAGTTTTCGGGTTTCAAATGGGAATAGGTGACGAAGGTAATTTAGTCGCTTCGAAGTGGAAAATGTACGAAAGGGGATATCGGAAACATGCTTTTCCAGGAAAGATTTTGGTCAAAGGTGACTCCAAGGTTTTTATGGTTGGATGGAACTTTATGGGATTATTATACAGGAACAAGGTGAGGAACAGTTTTAAGGAGATGATGGGAGCCTATTATAATTGCCTTTGTCTTCTCTGCTCTCAACTTCAGCTTGTTAGCAACAGCCCAGTGACATTCGATTCGAGTCCTCTTGGAGTCTTTTTGCGGCTAGTAGTAGGTCGGAAGGCGCTAAGGACAGGTATATTTGGAAATCGTCAGCATAGATGTGGTATTGAGAATGATGGATAAGAAGGGGAAGGTAATTAATATAAATGTCAAATAGAGTAGGAGACAAAGAGGAACCCTGAGGGACACCAGAGGAGAGGGACAGTGTCTTGGAAGGAGGTTGACCTGGACGACTACATACTGCGCCCGATCTGAGAGGAAGGATTGGAACCAGCGCATAACACTGTTGGATAAAGGAAGACTTTGTAGTTTCTTAAGGAGGGTGTTATGGTCAACTGTGTCGAAAGCTTTGGAGAAATCTAAAAGGATGAGGATGGTCAGGTTTTGGAGTTCAATGGCGGTTTGGGGGTCGTGGCTAATTTTCAGTCGAGCAAATTGTGTTGAGTAGCAAGGACGAAAGCCAGATTGGAGAGAGTTAATGAGGGAACGTTCTTCTAGGAAGTTTCAAAGTTGAATTTGTACAAGGCGTTCCAGTGATTTTGAGACGTTGTAGAGGAGAGAAATAGGAAGGAAGTCATGGAGTGAGGAAGGATTTGTAATTATTATTTAATGATAGGACTAGGGCAGTTTTCCATGAAGAGGGGAATATGGAATTTTGTAGAGAAAAGCTGTAAATATGATAGAGAAGGTGCATAAGGGTTGGGAGACAGGATTTTATTAGCTTTACTGGGATATTGTCAGGACATCATAGGTATGGGATTTTCGGATAGTGGAAAATAATTCGTGATATGATACGTGGGAGAAAAAGAAGTTTTCTGGGTTGAAGGTATGATGTTCAATATCAGCAGTAGGTGAAGGACTAGAAGCAATAGTCATTGAGATAGTCTGAGGTGACTGGAAAAAAACTCGGGTATTTGAATTCTGGTACGGATAGTTTTCGAAGGATTTTCCATCTGGATTTGGAATTAGGAGCATTGGAAAGGGCTGAATGATTGTGAAGGGATTTGGCACGTCGGACTGCGGATTGGGTTTCATTGCACAGTTTTTTTAAAGACGCAAAATCACCTGAAAAACGAGTATGACGAAATTTGCGTCTTGCTGCTTCTATTTTTCTTATCATTTACTTTATTTCAGGGGTTAGCCAAGGAGCAGTGGGACGGCGTAAGGTTCGGGTTTTAAGGGGAGCATGAATGCCTAATACGGATTGTAGGTTTGAGGTAAGGGTGGAAACCATGGGGTCTATAGAATTATAGGAATATATGATCAGTTGACATCCGCATGATGGTATAGAAGGATCAATCTAATTAGGGGTTGTAAAATTATTTGTCACTTCTATAAATTTGTTTTATTGAAAACTAGTTTCGAATGTTATACATTCATCCCCAGTTCTAAAAACACACAAACAATTCAAAAAATGAGCAATTCAAAATATACTATATTTTTAATTGCTTATTTTTTGAATTTTTTGTGTGTTTTTAGAACTGAGGAATATATGAGGTCCCAGCGGAAAGTATCCAGGTCTGGCTGAAGGGATTCATATAAAAGGAGGTCTAAACTACGATATGAAACAACTTTTGGAGTAAAGGATTTGATGTGTAGGTCGTATGAAACTGGATCATGATGTGAAAATGAGGTGATGAAAGAAAAGGAACAGGATGCTGAGAAGAAGAGAGAATTTTTGTGGGTGAATCAGAAATGTGAAGGTCTAACCAGGTATTAGAATATTGTGTGTGATGGGTAGGAGGATAGGGAACGAGGTAAAGATTCAGGGAAAACACTAGATCCATGAGAAAGGATTTACCACTGGATTCAGATAGCATATTAATGTTAAAATCACCAGAAATAATAATATTGGAATAGGTAGAAATCAGTTGGACATGGAGGATTCGAAGGTGTTGCCGAATGGGACACGAGGATGTCGGTAGACAATGGCATATAACAGAGGAGAAGAGATAGTTGAAATTTCAATAAACGTATATTCTATGTGAGGAAAGGAAGGAGAAATGGATTGAAGGAGGATTTTGGCCTTTAGGCTGTCATGAACATATAGCCCGACACCATCTCCCGTCAGGACCGATCAGGTCTATCATGTCGTAGGAAAGAGTAATTATGAAGGGATACTATGGAAAAAGACAAATGGTTTTAGCCAGGTTTCCGATACAGCTATTATGCGATAAAAATTATCAAGGAAATATTGTTGAAATTCGTCATAGTGGGCAATAAGGGATTGTGCATTAACGTGACAGGAATCTTAGTCATAACTGTAGGTGTGAGTAGTAGGATTAACTGTAGGAGTAAGTAGGATAGCAGGAGAAGGATCGAGGTTGAGGAATAGGATATAACAACTTTTTATACAATATTCAATTTTAAGAGATGATAGAATATGAATATACATTAAGAATTGAAACAAGAATATTGATGGATTTCTAGTATGAAAAGAATATAAAAATAGATTTTCAACAAAAATAAAATTACATGAAAAGAAAAAATATGAATAACATTGATTAGAAAAATAAAAAGTAAATAGAAAAAGACTATGAGTAAACAAAAAATAGCATCTTATCTGTGTCGATAAAATAACAATACAGGTAGCAAATAAAAATAAATAAAATATCTTCAATATGAAAAAATAATATATAGTCGAAAAAAAAAATAATTTATCTTCAAAATAAACCAATTGAATGTCTTCAATAAAAAAAAAATATATTAATTTAAACATTGAAAAATAAAATTTTTGCACCATTGAGATGACGTGCATACCCGGCTCACCTATAATTACCGCCGGTTAACCTTCGGATTGCCTGCACCTGACTCTACCTGCACTGAACCATACATATTTAATTTTTGATGTTACCTTTTTCTGTCTTGCCAGCCAGTAGAGGTGCTTAGTAGTGGGGATAATAGCTTCACTGACGTAGACGCGGTGGACTCGTTATCTTTCCAGCCCAGGTGACGTGAAGAGAAGTCCCTTTTGGTTTTTCTTTGTCGCACTAGCTCGTCTCTTATGGTCTGTCTCAAAAATCGTGCGATTATAGGGGTTCCTTCTTGTTTAGGCCTTACGACGTGGTACAAATCGTCCGGGCTCAACTTAGCGCCCAGGCCTGCAACGACGCTGAGCATTGTGTATTGCTTGCCTAAAATAAGTCTCTCCTGACTTCTCCGGGATACCTCTTATTTCTATTGTATTACTAAGCTGATTTTGCCCAACGTGGTTTAGACGGCCCTCTAAGTCGGAAATTTTCGATTTTAAGTAATTATTTTCTAGTGTAAATTTTTCCACTTTGCATTTTTGCTGCATTTTTTTCATATTTTCATAGGAAAGCTCCGACTGCTTCTGAAGTGTTTGGCTTATCTCTTTGAGCTCATCTATCTGTTGAAGCTTCCTCTTCATTTCCTTAACCTCCTCCGTGAGAGCCCTCAATAGGTCAATAATTGAGCTGGTTTCTTTGGCTGGTAGCGATGTAACTTCACAATCGGTACATTTCCAGTTTTTCGAGCTGTCGAAATCCGCCTTTAACATATTTTATGTGGAAAAAATGTTGATAGATGACGCAAGCTAATCTAGCTTTGTCATCTCGGCCAGCTGATTTATTGCAATTAACCATTTTTATAAATAGGTGATATTAAAACTTTAAACGGCAAAAGAAAATAATAATAATAATATAAACCTGTGTATTTATACTGCGACTAAGGGTATTATGCTTGCCAAACAACTGTCCCCCACTGCTTCAACTGACGAAGTAATCCTCTTTAATTTTCTAAAGTTTTTTCACCATTTCTAATATTGATCACTTAGTATTAATAGTTCACTGATGAGTTTTATAATGAGAATATGCAATAACTATGTGAATTTTCAACCGGAATGTAGTTAAATAACTATTGAAATAGAATAATAGGATAGAGACACGCAATTGAGCACATGACAGGACCAGAGATACTCTAAGACTGATAAGTTATACTATACAGGCTCATAAGTTCTATAATCGACCGTTGCTTCCAAGAGTCGTTGTGGAGTACTGCTACAAATATTCTGTGCAATATTCTTCGTTCAAACCTCATTAGGGCGAGCTTCTGTTGTCCCTTTTGTGAGAGTCCAACATTTTGAAGCGTATGCCAGGACGGGTCTTATCAGAGTTTTATGTAGTCAATTTTTTGTGATACGGGATAGGGCTTTACTTCTGAGGTGTTTTCGCAATCAAAAGAAGTATCTATTTGCTCCCAATATCCTTCTTTGGGCCTCAGGTTGCATCTTATTATCTGCATTTATCTGGGAACCAAGATATACAAATTCCTCCATGCTCTTGAAGATGAAATTTCCTTTTTTGGTAGCCGCTTCCCTATGTCCTTGCTCATTTTTTTTGTATCGTATGCATGTATGTTGTTTTGGATTCGTTGACAGTGAGTCCTATTACAGTGGCTGCATCAATTAGAGCCAAAATCTCATCACTCAAAGCATCGAATCTTCTTCTAATCATATCTATTTCATCGGCAAACTCAAGAATTTGCAAAGACCTATTAAATATAGTCTCCAACTTGTATCCCTGAACTTCTGACCGCCTTCTCCAAGGCTAAGTTGAACAAAAGGCAGGCCAGGCAGTCAGTTGCAGTTACTTCATATTCAGGTTGATCAGTCGCAGTTTTTCGGAATGCCGGAATTTCCAACAGCTTTTTATGTAGCTTTTCCATATTAATACTAATCTACGCTTTTTGGAAATCTAGGAATATGTGGTGAATAGTGATGTTGTATTCCCTTGCTTTTTCTAGGTATATATATATATATATATATATATATATATATATATATATACCTAATAATATATATATATATATATATATATATATATATATATATATATATATATATATATATATTATAATATACCAATTATAATATAGTAATTGTAATAATTATAATTAAAATTATAATTGTCTGGTTCCATTCCTCCGGCATTTTTTCCATTTGCCATACGTCAATAATTATTTCATGGAATAGCCTACTTCCTCCTTCCATAGTTTAGCAATTTAGCAAGTAATTCATCTGCCCCTAGTGTCTTGTTATTCTTTAGGTAACAGACAGAGATAACAACCTGCTATACTTCAACTAGATCCGGAGGTTCGAGTTCTCCCATTGGAATGTCGGTCTCTAATCCATCCTTTTAGGCCTCATCTCCATTGAGAAGGTTGAAGAAGTCTCTCCAACGTCCTAATGTTTTCTTCTGGTTTGACACCAATGACCATCTGTATACTTGCAGACACTAACCTGTGGAGGATTTTCGGGCATTTTTCACACGCTGGTAAAACTTCCTCGTTTCATTCTTCGAAGATGCTCCAGCTCTTCCAGCTGGTCTTTTTCCCATTTTCTTTACTTCGTCCTGTGTAGTCGCTTCTCATTTGTTCTTTTCATCCTATATTTCTGGACTGAGTTCTCGGTGAATCTTTTCTGGGCCATGCGACGATATGCAGTATTTTTCTCCTCCGTAAGTTTTCGCCAGTCGGCATCAAACAATGGGGGTTTTCTTGTAGGTAGGTCCTTCCCCAATACATTGTTTGATACATCCAATATAAAAATAAATAGATTTCCTTTTCGAACATACAAGGAACATTTGAGGCTCTACCTGAGGTGGATGGCGGCAGGTTGAGTACCGACAAGCAGCTCAAGCAGTCATAAAGTTAAGGTAGAGAGCCCTGCTTTAAAGCATCATAAAAATAAGAGAGAACCCTGCCGACAAGATATCATAAAAAAAGATAATGAAGCAAACTTTCATAAGGCACTTGGAACCCGCTTCAAAGGAACGCTCCTATCGAAAATTCCTATAAGATCAACCAATAGGAAGGCCCAAAAGGAGTATATTGTATAACAAATTGTTTGGAAAATAGATATTTCAAGAAGGAGAAGGGGAAAGAAACTGAACTGGGGAGCCGACAAAGGAAGGTAGGAGTCAAGCTTGAAGTGTGGTAGCAGTCAGACCAGCTAATCAGTTCATTCAATAGAGTTCCTAGCGAGTCTGGACAGGCGAGAGAGTTCGATGCAGCATCAAGATGACGCAAATCAGACCATCGAGAAGCGGCAAGCAAACTCAAGCAATGAGGCGGAGAGCAGCCGAGACTACGAAGACAAAACTGATAAGTCGTAGTCCCTAACGCTCAGGTGTGCATTTTGTGTAATATTATGTGGCAATCTAGTAAAATCTTAATAGGCAATTCAGACTCATTATTCTCAAATACATAAGTTCCGTTAAAGTCAATGTCTTAGTTTAATTAATAAACTCTCCTAAATAAAGTAAGATCAATGTTAAAATCTGTTATTATATTTACCCTGCATGCCATCATATAGTTTAGTTAAGTAAATTGGTAAACACGACATCCTTGGAAAAGATCTCCAATGGTATTTATAATATCCAAACCCAGTGACTATAGCAAGGGGATCTGCGGCCTCTAGCCTTTTAAGTTGAGTTAAATAAATAATACAGTTTGATTGATCTGTTACTCTTAAAGAGAATAATACAGAATATATTAAATAAATAAAGTAAATGCGGTTTCTGTAACCACCATCTGCCTCAGAAAAGCAGATAAAGCTAGAAACATAGCAACATTTTTTAAGTTTTTTTTTTTCTAAAAAGTTTTTTATCTTATTTAAAGGAAAATTAATATTTCCATGGAAACTAAATGGAATTTCAATAGAAACCAAATTGAAACATTTAAAATTTATTTTCAGCTTAATAAAGGCATTTTAGACGATCGGACCGAACCGGAGAAAAGGGTTTTTGAGCTTAAGTAGGCGTGGCCACTTTCTGACGTAGTAGTGCGTTTAGACAATCGGATCGGACCAAAGAAAACAGGAACCACACCAATATCTGGTCCGGTGTAAAAATTTAAACGACTCGTTGGAGGAGCATGGCTCCCGTTTTCTCCAGTCTAGTCCGATCGTCTAAAAGGCTCTTTAACAAACGAAAAATATATAGAGCACAGAATTGTAGCACTGATTGTTTAAAATAAATATTTCGTGAGAAAATAGGTAAAGAAATTTATGCTGGTGATAATATTCCAAGTAGTTTTTATGTGAATTTTTATTGTCTGAGAACTTTAGTGTGCAAATAGACTCTTTTTCTTCCGGCTTCATTGTGTCCTTGATTATTGCAATTCGTCTGTAATTGCCCCATCCAAATTGATCTAAAGTTTTCTTTAAGTTTTCTTATCCTTTTTGGCTAATTTTAATTGAACCATCTTTTCTTTTTTTCAACTTCCAAGCCCGAAAAATAGGATCCTTCTTTTATTGTTATTTTTAATTCTCTTTTAAAATTGTGATCGAAATCAAACAAGATATTTTCATCTCTTGCAACTACCAGTCTATTATCGACATACAGAGCAATCGATATCTTCTTACTATCACGATTTCATATGAAAAGACATGGGTCTGCGTCGCTCATCATGAAGCCAAGCTTGAAGCTTGAGTAAATGTGAGCCAAATCTTTTATTACAACAGCGCGGGGTTGTAACAGACCATGGAGACTCCGTCTCCGCATACAGACTTTATCTGAACTGTCGTGTCCTTGTTGGTGCGCTATGTAAATTTCTTCACCCAGCTCGCCGTATGGGAAAGCTGTAGACACATAAAATTGCACTAGGGATAACATCTCATTGGCAGTATAGCCAGTGAGAAGTTATCCCTGTGTTCTTATTGTTCCTAATTTGGCAACTGGGCTAAAGGTTTTACTGTAATTAGGCTCTTTTCGTTGGGACTAACCTTTAACCACGCTTTGTATTTATCAACAGAGCCATCAGCAAGGCTCTTAACTTTGTACACCTACTTACAAAGAATGGCTTTCTTTCCTATAGGGTGGTCTTATCCCAAGGTCCATATCCCATTTTTTTAAGGGATGCCATTTCACTGCCCATAACTTTACCCCATTCTTCACGATTTTCACTATTGACAGCCTCCTGAAATGTCTTGGGTTCATAATGCTCACTGGAATGTGATAGAGAAAAAATCTCTTCCGCAGAATTATTTTCGCTCTGTCCCCTAACTTTAACCTAGTAAGCCTACTTAGAAGACACTCAAAAAAAGTAGACACTCAGTCGCTTGCTCGCTGTCTTCTTCTTCAGCGTTCACAGTAGCCTCTATCTCTTCATTTCTGGTTTCCTCTTCATCTTCAATAATTTCCGGAATTGAATATTCTTCATCTTATATTGAGGAATTTTCATTCTTCAATTTAACTGCATCCTGAACCAGAGGTGCCGCCACTTCAAATAAAACATCTCTTGATCTTATTATTTGGTGGTTATCGTGAAACATATGCGATTGCCGTCATCATTATCATACCCTATCAAAATTTCTTTGATGGCATTTTTGTCCATCTTTCGCCTCCGTTGAACTGGAATGTGTGGACAACAAATAAAACCAATAATTCTCAGATGTTTTAGACGTCATTTCTTGTTCATCCATAACTCATTGGGTGACTTCTTTGGTATGTTAGATGATCCTTTTCTGTTAAGTACGTATTCATTAAGTATTTCAGCCCAACGGGCTTTTAAGAATATTGCCGTGATAGAACGTGCGGTTTCAAGGAGGTTTTGTTCTCCCTTTAAAAACAACCATTTTGTTCGGGAGTATATGGCATTGTAAGTCTCTGTTTAGTGCCGTAAACTTTAAGGATGTCTCGTACTTTCTTACTACCAAACTCCCCGCCGTTGTCATTCAACAATTCCTTCAAAATATGATCCGTAACTTGTGTCTGATGGTTGAACTGTTTTCGTTTTTCTGGAACTTGTGACTTTTGCTTCATGAAATAGGCTTGAAGATACCTACTGGGCCGATTTTTTTTATATGAAAGAAGTCACAATGATCCCGTCACACCACGATGATCCCCAGAACTCGACAATACAATCCACCTTTTAATTTAAGAATGTCAGAATATTAGAGATTTCATATGCCCATATCTCGGACATGTAGATTTGAATGCAGAGGTAGAGTAGAAAGTGTTTTGGAATAATTATAAATGATAAAAAAAGCGAAACGATGTTGCTTTTTTGTTTTTGTTTTGCAGGAGTTTGGACACGGATGCCTGGAAGCTAAATCAGGTATCTTGTGCGCAATTGCCTCCAATGATATTTGGCAGGCCTTCAAACAGTTTCGATGAATGCGGTCCCAAGTCAAAACGAAGAAAAGTCGAGCCTTTACTGAGACAGTGGCCAACAAGGGATCTCTGTTATGCAACTGAATAAAAATTAAAGCAGTCAGGGAAGTGGGATGCTGCATTGATGATGAAGTCAATTTTGATATCGCCGACAAGAGCTGGCTGGAATTTTCTAGAAAAATATCTAGGACATACAGAAGATATTTTTCACAATTTGTTAATATCCTCTGATCCAGTGATGCCATATGAGATATTTTATGCCATTACCTCTACAAAAATTTAGCTATTCTGAAGAAGCATTAGAACCTATGCACATATCGGAGATAGAAGATGGTATCACCATTGGTAACAGTAGCAGCAGAATTGCTTTTCACGCTAGATTGCTAAGATAGCCCATTGTGCGCCCGGGCGAGATTTTGTCAGAGGGCTCCCTCCCACTTCCCAAAATCGGTCAGTAGCCAATTTTCTCATTTTTAAACTTTTGCACTTCCACCAATGGTCGGTAAATTTCGAATATCTATCTGGCTTGTGATAGTTTGAATTATTTAAAAAACATATTAACCAGGATTTAATTTTTGTCACTAATAATTACACCGTCGATTGATGTGGCGGCGTAATATTAAAATCGTATTCATTGAGATTATTAGAGGTTATTAATATTAATATTGTTTCAATTGAATCACAGCTGTGGTTGGCTCAAGAGATAATCTAAAATTTGTTCACAATTTTGATCAGATTTCTCAACTACATTATAAAATAATGTATTTTTCACCAGCTCTTTTAGATTTGAAATTTCGCTTATCTGCTGCGCATGTTGACTTGACAACAATAATGTGTCTTTTTCCTATTCGAGAACAACATTATATTGATAAAATTCCAATTTCTCAACTCAAAAGGTATTGGTTTTAAATTCTAGTAATTCTTTCCACGATAAAACGATTTTCGCAGTTTGAAGTAGATTCTCAGGTTTCAAATTTCTCAACTTTTTGTATTTTTAAATTAATGATAGAATGACATATTCCTCCCATGGTGACGTCCCTGTGTATTATTCATCTAACAATTGTATACTTTATCTTATTTTTGTTTATTCATAAGTCGGTTTGCATTTTTTTTATAAGATAGTCTCAACTTCTTTTGTTTATTTTGAAGCAGATACTGTATTATGATGTACATAAAAAAGAATATTATGTTCCTTTCCGATATGCACCCTTACCTTAATTTTTATAAAGCCACCGTAACATAATTCATTCATTTTTATCATAAACATTTTCTTATTCAGCCATATTATGTAAATAATTAGTGTAGAAGTAAGTAATGTAAGAGGTGCAATGTATAAGTGAATTAACACATGAATAATATTCACCATTATAAATTTTAATCATTTGCTAAAGGGGTGAAAACAGTGACCTTATCTATCAAGATAAGTGATTCGATACAAGCCGTAACGTTTCAAATAAACACATGTTATATTTTGCCTCAAGTGTTTATAATTCATTTAAATTGGTAGATGCTTTTATGGATTACACCAAAACGTTCGCAACGCTTTTTTTTTTTTAGCTGCACTGTTGGGTATCTATTTAGGTAAGAAGTTTGCGACAGAATGGACCCGCGGAGGAGTGCCATCAAACACGCGTCGAGTAGGTCGTCGATACTGAGGAGAAAAGGTGGCATATCTAGACACAGCAGGGCAGAAGTGCGCCTTCCTCCGCCCAACACATACCATCTCAAACCCAAGATTCAATTTCAGGAGAAGCCAGTTCTTAGCATACTTCAGGAGGTAACCTGCAAAGTGTTATCTTTAAAAATTTACATATTAGTTAAGTACCTTCGTTTTTATTTTTTTCAGGTTTGGTATTTTAATAAGTTTGTATATGTAATTAGTTCAGTAATGCGTTTGTCATATACAGTTTGAAGTAGCTTTATTACAATTAAGAAAGTAAAGCTGAGAAAGCTGTGTTGTGGATCAAACCATTGTTAGTGCATCTAATGCTATATAAATTCTCAAAACATTTAAATTGGTGTTATTGGATATAACATAAATATTTGTCTTGCCTATTGTTTTGTACTCATAAACCTGTAGTCTGGTATGCATTGGCCCTGTGCTAATTAATATATACCAGCTATGGTTTTTTATAAGGTAATCTGTCACGGGCGTAATATCAGTTCTTCCATTGGTACGTTACTATTTTCATTGCTATTCTTATCTATTCAACGGATACACCATACTGTTTGTTCTCAAAATTTATGACTCATTAGAACAATTATTCTGCAGTGTTCTATCGGACTCTGATTAGAAATTAACTTTTGTTTGAACTTAACATTCCTTTTCATTTATTTATTTTATTTATGTTCAGTGATTCAGAATTGTTTCTCATTATTAAAGAAGATAAGACATATTTGATCGAAGATTGTCATTATTCCATTAAAGTTGAATCCGGCTTCACAATTTTCTCCAAAAAAAAGTTCAATCTTTTCTTGTAGTTTCTTTACAAATTGCTTTCTATTGAGCTACTAGACAACGTGGGCACTCATAAACAATAAAAGTTACTAAGATAACGAACATACAGGGAATGATTATGCCTAGGGAGACACAACATGGTTTAGGGAGAAAGAATCAAAGGTCTAGGAAGAAAGATGATGGTGTAGATAGATAGAAAATGGAAAATATATGGGTAATACATAACATGTCTGATATATCAGATACAAAAAAAAACTGATTTTATAGTCAATAGTATTAAAAAAAACTGTCGTCAATATCTTTCAATGCACCAGTCACGTACCGTTTTTGCTTTTTGGTATAGTTGTGACTATATTTTTCTTTCCCGGGACCACTTCTGAAATTTTAATTTATCGTGTCTACGGAGATAGATTTTCACCATTTTTGATTTTTCAACAGACAACATAGAATCCATAGAGATTCTGCAGTGCGTTTTTGATCATATCCATCAAACGTATGCTAATAACTTTTTGTAAATGTCAAAATAAACTTAATATGACATAATTAGGAAGGTGGAGATAGCACCAAAAAATCACACACTTTTTCAAGACAATATAACGACAAGCCAATGAAACAGCTTCTTTGAACGTAGATAGATTGAAAACAAGGCAGATCATAGTAGTGTGTCAATGTTGCCTCTAATCTTGAGAGAAAGCTAAAAAAACCTTCGTTATAGGAAGGCACGAACTCAAGGTTTGTTAACTGTCTGTGGAGATAGGTTTCATACCTGCAACTTAAAGAATTATAAAAATATAGCTAAATAGATGAACTGGCTGGAGCCAAAAATTATCTGTTATATCGAGAGTCCGTGCAAAAAAATTGACATTTTCTGAAGAAAAGTTTGTTAGCAATTTTTTGAATCCTTATAGTATTGACATTAATAAAATAAGAGTCTGCCCGTCGGATCATGCCACCTGAAAAAATGGCGGCCCAAACAATTCGCAATTTTGGGACTATTTTTGGTTTTTCAACTTAACGATGAATTCTATAGAAAATAATAATAATAAAAGGCTTACCGAACCCGAAGGTTCGATGCCGATACCAACAATCGCTGTCTACAAACCTCGGCCCACTGACTACCATCCAAACCCAAATCCATTTGATTTACCCTTAACACAATCCTCCCACCTACGTTTCGGTCTACCCCTCGGACGTTTACCAGTCGGCTCAGTGTTTATTAACTTTTTAGGAATTCGTTCGTTACTGAGCCCAACAACTTTACAAGCCCATTTCAACAGTCGCGATGATATCACTTCGATTTTATTAACAGGATGCATGCTCCGTAATTCCGCGTTGTGTAACCTCCTAAATTCTCCAGTTGACATTGCTTTCACAGTTGACGCTGCTAAAATGACCAGTTGACGGACCAAATATTTTACGCAATACCTTATTCTCGAAGACCTTAAGGCGTTGTTCGTCCTTCAAGGTTAGCAGCCACGTTTCACACCCATACAGAGCTATAGGCAAGATAATAGTTTTGTGTATTCTCACTTTTAAGTTTCTGGACAAAATACGCGACCTAAGTAATGTTGATACCGAAAAATAACAATCATTTTCCGCCTTTGATCGCGCCTTTATTTCCTCTTGAATTTCGTTTTTCTAGTAATCATAGACCCCAAATACTTAAATTTCTCAACCTGTTCAAATCTATTCCCTCCGATATCTATATCATCAAAACCGCCGCTGTTTCTGTTGCTAACCATATATTTTGTCTTATCCGTATTTATTTTGCTTTCATCAACGTTGTTGTATTCAGTCAATTGTTAACGCGTTATTTTTCCATTGTCTGGATCTGCCCTTTGTGTTTTGAGGTAAGCGTCCATGTTTTGGAGGAGTAAGATAGGATGGGCAGGAACGTAGACTTGTAGACGGATATCTTCGTCATCTCTCTTTTGTTGAGAAAACCTTTCCGGACTGCATTGAACAATATACCAGCTGCTCCCAGCCATTGCGGCACCTCTCCATCGATATAGCCGCTTTCGTTGATCCAGGCACCTAGATATTTAAAATCCTGCACCTGTTCTAGGATTGATCCCTTCAGTCTCAATATTATCATAACACGGTGAGGACGTCTTCCTATTCTCATGCATTTGGTCTTATCTGGATTAATATCCATGTTAATGCTCCTCAACTCTTCTTGCATGATATTCACGTTGTGTTGTAGGTCCCGGTCATCCGCAGCGACTAATATAATATTTAAGTCCTTATAATATTTCTCGTTTTTCGGTAGAGACTCCTGACTGCCAGAATCGTGCCAATATCCACTTGTTTTTCCTACAGAGTTCGCTCTATATCCTCCGTTTTGACTCTGTCAAATGCCTTTTCTAAATCAACGAAGCAGATAGAGAGTCTCCATGACCTGCCTCAAAGTGAAAATTAGCTCCTGTGTACTCCTCGAGTTTCTGAATCCATACTGCTCCTCTCCGATTTGGCAGTCGACAACTCTTCTTACCCTTGTTTCTAGAATTCTTGGCATTACTTGGCACACTGATCAGAGCTATGCCACCACCACAGCGATCTCCCAGTCCATCGGTATCCTTTTCTTTTTCCATACCAAATTTAAGAGATGGAGAAACATTTCTTCACCTTTGCTGCCCATATACCGCATCATTTCGAGAGTTATTTCATTCAGCTCAGCAGACTTGCCCAGCTTTAGCCTCCTGCAATATATTTATAATTGTATATTATAAAAATAAACATTTATTTATTTGGTAATATTATATTAAGGTGCATTTATATCAATGACTGCCTGGAATGAGAGCGTGCAGTTAATCCTCTTATAAACGCTGCCCGCTCTCCACTCAGGCCACTGCCTAACTCTACGATCCAGCGTTTGCAAATTGGTTTCCGTCCACTACAACACTCCAAACGTGCACGCTAATGCAGGAATAGCCCACATGTATATCGTCTTTATCGCTTTATATATTACCCAGTGAAAGATACTTTTTCAGGAGAATGTTGACACGCTTTTCGAACTCCTTTACAATCATTTTACGAGTATCATTTTTGAATTTCAGAGGCTCATTTACGCCTAGATATTTAATTAAATAGGAGTCAGATTCCTTGAGACTATATTCTTTTTTTGATAGCTCAATGTTACCAGCTTCTTTCAGATTGCCCTTATGCATATTGAAAAAAGCTGAATTATAAATTATTATTATTATTACCATCATTAAGTAATGTTACTCTCTCTCGGCGTTACTCTCTCTAATAATACTCACAGTCCCGAGCCACATTGATTTCTGCATCTCTTCCAAGCTGTTAATAGAAAGTTCTTAATCCTCAATAAACGTCACCTCTGGGATCAAGCCATTTGTTGATACACTCACTTTGCCCAGTTTGTATAATTCCGTCAGTTCGTCGCTCAGAAACCACCTTGTGAAGATAATCATATGGCGGTACTCCTATTTTAATGATTTTTGCATATTTTTCTTTCTTTAAGATAAGCAAAATATCGGGTTTGTTGTGAGGTAAAGTGTGGTTAGTTATGATGGCCTGGCTCCAATACAGTGTCGTCTATCAATTACTGGTTTTGAGCTGTACTTATATTGAGGGCTGCTATCGTCCAGAATTTTTAATTTTTTGGCCAATCCTTGGTGAACAATTTTAGTCGTATTATTACGCCTCAGCGAGCATCTGGCACCCTGATGTGATATGCAGAATTGATTATGTTGTTGTTCCACAAAGTCAACATAATTCAGTGCCAGCTTTTCCACATGCACGGCGCCTGTAGGCCTTTGTAGCAATCACCTGGTCCTAAATAGTTCAAACAAAACCTTCAGTTTCAGGAAATAATGTGCTCCTACGCAGGCACAACAAAGAACACTCTCATCCACTCCAACTTGCTACATTTGTAATGTTATTAGTGGGCAAATCTTTCATGGAGCTCGCATTCTTAAATTCCAATAGCTAATGAACGTCTAGATGTTTGTACTTAACATTTTCATTCAGACTCATAATTACTGCATCATTAAATACGTCCATATTGTTTGCATCTCTAAGCTTTCCTTTTTACTTCCTTGTACGAAGTAAAGGAAATATTGTAATCGCGAAAATTTTCGGTTTTCAGATTTCGACGGAAATATCCATTTTGGTCATCCCTGAACCCACTTTGACTAGTTTCGTCGTGGCGTCTGTACGTACGTTCGTACGTTCGTATTTCGCATAACTCAAAAACGGTTTCGCCCTAGAAAGTTGAAATTTTGTATTTACGATTGTTATAAAATGTAGTTGTAAACCTCCCTTTTTGGTCACTGCTTGATCACCGGAAGTGGTACTTTACTTGAAGGTTATAATTGATTTCCATTAAAAATTGTATTAAAATACCATGCAAAACTTCTCAAATTTAGTATATATTTCTTATATATTGATTTAAATAACATACTAGATTTTAGTCTAGATTAATAAAACGGAAGCGGTACTTTACTTGAAGGTCATATTAGACTTTTATCAAAAATTATATTAAAATATAATGCAAAACATCTCAAATTTGGTAAATAGGACTTTTATATCGATGAATGTATTTACTATATTTTGGTTGAAATTGGTGAGCCGAAAAGGGTACTTTACTTGAAGGTCATAATAAGCTTACATCCAAAATTATATTTAAATTAAATACATAAATCATATGTTTCGGTAATAAAGGTTACAAACGCGATTTGGTTTCCAATCCAATTAAACATTTGTATTACTTGTTTTAAGTGTTAAAATTGAATGTAAAATACTGGTTTTTCTCCCCATTTGTGAGATCAACAAGTTTGCAGCAGGAGAATAAGATATTAGTTAAATGGGTTTTTCCGCTTAAAATGTCGAAACTGTCGATTTCCAATGCTTTATCTCGTGATATTGACAGTTTTAATGTTGTCACGGAACACGAAGAAATCTCTTGGAAACTAGTTACCTACTGAAGGAAAACGACATATAATAACGGAATGAGACCTCCAGAAACAAGAATGTGTCTGTGTGTGTTTGTCAATAGATGTCGCAACGTCGAGTGTCGTTTTAAATGCAATCTTTGGAAATTAGTAACCAAATTGAGGATCATTTTTCGATCCACCGATTTATAGTTTAATAGACGTGCAAGGAAGTAATGTGTTGTCCACATCAGATATTTTGATATGCATTACAGCACATTATTTAATCCCATCTTCATATGAATGTCTTCACTTAAGATCCGCACTATTTCAAGAAAACTTCGAAGATCGTTATCATTCCTGGCATAAAACTTGATATTATCCATGTAATGGGAATGAGAAACGATGGTTTCCAGGTCAAGATGATAACCTCTACCTAATGAGTTTAACAAGACGCTTAAAGTGTTGACTGCCAAGCAGTCATAAGACCCGCTAACAGACCCATTTGGGTTTTACCTATCTTATAGATATTTAGACATTCTAGAAGCCAATCACCTTCCACTAGTCAATCCATGATATCGATATGATAGGCTTCTTGCTTTTTACCTCTGAAACTATGAAACTGTCAATAACAAGCAATTCTTTTGTTAAAATTTTCTTACAATCCTGCAAGTATTTATCAGGATTGCTTTTTGAGCTACTTTCAAGCTCTGAAGGTCAAATTCTTCTGTATCTTCTCTAATGCTTTTTAATATGAGACCATTTGATGATATAAATACTGAAGTTATTGTCACTGTATCTAAGTGATAAAGTGTTTTTAGTTCCTAGGCAATCTCCTGGCACTTCCTTACTTTTTTGGCCCTTATAGTTAGTCAGTTGGAGTCAGATGGGACAGCTATGCCAATTATTCTGGCCGTTTTATCTTTTTGTATGTAATCAAATTATCTGGTCGATAAATATCTGGTCGGTAATGCATTACTCTGTGGTCTGTGACAATTTGTTCATCCCAGCAAACTTTTAAATATTAATTTTCAACTCGTATTTCTGGAGTATGGCGATAGTATGGGACCGCATCATTGTTTAGTAACTCCAATTTTCAGCAGATATTTTGGTGAAATATTTTTGCCACATTATTGTGCCTCACCAAATAGTCTGTTCCAGCCAGAGATTCATATCCATTTGCAGAATACTGAATAGATTCGTGAGACTTCAAGCAGAGGCGACACTTATCTGTAACGAGATTATCCTTTTGGATATGTAGCCTCTAAGCCCTTGTTGCTATATCTTGGTCTTGTAATGCCATGCAAAACCGTTTTGTATCATCAAATATTTGACCTATCTTTAACTAATAAGCTGAGAATTCATTATCGTTTTCAGGCTCAGGCAGCTGATGGTAGAATCTACCATATAGTTCCTTTTTCCTTCCACACAATTTTTAAATGATCCTCACTTCTAATGTAGCGTCGGATCTCTGTAATTGAGGGTTTTGTAATCTTCACCCATCTCTCTCATCATAGCAATGATTGTAGAAGAACTTGCCATTAAATGCTTCATGGAGTTTTCTTGCTTTCGACATGAGTCTTTGATAGAGATATGACCACGACCACCATCCTTCCTGGGCAAATAAAGTCTAGCAATAGACGCCTTTGAGTGATGAATTCTAGCACTGAACATCATTGTGAGCACCAGGCGATCCATTTCTTGAACATTGGTAATTGACCAGCTTATTATTACAAAACTACAAGCTACCAATGGAATCGCCCAAGAACGGTATGGGTTTTATTTTACCCGTAAGGTGACTACTCAGAACCTGCAGCAGTCTCTTCTTAAACTTACAAGTTGTCTCGCTGAGTACCTCTTTCTTGGCTATCTTAATAACTTATTTTTCACGCAAGTATTTGTAGAATTCTCCTAGAGATTGATGCCGTAAGGTAGTTCCTGAACTAAGTTGCAAAGAACTGCTGTTATTTACTTCCCCTCTAAGGACATTCACAATGCATTTTTCGATACCAAAAGCATACAGGTTGAGCTACTCTGAACGATGATACTAGTTCCATCATACTTTGTAACTGTTCTCTGTTTCTTGTATATAGCTTCAAGTAATCCGTATAAAGACTTTGGCTCATGATGGATCTGTCATCACCGATCTTTAATTGATATCCAATGCTGCTTCGGATGATATGGCTTAGAGGTGCTAGGGCTAAGCAAAATCATAGAGAACTAAGAAAATCCTATTGAAAAATTTCTCGAAATTTTTTTATGGTTCCGGTTTTGTAGTCTGAATAACCTAAACCCACTGTCAGCTCACTGTTCCATGATTCAATAAGCTTCTTCAGAAGGTTTAGAGTGCTCGGATGGACTTTCCTAAATTCTTAAGAGATGTGATACTCGACTGGGTTATTACTTCCAGCTTGTGCTATTTATTTATTTTTTCCCGATGAGGCCTGCTAGGGACCACGTGTTCAATTATATTATTATACATTTCGTAATTTTATTTATTTATATTTTTACGTAATTATAATGAAAATAGAATTTTCAAGTTCAGTAAATCCTGAGTGATACAACGTACGCACCGTTATATTTCAAAATACTAAATAAATTAGGATCTTTGCTCTTTCTGTTCCATAAATAATCATATGAATTCTTTAGGTTAGTTTTGAACAATTTTCGTGTTGAACGCAATGTTGAACACGGACAATATTATGGACACGCCAGTATTTCTGTTAGAGTGAATGTACTTCCTATAAGAATTTCCTTTAAATGCTAATTTACGATATATCGGATCCGTAACTATTTTAAAAACAGATTTAGTTAGAAATAGTCCAAGTTTCTCAACATTATTAATGCAGGATTAGTTAGTTATCTAAAGAAGGTCTCAGCCTAACATTGAGGATTTATGCCGGTTTCATAACGGCTGAATTTTTTTTTTAACTTATACTGAAATAGTTTTTAGGCACAATTAAAGTTGAGAATTCGTTGCTTATTTAATGCTCGTTTTCCCAATCAATCCAGTAACACATTACTTTACTATGGAAGAAAGTTTTATTTAACAAAACTTTTAATTAGCGAAAAATTTAATTTAGTGATTTTTTATTCCTATTTTAGAATGGATGACTCAATTTTCGACTTCTGAAATCTACCAAAATTTAAGATTTAGAAAAATTAAAGTAATATGTAGAAAGGAGTATTTAAAAAAAATATTCTTCCATGCAAAAATTCCTATTTTTCCTAAAATGCTTAACATGCTTAATACATAACATGTTCTTCCACTTAGCTCTTCAATTAAAAAATATTGAATTCCTTCGCTTTTGTTATATTTTGCAATTTAGATTTGATTTGGTCATAAGGCTAGAATAGATGAGTGATTCTCAGATATTTTTATATTTTGTGGCAAAAAAAAAATGAATCTCAATGTACACAAGAAATAAAGTGCTTAAAATTTCTATCTTTTCTTAATAATTTTTAGTTTTGAAGTTGTGCCAAATTTTCAATAAGAATCCTCTTCATTAGAGCTGGAATAAGACATGTAGTCCAGTGTATTTAGGTTTAACTAGAAACCCAGTTAGAATAGATGGATTTGAAATATGCATATTTATATTTTTAGTTTCTTACATGAAGAAGTAAAATGTTTATCTATTTAAAGTTTCCGCTTTTGGTTTCTTTTTTAAATTTTATTTCAAACGTTTTTCTAAAACACATTTTTTAAAAAAAATGAAAAATTACAATTTTCTAACATCATTTTGACATATATTATGGAAACTGTTCTTCCTACGAAGATAATCATTGTAAACTACTTTATTGTCCATTTAACTTACTCCAATTTATTTTTGAAAAAAAAGCGATGCTATACACTATCTTTAATTAATTGGTTTTACGCTTCAATTCGGTGTTTTCATGTACGAAGAAAGGCGGGACAGTCGGGGCTGCAGTATCGGGATCCGGGCCTCAAAGGGGATCCGTTCCGACCGCCCAGACTTTATTTTTTACCTTTTTACATAACATTACATATATTATATAATAATTATGCCTCATCCATTTTGACTCCTAGGTTAACTTAAGAGAAAAATGAAGAAATTTATGGTTCCAAGTGGCCAACTTATAGCTCGATGGACCATAGAGGGTATGCCATTTCTATACATATGAAATTTCTCACCCTCGACTTATATATATGTTTTATATTATTGAATATTTGAAAATACTTAAAGAATAGCAGTGCACAATGTTCATTAATGGATTAAGACTTTGTTTCGTCACAATTATTATGTTTGATCTCTGTTGTTACAGAAAACCAATCCACTCTTCGAAAAGATAATAGAATACGACTTCGACGATTTTGCCATCCTCTGCAAGTATTTGAATATAGAGCTGCTGAGAGCGGTAAATGCTCTCTACTGGCCATCTTACAAGATCGTAGTCGTTGTCCAATGCATGGAGAAGGCAGACAACTCGTCCCGTGGAACCCTGAGGTATTATTGGAACCCCGCGTTCGACGGTCTCGCAGTTCACAAATATGAAGCGGATAACTACTACATTTCTGTAACGGCAGCTTTTTTTTATTACGAATAAATGAATTGGTAATGTAACAGTTTTATTGCTTACAGAAATAAATTATTTTCTCGACGCTAATTTCAAGAAAATAAGTTACTATTTATTCATATATAAAAAAAGTATGAAGGATTTATCTATATAAGGATATATATTTAATTTATTATATTATTTTTATATGATATTTTATTATTTTTATTTTATTTAATTATGTTCTTTTTTTTCTGATATCGCGTATACATGGTATGAATAGATTCTTATAGGCCTAAATAAAAACTTTTATTTATAAAAAATATAAAATTAAAATTAAGGTAAATAAGAAAAAAATTATTTATTTATTCCATAGAATAGAGTTTAATTTACTTGACAACAAAAATTCGTCACGATACTCGTTCCAAAAATAAAAGACAATTTAATAATCAATGATTTTTCAAAACAACTGTGTTAGTGAGATAACGGAATAGTTGTTAACATAATGGTATAAAGTAATTATTTCCTTTTGAATTTTTATTTGTAAACAGTATTTCTCTATTTTTAAATTACACAAGATTAAAAACTGACAGCTATCCTGGTGAAATTAAGACTTTATTTTTGTCCAGCTAGATTGGTCATTTGGCCCACTGTGTGTCGCTGGGAATTGATGCATTTTGTAATTCAATATTTAAACAAACAGCTGAATATCAAAAATGGTTCAGTAAATCAATTTCCTTTCATCCCCGCAATTCTCATCAAATTGTATGCACTTTTCCTGTCTTCTTATCTCCTTAACGAAGAAGTCTTTACCTTGACCTCGAAGCCAATTGAGTACTTTCATCGTTTCAAACAGAGAAATATATGAGGTCTATGAGATTTAATAAAAATAAATTAAAAAAAACAAACAAAAAAACGGAATAAATTGTGCTTAATTTAAAAAATGAACAGTTTATTTTAAAAAATCCAACCTGTAATACCACTTCTAAAAAAATTGAGGTTGTAAATATAGCTTAGGCTTAATTAATATAGCCCAATGACTTTGGTCTTAAGCAACACATCTTCAAATTTTCATGCCTCCTTTTTTCGCAATAAACAACAATTGAATGTGGTGTTATAAAATTCCATAATTCCATCAAATTAATATTCCAGTTGATAGTTCATGAGGACCATGGTTTAAGGTGACATTAAGAAAATTTTCTGATGTATAGAGATTATAAAAATATTTGAGAAAAATGGTGA
This sequence comes from Rhaphigaster nebulosa, assembly GCA_948150685.1. Taxonomy (NCBI): domain Eukaryota; kingdom Metazoa; phylum Arthropoda; class Insecta; order Hemiptera; family Pentatomidae; genus Rhaphigaster; species Rhaphigaster nebulosa. Next base: position 81,930,104 of record OX411306.1, on the reverse strand, counting down.
AAAATTAACAGCGTTTCAATGATATTTTATTGAATTATGGGACACAGGAGGAGTGGAATATTTAGCATAGGCATAATTATATTAATTACGAATGGAGGACCATTTGCGCATTTTATCTTTAATAATCCATGGACTAAAATTGAAATGAAATAAATTTAGAGTGAAATAATATATGACAAATAAAATAATTAAACAAAGTGATTAAAATGACTAAAAGATATTTAAAGAGGTAAGAATATAAATATAAGATATAAAACAATAAGTAGTACTATGAGAGCATATGGTAAATGGCATAAATCATCAGATCATAGTCCAATTCTGCTTTTCATGCATTCAATTCCTGTTCCTAAATCCTCTCCTCCTTCACTGATTAGAGAACATGATAACTGGAACATGCTAACAAACTGAACTCAAAAAATTCCGTTTAAAAATAAACAACAAATTGACTACGCTATTGAAGAACTTACAAGATCAATAGAAACCACCATTAATAACAACGCATCACATCCTAAAATTAGAAATTCCTGTGAAACTAACATCATATCTTCTTATCCGTATCTTATTAACAGAAATACGATGAGCAAGAGCGAAGTGGCATAGAACTAGTCATCCATCGGACAAAAAGCTTTGAACTAAATTAACTAAAAAACTTAAAATAGAGATTAGAAAATTCAAAATTACAGAATTACAGAACAAAAAGCCTCACTGCTGATAAATATTTATGGATATCCACTAAAAATCTACTGAAATTCAAAACCTTTAATCATCCACTCCTCACTGAATTCCTCATCTGGTCACGATCCGACGAAGAAAAATTCCATATATTCGGTGGACACCTTTTCAAAACTTTTAATCCTCATTCTGATATCTTGAACATGTTGAAGCGGAACTTACAAACCCTCTTCAAATGCCTCTTCCTCCTAAAGCGTTTCATCCTTCCGAAATAATTAATATTATATATATATATATATATATATATATATATATATATATATATATATATATATATATATATATATATAATGCTGCACTCCTTACAACTTTTGAACAGAATGATCTCCGTAATCATTTTGAGTTTCTCATCTATCCTAGTTATGGTCTCTGGTCCATCGCAAACAACATATTGCGAGGCGTGGCTGACTAGCTCGCGGCCAAAGTTTAAAAGGGCTGGTGTGTACACAGTTGTCTCATGGCTGGCTGTCCTCAAAGTAAAACCGAACTCCACGATATGTTTATCCCAGGATCGATGCTTATCTCTAACATAAGACGAAATCATTCTTGAGCACCCTATTTACTCTCTCAGTGGGGTTGGTCTGGGGGTGATATGCTGGGTTATACCGACAAGTAGTGCCATATTTGCTCAGCATATTCTTGAATTTTTTGATAGTGTACTGAGTGCCATTGTCACAGTATACAACTTCAGGTACACCAAACATTAGGAACACGTCGTTCTCTGCGTGTTTTATTACTACCTGAGCAGACGCCTGTCTTTTAAGGGAAAAGCAGGGTAAATTTGGTTAGGTAATCAGTTACCGCCAGTAAATATCGATTCTGCTTCGAAGAAAGTGGAAATGGTTCCATGAGGTCTGTGGAAATTACCTACCAGGGTTTTGAAGGCACAGGAGTCATTTCCATCAAGCCTGCAGGTGCTTTTTGTTCCGGCTTCATAATTTGACACGTATGACAATTTTTCACAAACCTGGTGACGTCTTGGATCAGGCTCGGCCAGAAATAATAAAGAGTAATCCTCTTCTTCGTCTTGTTCACCCCCATTTGTCCTGCAGTCGGGAGAACTGCTTCTCTTTGATTCTTCGATACCACAAGTTTCCATTTATCGTTGCCAACTTTCAAGGGGTTCCTCTCAAACACATGCTTGATGAGACAACCTTCAGTAATCCGCTAAGTCGAGAACCCTTCCAGCTTATCCGTGATTCTGCGCTTCATATTCTGGTACCTCCGCTTCCTCACCATTAATGACAACCGCGGCTAGAGCAGGGTTGGGGTCTGGAGAAACTTGATCTATTGCATGTGATAAAACATCAGCTGCCTTGTGTTCTTTCCCTGGTCTGTGCTGTATCCGGTAATCATAATTCTGCAGCCGCAGCGCCCATCGAGCTAATCGACCATAAGGATCTTGCAGATGATGAAGCCACATCAGAGAGTGATGATCCGTGATCACCGTAAATTTAGTGCCTTCGATATAGAATCTAAACGATGGCCCAAACCACTGCCAAACATTCCAACTCTGTTACGGAGTTTTTGTTCGGCCTGCGTTAAGGCTCTGCTAGCATATGCAATAACCTTCTCTCCTTCATCAAGCTCTTGAGACAAAATTGTTCCTAATCCAACGGAGGAGGCATCTGTCTGAACTATAAATGTCCTCGTAAAATCTGGGCATGCCAATACCGGTGCTTCCATCAACTTCGTTTTAATATCTAAGAAGTCGTCTTCTTGTTCCTGACCCCAGCTCAACTTCTGATCCTTTCGCAGAAGATGCGTTAATGGCGCCATCCTAGAGGTAAAGTCTGGAATAAATCTTCTGTACCAAAAAGCTAACCCTGTGTACGCCCGAATTTGACGTATTGTCTTCGGGCGGAGGTAATTAAGGATACTGGCTACTTTTTCCGGGTCAAATCTTAATCCATTTCTATCAACTAGGTACCCAAAATACCTTAGCTCCCCTCGAGCGAACTTACATTTTTCTCGATTCAAAGTTAGACCAGCGTTGTTGATATGTTCCAAGACCTTTTAAGGATCTCGATGTGCAAAGAAAAGTCTGGTGTCACCACGACAACATCGTCCAAATAAACAAAAATATATGGTTCCAGCTCAAGCCCAGGCACCTGATCTATCAGTCTTTGCCAAGTTGCGGGTGCGTTGTGTAGGCCAAAGGGTATCCTTTTGAATTGGAACAATCCCCGACCAGGTACAGTGAACGCTGTCTTTTCTTTGCTCTATTCCGACTGACCAATCTGCCAATACGCTGATTTCAAATCTAAAGTGCTTAGATACTTCGTATTTCTCTGGCGATCTAATATAGTGGACAAATAGGGTAAGGGATATCGTTGTTTTATTGGTGGGTGGTCTCCTGCATTGATTTTATGGGTGTAGTACTTGACAAATCCAATCTTCGGTCCTTCCTGATCGAGGTACTGATAGAGAAGTTGTTGAAGCTGTTCCCTTTCTACCACTATCAGAGACTCATCTAAAACCAGAGAACTTGCAACAAGACACATTCGTAATCAGTAGGTTCCTTAAACATCCAAACATTGTCGGTTAAATTGGGAACGACACCCATCGGCTTCCAAAAATCTACTCCCAGAGACAAGGGGATAGTGAGATCAGGGGCCACCAACGTCGTAATTACTCTAATTCTATTTTCTAACCTAAAGGGTATGGTTATCTCACATAAGACAGAGCATCCTTGACCATTCGGGACCACAATCTCACTAACATCAGATTTTCTCATCTATAGTCGGCCTTTGATAAGTTCCCATCCAGATCCACCCACAATCGTTCGGGAAGCGCCAGAATCTAATAATCCCATCATAGAGCGGTCAAAGATTTTCACAAGCAGGTACGGTCGCTGATCCTGAGAACCAGGTCTGCAAAGTTTGTAGTTCCTAGCACCTGGCTTAAATGTAGCCAGCATCTCTTCTTTGACGTCATCAGAATACTCCAGATGTGGTGGAAGAGAGTTGCGGTCTATTTATTCTATACTAATTCCCCTCTGCCTCGCCGTTTTCCTTCCTCATGGGCTTAGTAGCCCTTCGAGTCCTGCATTGTTCACATTCATAAATTTTGACTCCTTTTTCGCCACAGCCATTACAAAATATACGCTGAGACTCCTTACAACACGGAAAGGTGGCCTTGTTCATTGCAATTCCAACAGATAGTATTGAAAACTTTTACTGGATTGATTGAACGTTTCTGTTGTTTGATTGTGTTTGCTTCTGCAGCCGAGGGCTTCTCCAAAGAAGTATCTGCATCGAGAGCAGCTATATCTTTGTGCCGATCCCCATGGTATCCTAAATCATGTTCTACTAGTCCGCGGGATAGCTGTTCTCTGAATCTAGCGGCGAGTACTCGTACTCTTCCCAAGTATTTCTTCGAGCTCATCTAAATTTTCGTACCGCGTTAGGCCAAGAAGTGCCAGGTACTCAGGCCTTAAATTTCTTTCGATTATGACCATCTGTTTTCTCTCGGTCATTGGTGTTGACAGCCGTCCCACCAGCGATCTTTTCTTTGCAATAAATACAGCTGGTGGCTCATCAATATGCGGTCGTAAATAGGGGCTCTGAATGCCTGCTTAAGCCGACTGACTGCCTCACTCCAATCAGAAAACTTATATCGGTTCGTACGGAACCAAACCAGTGCCGAGCCGATTAAAAGATCTCCTGCCACTCGAAATAACTCTTTTTGGCTGATCCCTCTTGCCAATCTTTGTTCCTCTACTTCTTCCAAAAAAGCACCTAAAGATGGACCCGACGAATCACCTGAAAATCGCAAACCCCATTTATAAGCCTTAATATATCTTACTGTAGACTTGGGATCTTCGGTCCGAGGCATAACAGTAGAATCGACTGTGGTAACGGTTGGTAGTGTGGTCGTCGGTTTTTTCTCCCACAGTTCCGCAAACAAAAACGTAACCCGATCCCTCTGCCGTTTCCAACGCTCTTCTAATTCTGATGGGACAATCAACCGTTCTAAACGACCATGAAGATGCCAAAGCCGAGCGTCCAAACGCCTAAACTTCATCAAGTCATTAATTGAGAGCTCACCTATCCGTTCGGTCAATGCTGCATATTTCGCCATGCAATTAACTACTAGATAAGGGCACATTTCGCTGGTACTGCCCGGCAGTCTAGATATGACGTAATACGATTGGCAAGCTCTGCCAGTCGCAACCGCAGGCAGTACCAGAGCAAGTCTATCGTAACACAAGATTTAATCGACAAGAAACTGCTCGTGCCGATTACTACAACATATACTTGACAAACGATCTAAGCTTCCAATTTATTACAAAAAGCTCATATACATTACCATTATCAGACCTATTTGGACATACGGAACTGAGCTTTGGAGTTCCACGAAGCCAGCAAATTCCTCCCGTATCCAATCCTTACAATCTAAAATCCTTCGAAGAATCCTTAATGCTCCTTACTATGTCACAAATAAAATTATCCACAAAGACATCAATATTCCATTTGTTACAGATTTGGCCCGAAATATAGACATACCTCCTTTAATTCCAAACTCCTTTCCCACACCAACCCACTTGTTCGTAATCTTTCACCGCAAACTATTCCCGATAACCATCCGAGTATTCTGAAAATAAGATGATATAGAACATAGAATAGTCACTGAAGTGTTATCAATGGATAGCTCCTTCACAAGCTACTATTATGTTTTATTTCATTAGATCGTATTTACTAATTGTATTTTTTTTTATAGTTGTAAATTTCAGAAATAAAAGAAAAAAATTGCGTATTACAGAGTAAGTGTTATTTGCTAACACCTAAACGATGATTAAGATGCCCTGATAAAGAACAGAGGCACTGTTGATTGAAAGTGTTGCATATTCCTTTTTCTTGTGATTAACTACAACAGTATGAAGATTGTATTGTTGCCGACTACCACCAAAATGAAATGTTTGTTTTTCAGTGGCACATTTCATTTTGTAATTTTCTCTAAAATCACAAAGAATCAATGCTTCATCGTAAGCTAAATTCCGTCAAAATTTTCATCCCCCTATCACTGTTTTTATTCCTCTGTAATTTACTATTCAAATTAACACATGAAAACGAACTTTAAAATTTTTTTTTCAAATACTGTTAAAATATAAAAGTTGCTAGGGATTTGCTAATTATATACTTATTCAGTACCAAAGCATCGCTACCCTGGATACTCCAATTTTTGGTTAGGTGTATTTCAAGTCTGGAATGCATTGGTGCTCTTCGACTAAGATTGCTTGCTTTAGGTAGTTAAACGGATATTATCAAATAAAAAATATATTTTGTTATAAGATTAAATTTAAAAAAATAAATATCCAGTTTAAAAGTGCCCACTTCTGGGAGTATGACTTATATAATTTATCCATTTCACCAATAATTATTTTAGAATATGATGAATATTCTAGTCCTGGATTATATTCAAATGCATACAAGTGAACGATAATCGCGTTAATGCCCGTTGTATTTCCAATACGCTCTCGATTTAGCTGTCTGTGTGTATATGGGTTGACGCGATTGTCTTTGTCTTAATCTATCTGCTAGCCGACGTTGGCTGCGTTGCGTCTGACTTTCTTGTATACGCAACTGTGCCATTAGATTTTTTGTATTTTCATTCTCATGCGAGCGTTGTTCTGCCATTCGATTTTCTCGTACGAGCTATACATTTCCATTTGCCGTGTCCGACGACAGATTCTAAAGATGGAATTTTTATGTATTTAAGGATACAGTTTTTACTAGTCACAAATGATTTAAATTTTTCAATTATCTTAAATTTCATATAAATATGGATACTTTAATTATGATAAGTTTTTACTAAGATTTTTAATAATGTATTAGATATTAGTTTAAAATAATAAACAAATGTTCAATAAAACACGCACAAATTCGACAAATCATGCCTTTCGTAGAATAAAGATAAAACAAAATTTTAAGTTATAAATACCTTCTCATTAAAATACACTGGACCCATTCGTATGGAATGGCAGATCTTCAGTGTGTTTTAATAAAGAGGAATTAAAAATTGTAAGAAAATAAACTTTAAATATGATTCTCCAATAATTTAACATTTGATTTGTACCTTTATTAGAATAAGAATCGTAGATGACATGTGCGAAATATAAAATATTTTTGTAGCTTAATGACAGCATAGCCTACCAGATCCATGCATAGCTATTATGAACCATTGTCTCGAATTCACAAATTTATTGATGTCGATATGACAATCATCGGTTATGTCGTTCAGAAGTTACACGATTACAAACAGACACACCAACTATTATATATATATATATATATATATATATATATATATATATATATATATATATATATATAATATATGTGTATTTGTTTATAAACATTACCATTCGTAAAATCACTTAGGGATACTAGCTTGATCGTCTTAGCGTTACGTAATATCTTGACCAGTTATGTAACGGGATGACCTTGAAGGTTTAGGCGAGATTTATTTTAATTCTTTCCTCTTTGTTTGTAAATAATGTCTGGAAGGATATTTATTTATTCACACAATTAATTTATGAACTCCTTTTTATTTGTGTCATAGAAAAAAAGTTTCATTCATCCCGCACAATTCCTTTTAAGGTTTTTTCTCCTCGAATCGCTTTTTCTTCTTTACAAGAAACAGATGAAAGCCAACTCGACAAATTGAATCAGATTTACATACTTCATTCATGAAACATTTTCCAATGTAAAATATATACAAATGTGTTGAATAATTAATAAAAAAGAAATAATAAATTGTTTACATTAAATAAATTTTCTAATATTCAACGATAACTTCATCCCTTAAACTTTTAGCTCATATCATTTCTCAGTTTCATTGAAAGCGAAAATATTTTTAAAAAATTTTAATCGAATTAACCAGTTGTCATCCTCTTAAATATAAAAATATTTATCTTAATTTAAATCTTAAAAAATAAAACTTCGGAATGTTACCAGTCAAACATTGCGAGCCAAATTCTTGAAAATATAAATACATCTATTTAAAGTTTTATTTTTCTTGAAAAGAAAATTTATTGCAAACAAATTATATTAAACACAGAATTCAAGCCCTTAAAGATGTAACACGTACCAGCGTTTTCATTCTCATTATTTCGTATTCATATATTATTAATTTAGCACGTGAACCGAATTTTTTTTCAGTCTAGATTTGGAAATATTCTCGCTGAAAAATATTGCTAACTAGGATAAAATAAAGGATTTATGAGGAGTAGTGAATAATAGGATTAGCCGAAGCTAAGATAAGCCCTGTGTACATAATGGTGTCCGTAATTAAGTTCCGGATGAACGATCAATATAGGAGAGAACTTGAAAGTTAGTTAGGTTGGTGCTAAAGGGAAACGGGCCGGGTGGATTATATGTTTTGGTAATAACATCAGATTATTTTTAAATATTTAGCCGTTATGCTTTATTTATTTAACTTTAGGAATATGTATGTAAACGTGAGTTTCAAAAAGAAAAGTTATTTGAGTGAAATCTAACCTTGGGCAAACTTCCGTATTTTTTTTTTTTTGCATGTAAAAAATGTATAGTTTATTATTATTCTTAAACCGAGATAAGATTCTAAAAAGAAATTAGTCTTAACTTAACGAAAGTAAATTTATTTATTTTGTCCCTTCGGGTCGCAGTGCAACACAAGGTGCTTCATCGCCAATGCATTCATATCATCGCCAAATAAGTGTTTAATGCATTCTTATTTCGATTTATGAATTGATTTGTTTTTCGTTACTTGTTATTTTATTGCATAAGTAATCCTCAAAATACAAACCTCATGTTGATATGAATTGCAGAATACGGGATTATGAACAATATTGTATGCAGATATAAAATATTCAAATACAATTTTTAAAAAATATCACACAAAATTTTAATGTTTCGGATTTTACAATTTTTTTCAGATTTGGTTTTAGCACTGTGAAAAACCCTATATTCAAATTTTCGATCGAATCTAAAAATAAAAAAATTGGCCTATAATTTAATCCATCATATTTTTTTTTTTTTATGATTTAAATAATATCTGATAAATCACAAACCCTTTGAATAATTCAAACCAAATTTTGGTCATCGGTAAAGGTTTTTAAACTACGCGATTTGCTTTAACCGTCATGTTTTGACGTGTTTTAGAACCAACGTTATTTTGCTTCAATTTGTTTTTATAAGGTAATCACCTTTGCTTACATAGACCTTCTAAGATAATTCAATAGTATTTTGTATGTATAGAAAGAAAAAATTTTCCTCTTTTTAATGAGTCCAAGAACTTTAATATCGGTCAAACTGAAGATAAGATATAGAGCTTCAAATCGAAACGTAATTTTGGGGCTTTAAAAATTTTGAGAACAATCGGAACAGAATTTTTGTTTTTGTTTTTTTTTTCGATGATTTTTCAACATATATGTTTTTTGATGTGCTCAATCCAAATATGCCATCATTTTTGGTGAGAAAAGATCTAAAAGCCTAGTTTATTTAATAATTTAAATATTTTTTAAAATTTATTTGATCAAAAATCAAAAATCATAATCAAAAATCGATTATTTTCTAATGTTTATTTTTTTCCTTTAATATGCTATAAAAAACAAATGTTTGGCTGATAAAACCATGTCGATATCATTTTTTCAAACACATTTTCAGCATGTTTTATTTATTTTTTCCTCAGCACTTCGGACCCATTAGACAAAACGGTAGGATATGGGTCGACTTTTTTTCAATGTAAAATTACCCATAAAATTTTGTTCAAATTCGGCGATGGGCACATCTTGCACTCCCCTTGTCAGCATTGTTTTTACTAACAATATTATGTAAATATCTTGAATAAAAAGCAATTTTTGGTTTTAATGAGTTTCGCCTGTGAAATGGTTTGTTCAAATATACATATATGATTAGTGCTAATATGTGTATGTATGAAAAGTTTATTAATACCTCACAATGGTGCATTTTAATGAAGGAAATTCATTGAAAACTGGTGCGCTGTAAATAAAGTAATCAGAATAAAATGCCACAAACGAAATAAAATCTCTCGGAACACATGATAGTTATAGAAAGTTAAAAAAAAAAACCTGTACCATTACAACCGATGAAGGGTCTTACTCAGTACTCAATTAGAAAGTGTTCTTTCTTTGTCAGCGCTAATGTAGGGTTTTGACTGCCAGGATGACGCTCAATTACCAGGTTTTTCTTAAGCTAATTGAAGGATGAGGAAAACTTTACAGAGGTTAGATGTATTTTTAAAAAAGCACATGGAAACAAATCTAGAATCGGGGCGGCAAAACTTCAAATAAATAATGTTCTGAAGAACAGATCGGAGCCGATCGCTCCGCTGGCGGTTTTTCACCGTCGCATCAAAGAAATGCTCGAAACGGGGTGAGACTGGTGCGGACGGGATCGAAGGTTGCACCGGTCCGTTCCTCCGTTCTCCGAATTCCTTAAATAGCAAACAAATTAATAACATTTATTGGAAACTCAAAAATAATAATAACATACGATCAATGAATAATAATATGAAAAATATTAATCTCATCAATGAATAAACTTAGGTTCCTGTAAAATGGCTTGTTGAGTAACTTCTGTAATGATTCATTTTAATAAGATTTATTTTTATCAATTTTTTTATTTGAAGAAAAATATAAAAGTTTTCAATACATCGATAAAATCTAAAAAATGTACAATGATCAACATTCCAGTCTTTAGTAAACATTTTAAAACAACTATTAATATTTTTATGTCACGTATAAATTGTACAACAAACTTTATACGATTTTGATATTCCTCTATTATTAAAATGGCCGAACAAATTAACTTGGGATTCAGAGCAGTAGGCTTAAGAAAAAAAAAAGAAAACTTTAATGCTAAATATAAATATTTAATATTAAACAACATGCTAGAATGCTAATAAAAATATACTTACCGGCATGTAGTCTTCAAGTAACTCTTCCACTATCACTTGACATTCTTCCGTGACGATTTCACTGATTGCCTGTTTTGACATCCTCAACAGGTATTGTAAGCTTGTAAAAAAGTCACCCGTGGCCAAAAACCGTAGGCTCACCGCGAGCCTATCCTGCATGGAAATGATCGTATCCTGTTTCGCGATTTCGGACTTACTTTCTGTAGCAAGAATTCAAAACACGTCGGATGCATCCGGATACAATTTTTGTACAGGCCGCTGAACCTCCTGGAACTTAAACCCAGCCAACAGGCTGCTCCCATCAAATTGTTCCCGGTTTGAATATAAGTTCGCTGTCCACCAACGCGGTTTTTTCTTCCTATTTTTCAAAAGGTAATCGTTCAAAATGTACGTGGCAGCTGCCACTTACTGCTGAGATGCCACGATTGATACTGGGGCGAGAACTCGACCAAAACATTTGAAGTTAGTAGCAATTTTCTAGCAGTTATTCAGTCCGATTTTCCTTTCACGTTAACACTAACGTTCAAAATGTTGCAAGTGTTCGTCGGATCCACTTCTACAGATATTTTATTGATTATGAGAGTTGGGTTAAACGCGGAAATCACTAAAATTCGATGCGCTAATGATAAGAAGAGTGTATATTTGATTGAAGCAGACGACGAAAAATTAGTGTTATATGTAAAGAAAAGTGTACGTAAATAAAAAGTAAGTATACGAGTAAAAAAAAAAAATATTTATATCTTCTACCAAGAAAGGATTTTGTGTACATGAATGTGATACTCACTAATATATACTCGCAAGTGACAAGAAATTTATAGAGATGTATTAATTGGTGGCAGGCCAATGTAGATACTAAAAGGTTAACTGATTAACTTGGATTGCTAGAAGTTATCTTTACTGTAATGCGTTCTTAATTTTAATTATAAAAAAATCTTTACTTTTATGATTAATTTAATACAACAGCATAGGATCAATGGACAAAGTAGCAGCACGATTTTAAATTATTACTCTAATCACTCATACCTTCCAAAAATAAACGTAGTGAAAAACATGATAAATAGAGCAATAACTTTAACTGATAAAAAAGATTTAAATGAGATAAAAATGAAGATATATGAAATATTAATTGAGAATTCTTACACTAAAACATTAATCAATGAAATATGGTTTAATCAAAGAAATAGTGAGTCCAATAAAAATAAGAGTAATAATGATAAAGTCATTACTAAAATAATTAATCAATCAAATAGAAAGGGTAATTCTACTTTAACAAAGAAAAATCCTAATCAAAAAATGATATCAGATATTTATCCAGATATGAATAAGAAAATAAAAACAATAGATACAAATAAAAATGATATATGAGAGGACATAAAGAAAAAATGTCTAAAACAATATTTCAAGATACAATATATACCAGGCCTAACAAATAATATTTAAAAAAAAATTATTAAATATGATCTCAAAGAAATAAAAATAGGTTTATATAATGGTAATAAGATGCGATACGAAATATCAAATATGAAGGACAAAATAGATTATAAAGAAAGCCATAATGCCATTTATAATGTAAATTGCATGAATTATGAGAGTGTATGCATATATTACAGAGACCTCAAAAAAGCTATGACATAAAAGAACACTAGAGTTACTCAACACAATAATAATTGTAAAAATAGTAATAATGTTGTGACTACAGCACAATTTTGAAAGATCTCAAATTTTGGATATAGAAAGACATAAAAAAAAAAAAGAAAAACAATAGAAGCTATACACATCACAAAATAAGAGACAATAAATTAGAGACAATAAACTAACATATCTGAATATTAATTATGCGGACACAATTAATAAATTGTAATTATAATACAGTCATTCCATCATTTTCCTTTTGTGAAGATTAATAAAAAAACATTAATTAATTCAATTGTTAGCGATGGAATTGCAAATAAATAATGATGTATAAAGAAAGATGCAAGAAGGGGGAGTGTTGAAATAGGTGAAAGTTGAACAGATTAAGTTTAATACATTAGTACAATATCTCTATGCTTCAATTAATTTTTATTTTTATTTTATTGTACATAAAATATTTTTTATGTAAAAAATAAAAATTAAAATAAATAATAATGTTAAAAATAAAATAAAAGACAAACTAGGAGTAAATTGTAAGTACTATATATAATTTTAATTTGTATATATATATATATATATATATATATATATATATATATATATATATATATATATATACATACATATATATATATATATTTATGTAATGAATGTAATTATTTATGCATATAGTTTAAAAATGTTTAAATTAGGATATATTTATGATATTAATGATTTTAGCTGATCTATGTATTGTTGGTTATATTCCTGAACATAAGGCATTAATTCAGAAACTTTGGATACCTAATACATGAAGAAAAAGTAATAAAATAATGAAAGTCCATAAAAGAAATTTGATTTCAAAAAAGAGTTTTGATTTCTGTGTTAGAGTTGCCGACTACGAGCATTTATTATTGTTGGTTATCTCCCTTTCAGCTTTTTAGCATGAAAATAAAAAGTCCGTTATTGAAACTCAAACCTCCTTAGCGGTTTTTAAAGAAACTAAATCCACCCTTATTGTCTTTCCTAGTAACGTAATATTTTAACCAGTTGTATAACAGTATCTCAGTAACCGACCAAAAAGAAAAATGTGCTGCTGTTTAGTGTTTTTTTTTTCATTCATTGTTTTTATCGCCTCTATGCTTGTGGATCTTTGGCAAATAACTTAGAAATTATACAATTTTATTGCAATGAACTCTCATCAAGTTTTTTTAACATCTAGTCGAACTATCATATAAAAGGACAACCCGTTTTTCGTTTTTAACCGCTAACCGTAGAAACTACTAAACCAATCTTTACCAATCGATTACTCTAATAAGCTTTATTAATTTTAACTGCGTCATCTCCTTGGTCGCCAGAAGATTTAGCAATAATAAAATATACCGATTTTTTATTAAAGTCCTATTAAAAGTGATTAATAAATTGCTAAGAGAAACATTTATCATCTTGCGTACCTGTTATAATCATGAACCCATGAAAGGAAGCTGACAATAGCTTTTTAATCAGTGTGACAATGTTATTATATGAATAAAATCGGAGCCAGACTTTATGGCTGTTTAGAGAAAGTTATAATTCAATAATTGAGTCGTTAATAAAGGCCAATCAAGCATGTGGATTGAATTTCGAAAAACCATGTTTTTCTCATGGACAATTATACGTTGTATGCTCCGCAGTAAGAAAACCGAGGGATTTGTTTTATGTATACCAAATTGATAATTGAAATTAAAATTGAAAATATACAAAACAGTAATTTCAATTTATGAATACAAAACATAAAATTATTAATGTGCATGAAAACATTTAATTTTAGCTAACTAGAATAATTGATATCAAACTTTCAGTTGTATCTATTTAATCTATGAATATACTCAAATCTGGCATTAGCAATGTGATTAGAAAGTGATGAACTGTTTTTTATAGTGAAATGCTACAATCTGTCACATTAAAGAGCAATAAGCAATAGGAAATAGTGATATATGTTACCAATCATACCAAATTTCCACGCAAAAAAATTAATTAAATAAAACATTTTTTAATAAATAATATCTAATTATTTAAATCAATTAAATCTTACTTGATAAATATATATAGTCGAATACAAGATAAAAGTTGTATATTTATTCTGGTTTATAATTCATTATAAGAGTACATGATCGCAGGTTGGTTATTCAGATAAAAAAATAAATTATATTTTACCTTTCTAATTAATGAATAGGTCAATTTAAATAACATCGGCGACAGACATCTCATGAACGAGCTGTTACTTCTCAAATAAATAATGTTATTCCTCAAATCTTTTTCTACTTTTGGAAGTTGTTAATTGCTATTCAAGTTGATCAATGACTGCTATGAAAATTGCAAGATCTGCTCTTCCCAAATATCGCCGCTTCAGAGCAGAATCCTATATCCAAATATTACATTTTTTTTTTTTTGCCACTTAAGGTAGTTCAGATTGCTGCCAAATTGATGCAGAAGGAGCCTCTCTTTATCTATAATACCTAAGCTGGAAACTCAAAAATTGAGTTTATATATTTATATCATGGAACGATAAAATAAAAAGTAAAGAACCCTCTCCAGTAAAATTGGATATATAATTACACACATAAATATATGTTTGAATGTTATGTTCTTTTTGTTCATGCATTTATACTTCGAAAAAATAATTTTTAGTGCCCTGATATTAATTTTTTAAATAAAAAACTACATAGATTTAATTTCTATTTAACTCACAAGGTAATCTAAAATTATTTTGTTCTCATCAAAGCTGACACAGATTAGTCATTTGCAACACCAACAAGTTTCTGCTTATAAAGCTCATTTCTTTTCACCGCTTATTTCTTCGAGTAATTAACCTATACTTATACATACTTATAATTATACTTATACATATATACGATAATAACCTATTTTAAAGAATATAGTTCATTCATCGCCTTAGTTAGATTTTACACCATTATGTATTCCAACTAGGGGCGAAATGCTATGTTATAAGGTTACCTAGGCTACAACGAGCTTCGAAAATTTGTGGCAGTAACATACAAATTCCAACAGCACAAACGCTGTTCGAGAAGAAAGACTCGGGGTAGACTGGTTCGTCTAATACAATTTAGAGGATTACATGAGCCTCGTAATTAAGTCTCGTCCCGAGTCATCTAGAGCGAAATATGCATACTGGAATTTCATATCATGTAGTCTCTCAGAAAAAAATATTCTATGGCGGTGTTACAGCCTATTTAAATTCAAATCATATCCAGAAAATCAAAAAAGAATCTACAGTCATTTATATACAGTTGTATTCTACGTTATGAGGATTAACTCCTGATGATAGAAAATGTTTACTTAACTCCCCGCCACAATATTTAAAAAAAAAAATTCACTTTCTTTCTCTCCTGAATCGTATATCAGATAATATTTTAAAAAATTGTAAATTAAATTAATAAATTAAATTTAAAACATAAATACATTTGAATATGAAAAAACCGTCAAACATCTTTCCATTAAGTTTTTTATTTTTTTAAATTTAATAAACCATTTTGTCTTCAATTATTTTTTAAACATAAAAAACCAACTGCCTTCTAAATTTGAATATAGGAAATTTAACGGTGCAAATTTTTGTAAAACAGGAATATAACTCCTAACATTCTTGTCAAACTAATGAACAATCATCTGAATGATAATCATCTTATATTAAAAAACATTTTAGTTCGTAGTATTGTTAAGTGTTTTCGATAGTTTAAATAGTTTCATTACTTTTATAAATCAGGTTAAATTTAATTTACTAAAAATGAATGATTCTCGGACCTCAACAGCGGATATTTCTTATTTTTGACCAACATTTCGAAGTCGTCCTTCTGAAGAAAAATTTCTATTGACAAAAAAATATTCGACAACGATATCGTAGGTATAGTATTTTTCTGCAAGGACCCCGTTATATAACAGAGAACAATGTTACGTAAGAGAGGACAGATAGGGTGGGATCAGTTTGGGGTTCCAAAAAGTACGTTTAATCTTTTTCGTTTAGAAATTGATTTTTTGATGACATTTTTTTTAAACAGACTAATATATTATATAAAATCGAGCTTTTAACGATTAAACGTGCTACTTTAAATAATTTTTTAAGTAATGTGTTTATAAAATAATTAATATAAAAATTAAATGGGAAATAAATACGAAATTAAACACATATAATGCTTTTCCTTCAAATATTTTTCGTTCTTAATCTGAATTATTTTAAGAATCTTAAAATATTTGGACCTGAGCATGCCTTTTTTTAGTTTACTAAGTCGGTTTATTTGGCAACAATTTGTTTTATATGAATAATTATTCGTATAAAACATTATATTATAAAACATTATAATCTTCATTTTTTTTTTCTAGTATAGTTTTGTCATTGTACAACTTAGCTATATAAATTTGAATCTTGAAAAATTTGTCCTCTCTTTAATATAAATTTTCAAAAATACGACTAAAGTCGTATTCAGAAATATTTAAAGTTGAATATCTCAAAAGGGACTGAGTTAAAAATTATGAAATTAATAACAGTTTATACTTCTGTATGATAGAAACATATGACATAACTTTGGTGACTAAGATTCAACTGGTTCCGGATCCATGCGAGCGTCATTTTGGCTTGAGATTCTATTTGGGTGAGACTGCTCGCAATGAGTTCGAGTTCCCACTCCTCGGCCCTCACGCAAGGCAGTAATATTTGATGAATTATATCTCTGCAACCAGTTGAGTCTCAGTCACCAAAGTTATGTCAAATGTTTCTATCATATAGAGGCATAAATTATTAGCTTCATATTTTTTTTTTAACTCAGTCTCTTTTGAAATATTAATTACTGAAAATGACTTTTGGCCACTTATAAAAATTCGTAAAAAAAAAAAATGACAAAGTTTTCAAGATTAAAATGTTGACAGCATGTTGAACAATGATAAAACTAAACAAACAAACAAAAAACTCTAAGGTGAGCTTCTTTTCCTTAATACACCTTTACAGCGCTGAAAGTCTCATTTTATGTCAAATTTTTTAAACAATTTTCTGGCTACTTAGATAATGTATAGTGAGGACGAAAATATTAGAGCACACAGTAATCATAATTTTATTTATATCAAATAACCAGAGTTAGAGGCATTTCCCAAAAACTTGTTATCAGCTAATTTAAAATGGATGCAAAAAAACAAAAACAAATGAATTCATCAAATGATAGAGAATAACTGGTATAAAAATGAAAAATGTTGAGCAACGCGGTCTGTGTAATTTATCAGTCTCAAAGGATCGACCCTTTTATCAGTTATTTAGTGAAAAATCATTTGTTATGACTTTAAATTTATTTAACAAAAAAAAAAAAAAAGAATGTGGCATGAAAGTTTTTAATTATGATTTTACACTTCCTAACTTTTAACTATAAAGAAAAATGTATTACCAATATCAATCGTTGCCTACTTCCAATTTTCTTAATATCTTCTTGGGTTATGATTCTGATATTATGGTGGTTACGATAATGTTTTACCATGACTAAATTGATTTTAAGTTTGAGTTTGACTTTTTATAGTTTTAATTTTATACTAAGAAATCTAATAGTGCGTTTTTTTAAGCAATTTTTTTTAATGAAAATTATTAAGTATATATTTTATTGAACGAGGAGTGAAGAAAAAAAATCTGAATTCAGATCATAAGAAATTAAAAAATACATCCAATTTCTTATTTTGAAATATTTACAAAATAAAACATTATTCTAGAAGTACATGCGAAAAAATTAGAGCACACAGTAAATCATAATTTTATTTATATCAAATAACCAGAGTTAGAGGCATTTCTCAAAAACTTGTTATCAGCTGATTTAAAATGGATGCAAAAAAACAAAAACAAATGAATTCATCAAATGATAGAGAATAACTGGTATAAAAATGAAAAATGTTGAGCAACGCGTATCATATATCTATATATATGATATAGATATAATCTATGATATAGATATATAGATGTAATCTGCATACCAAATCTGTTTTGTTAATCATACAGAAAACTGTTCGATAGTTCAGGATAAAAAAGGATCCGCGACAGAATGTCAGATAAATTCTTATTTTAATTAACTTTTTCCATTCAGAAGTTCCTAAGACGTAAAATGAAGAATGATATCGATTGTTATTACCATTATTTACCAATTCCTTCCTCAATCTTAGACAGTCAAGATAATAAAACATGGTAAGAGACTACTTTATCTCTGTGTGCAAATACTGGTTTCAGAATTAGCAATTTAAATCTAACTTTAACACATCACAGTCTTTAGTGAAACCTTGTCATTAACAACTATTAAATGATTTTTTTTGTGAACATGTATTTTCGTTTAATGTTTTTTTTACCGTAAAAATATGATGAAACAAAATTAAAAAAAATAAAAATTACTGCAGGACTCATTTAGTTCCTGGAATGTGGTTATATAACTCCTGAGAAGATTACGTAACTAAGAAGCTCAGAAGTACAAAGATAAGGGGTGTAAGTTAAGAACCTTCGGCGGAAATGTTTTAATTATTTTGTTTTTGTTTATTAAAGCTATTCACATTAACCCTTATGTGAGTTTATATACGCATGTACTTCTAGAGTAATGTTTTATTTTGTAAATATTTCAAAATAAGAAATTGGATGTATTTTTTAATTTCTTATGATCTGAATTCAGATTCTTCACTCCTCGTTCAATAAAATATATACTTAATAATTTTCATTAAAAAAAAATTGCTTAAAAAACGCACTATTAGATTTCTTAGTATAAAATTAAACTTAAAAGTCTTTTAGTATAAAAAGTCTTATAAACTTCTGAAAGAGTTTTTTGTTTGTTTGTGTAGTTTTATCATTGTTCAACATGTTGTCAAAATTTTAATCTTGAAAACTTTGTCATTTTTTTTTTTTTTACGAATTTTTATAAGTGGCCAAAAGTCATTTTCAGTAATTAATATTTCAAAAGAGACTGAGTTAAAAAAAAAAAAGTATGAAGCTAATAATTTATGCCTCTATATGATAGAAACATTTGACATAACTTTGGTGACTGAGACTCAACTGGTTGCAGAGATATAATTCATCAAATAGTAGTGCCTTGCGTGAGGGCCGAGGAGTGGGAACTCGAACTCATTGCGAGCAGTCTCACCCAAATAGAATCTCAAGCCAAAATGAGGCTCGCATGAATCCGGAACCAGTTGAATCTTAGTTACCAATGTTATGTTATATGTTTCTATCATACAGAAGTATAAACTGTATTAGTTTCATAATTTTTAACTCAGTCCCTTTTGAGATATTCAACTTTAAATATTTCTGAATACGACTTTAGTCGTATTTTTGAAAATTTATATTAAAGAGAGGACAAATTTTTCAAGATTCAAATTTATATAGCTAAGTAGTACAATGACAAAACTATACTAGAAAAAAAATGAAGATTATAATGTTTTCTATGAATAATTATTCATAGAAAACAAATTGTTGCCTAATAAACCCACTACTTTGAGATACTATACAATCGATTTTAATGATGAATCCTTTATAACTATGACTATCTATCTTTAGATCAGAATGAAATTTCGCCATAAAATATTTTAAAAATTATTATTAGGTACTGTTATAATATTTTTAAATTCATAGTTACAATATTTAAATAGGTATACATCAATAGTCTGTTTCATGGAAGCTCTTGTTTTGTTTTTTAAAATTGAAAAAGCCTTATAACGAAGAATTAATTTAATTTACATTCATGAAACTTGCTTGAGAAGCAAAAATTAACCGACTACTTACTAAAATTTGTATACTAATTTAACAAGAATTCATTCATGGTCAACAGACTTAGTAAACTAAAAAAAGGCAAGCTCAGCTCCAAATATTTTAAGATTCTTAAAATAATTCAGATTAAGAACGAAAAATATTTGAAGGAAAAACATTATATGTGTTTAATTTCGTATTTATTTCCCATTTAATTTTTTTATTACTTATTTTATAAACACATTACTTAAAAATTATTTAAAGTAGCACGTATCATCGTTAAAAGCTCGATTTTATATAAAATATTAGTCTGTTTAAAAAAAATGTCATCAAAAAATCAATTTCTAAAAGAAAAAGATTAAATGTACTTTTTGGAACCCCAAACTGATCCCACCCTATCTCTCCTCTCTTACGTAACATTGTTCTCTGTTATATAATGGGGTCCTTGCGGAAAAATACTATACCTACGATATCGTTGTCGAATATTTTTTTGTCAATAGAAATTTTTCTTCAGAAGGACGATTTCGAAATGTTGGTCAAAAATAAGAAACATCCGCTGTTGAGGTCCGAGAATCATTCATTTTTAGTAAATTAAATTTAACCTGATTTATTTTTTTAAGTAATGAAACTATTTAAACTATCGAAAACATTTGCTCTTTAATGTGACAGATTGTAGCATTTCACTATAAAAAACAGTTCATCACTTTCTAATCACATCGCTAATGCCAGATTTGAGTATATTCATAGATTAAATAGATACAACTGAAAGTTTGATATCAATTATTCTAGTTAGCTAAAATTAAATATTTTCATACACATTATTAATTTTATGTTTTGTATACATAAATTGAAATTACTGTTTTGTATATTTTCAATTTTAAGCTCATTACAATGCTCTTGGATATACAGTGTTTTTGGTGATTCCATTTCGTATACATAAAACAAATCCCTCGGTTTTCTTACTGCGGAGCATACAACGTATAATTGTCCATGAGAAAAACATGGTTTTTCGAAATTCAATCCACATGCTTGATTGGCCTTTTATTAACGACTCAATTATTGAATTATAACTTTCTCTAAACAGCCATAAAGTCTGGCTCCGATTTTATTCATATAATAACATTGTCACACTGATTAAAAAGCTATTGTCAGCTTCCTTTCATGGGTTCATGATTATAACAGGTACGCAAGATGATAAATGTTTCTCTTAGCAATTTATTAATCACTTTTAATAGGACTTTAATAAAAAATCGGTATATTTTATTATTGCTAAATCTTCTGGCGACCAAGGAGATGACGCAGTTAAAATTAATAAAGCTTATTAGAGTAATCGATTGGTAAAGATTGGTTTAGTAGTTTCTACGGTTAGCGGTTAAAAACGAAAAACGGGTTGTCCTTTTATATGATAGTTCGACTAGATGTTAAAAAACTTGATGAGAGTTCATTGCAATAAAATTGTATAATTTCTAAGTTATTTGCCAAAGATCCACAAGCGTAGAGGCGATAAAAACAATGAATGAAAAAAAAAACACTAAACAGCAGCACATTTTTCTTTTTGGTCGGTTACTGAGATACTGTTATACAACTGGTTAAAATATTACGTTACTAGGAAAGACAATAAGGGTGGATTTAGTTTCTTTAAAAAACCGCTAAGGCGGTTTGAGTTTCAATAACGGACTTTTTATTTTCATGCTAAAAAGCTGAAAGGGAGATGACCAGCAATAATAAATGCTCGTAGTCGGCAACTCTAACACAGAAATCAAAACTCTTTTTTGAAATCAAATTTCTTTTATGGACTTTCATTATTTTATTACTTTTTCTTCATGTATTAAGTATCCAAAGTTTCTGAATTAATGCCTTATGTTCAGGAATATAACCAACAATACATAGATCAGCTAAAATCATTAATATCATAAATATATCCTAATTTAAACATTTTTAAACTATATGCATAAATAATTACATTCAAAATTGTAGACAAAGTAGGACAAAATAGACAAAATTCAAGACAAAATAGGAGTAAATTGTAAATACTATATATAATTTTAATTTGTATATATATATATATATATATATATATATATATATATATATATATATATATATATATATATATTTTAATTTGTATTATTTTTAAAAACATATAAAATATTTTATGTACAATAAAATAAAAATAAAAATTAATTGAAGCATAGAGATATTGTACTAATTTATTAAACTTAATCTGTTCAACACTCCCCCTTCTTGCATCATTCTTTATACATCATTATTTATTTGCAATTCCATCACTAACAATTGAATTAATTAATGTTTTTTTATTAATCTTCACAAAAGGAAAATGATGGAATGACTGTATGATAATTACTATTTGTTAATCGTGTTCGCATAATTAATATTCAGATATGTTAGTTTATTGTCTCCAATTTATTTTCTCTTATTTTGTGATGTGTATAGCTTCTATTGTTTTTCTTTTTTCTTTTTTACTTTTTTTTATTCTTTCTTTATCCAAAATTTGAGATCTTTCAAAATCAAATTTGTGGTTCAACTTAATGCTTTGTTGGTCTAGTGTTGTAGTCACAACATTATTACTATTTTTACAATTATTATTGTGTTGAGTAACTCTAGTTTTCTTGTATGTCATAGGTTTTTTGAGGTCTCCGTAATATATGCATACACTCTCATAATTCATGCAAGTTACATTATAAATGGCATTTTGGCTTTCTTTATAATCTATTTTGTCCTTCATATTTGATATTTCGTATTGCATCTTATTACCATTATATAAACCTATTTTTATTTCTTTGAGATCATATTTTATATTTTTTTTTTAAATATTATTTGTTAGGCCTGGTATATATTGTATCTTGAAATATTGTTTTAGACTTTTTTTCTTTATGCCCTCTTATTTATCATTTTTATTTTTATCTATTGTTTTTATTTTCTTATTCATATCTGGATAAAAATCTGTCATCATTTTTTTATTAGGATTTTTCTTTGTTAAAGTAGAATTACCCTTTCTATTTGACTGATTACTTATTTTAGTAATGACTTTATCATTATTACTCTTATTTTTATTGGACTCACTATTTCTTTGATTAAACCATATTTCATTGGTTAATGTTTTAGTGTAGGAATTCTCAATTAATATTTCATATATCTTCATTATTATCTCAATTAAATCTTTTTTATCAGTTTAAGTTATAAAATAAGCATCATCATTACCATATATACCTATACATATATTTTAATTATATTTTTTGTAGCATCATATAAAATAAATATATATTTAAGTATTTTATTTAAGTATGGAAGTATTGTCTGCTAAAGAGCCACTTTAAATTGCCTGGTGTGATGCGTGAGACTGTCTCGAGGTATCAAGGCGAAGCAATTCATGATACGCTTCAATCTGTCCTCGAGTATAACTGAGTGTCCACCGTTACCACACAGCCATAATTAAAGGGGTAGAAAATGAGTGGGGATACGAGGAGCTTACTGGTGGGTTGTGGAAGAAGATGGTTGGAGCGATGGAATTATTATAGGGTACTTATTTACAGTCGGGAAATTTCGGCAATATGAGGTTTCCAGGTAAGGTTTTGGTCAATAGATATCTCAGAGGAGCTGAAAGTGATAGGATGACCATTTAGAAATAAATTGGGAAATGCGGCGTTGGATCTGAGGAGGGAATTGGAACTAATAAGAATGGCCTGTGTTTTCGTAGCGTTTAATCTTAATTTATTTAGGTTAGCTATGGTACTGATCCTATCTATGTCTTTCTGAATATTGGCAAACGCAACTAATAACTAAGAAGGAGGAAAGGATAAATAGATTTGGAAGTCGTCGGCGTATAGGTGGTGGGAACAATAGTGGATTGAATTAGGAAGATCATTGATGCAGGAATTGAAAAGGAAAGGGGAAATGCTACAACCTTGGGATACTCCTGAGGACAGTGAAAGGAAAGAAAATAGTGGTTGATTAGGAATAGCAACTGCTTGCGACCGATCGGAAAGGAAACATTGAAACTAGAACTATTGGAAAAGGATAGGGATTTTATTGACTAATCAATAGTTGACCGTAAAACTTTATGAAGGAATGGGATGGTCGGGGAGGCGGACAGAAAAAAAAATTGGATCAAAAATAGTAAATAGTGGGTTTCTATTATGCATAGAACGAAAAAATTATGCCTTCCTCTTAGCAAGGCATAATTTTAATAATTTAATGGATATTCCATCAAACCCAGTGGAATTGGTATGAGATTTTATTATGGAGGAAATAAGGCCAGTAGGAGATATGTCGGAAAAATAAAAATTTCTGGAGTTAACTGAAGGAACTAATTCTATTCTATTAAAATAGTAGGTTCCTAATAAAAAGTTATTTCTATTTTTGATCCAGTTTTTTTTTGCCACCTCTCGGGCCCAATTCCTTGATAGGAATTTTAGTTTGGATAAGAGGATGGAATGGTCCAGGGAATCAAATGCATTAGAGAAGTCAAGGAGTATTAGTACTGTTAACATTTTTTCGTCCAAAGCAGTATGTTGGTCATTGGTGATTTTAGTGAGAGCGGATTGTGTGGAGAAGCCGGATCGTAAACCAGATTGGAGAGGATCAAGTAGTTTGGACATTTTGAGGAAACTAGATATCTGTGATTGGACTCTTCCTTCTAGAGATTAGGATAGGTTAGAGAGGATGGATATTGGACGATAGTCTTTAGGAGATGTTGGGTTGGAGGTTTTGTTAATAGGATGGACTAATGCTCTTTTCCAGGAGGCAGGAAATGTTGAATTTTGGCGAGAAAATTATATATGAACAGAAGAACTGGAAGGATTTCAGGAAGGCATAGTTGTAATAATTTAAACGGTATTCCATCAAACTCTGGGGAATTTGGTTTTTAGATTTTATTATGAAGGAAATAAGGCCAGTATGAGAGATGTCGGAAAAAATAAAAATTACTGGAGTTAAATTATGTAATCAATAAAAAGTGGGAAAAAGAGGATTGAGAAATGTTGAAGGAGGTTGATAAAAAGGTTGAGTTTAATTCATCGTGTGAGACTGGAATGACTAATGAGGAAGAGCATTTGCAGAGAGAGAGAGAGTTTACGAAGCAGTTGCCATTTTTATTTAGAGTCAGGAAAGGTGGAAAGGGCTTCGTGAAAGTAATTGGATTTTTCTCTCCTGATTTTTGTTTGTGTCAAATTGCAGTATACCCTAAATGCTTGAAAGTCATCTGCTAGTCTTGTATGTCTAAAGCCTCTACGGGCTACGTCACGCCTCTTTTGAAGATCTCTAGTTTCTTGACACATCCAAGGAGCAGGCGTGCGACAGAAAGTAGAGATTTTGAATGGGGCATGGGTAGGATACCGGATACTGGATACTGATGAGATGTCAACCATGGAGTCTATGGAAGAACTGGAATATATTAATTCAGGATTTCCAGGGCGGGCAAGATGTTTTCACGGCTGAGGGCGTCAAGGTTGCAGAAAATTATGACTTAAGGAGATATTGCTGGAGCTGCGATACTGATATGATATTTGGATTAAGACATGAGAGGAAAGGATCGGGACGGGCAATTGAGAAGCGGAGAGAAGATTCTGTGGGGAATCAATGACATGCAGGTTCCAACCATATGTCGGACCAGCAAATATGGTGGGTGGGAGCAAAAGGAAGAATGAAGAGATGGAGGGAAAAGAAGAGATTTTCTAGGTACAGTCTGTCATTGGACTCAGAAAGGAAATTGGTAATAAGGCCTCCGGAGATTATTATATTATTGTAGAAGGGAACTCAAATGATATGCTCAAATCATGAATTACAAGAGACCAAAGGAGGGCGATATACCACGGCATACAGGAGAGGAAGGGCGTTGCAAGAAATTTCAACATGAAGAAATTCAATGCGTGGATAATCGGATCGGGATGAGACATCTATGGTTCGGGATTTCAGGCTATTACGGACATAAAGTTCAACACCTCCACCAATCTGGCCAATGCGGTCTTGTCGGATAAAGAAATAGTATGGTAGGAAAATAGAAGAAGAAAGGATGTATAGTTTTAGCCATTTTTCAAAAACTGCAATGATATGGTAAAATTTTTGGATGATACTGTAGGAATTCGTCATAATAAGCAGGTAGGGACTGAGAATTTACGTGACAGATGATTAGGACACTAGACATGATGGAGAGGAGATGGGGAAGTCTACAGTAATTGGTTGGAATACGCTGAAATTATAACAATACAATGAATACAATCTGAAAAAAATAAGTCATTACAAATAGAATAATGAAACATTACAAATAGAATAATGAAACATTACAAATAAAATAATAAAAAATGACATATTAAGAAAAACATAAGAAAAAGAGAAAATTAAATTCTTTAAGATGAAGAAAAAAATATTCACGTGACCATAACAATAGCCTTCGATTTGGAGATCTTTGGGATATGCCGATTGCGATCAGAGCCTAGTAAAGTAGACAGAAGCCTAGAGGTCGAGAGTCTTGGGTAAAGACGTCGAGGTCTTGGGAACGGTCGATACAGATCATGGGTGGCCATCATCCTTCCGGCAGCTCATTCTACTGGGCGCGAACCACACGTACGTTAATTTACCTGCAGATATGTTCCGTCGGGTAAGTCAATAAATGTGTCTGTTTGCAGGAGACACAAAGCGAGCGATGACAGGAGACTCTCAAGGTGGCTTTTTATTTTGGATAGTTTCTCATTTAACTCAAAACTAAGTTCACTTTATTTTTCTAAAGGTGCTTTCCGGTTTTTAATGTCCATCATTCACGTGGGCGTCGAGTCAATTCACACCCGCTAGTATTTCCAAAGGATACGGCTCGCTGGCTAACTGTAGGCTGCTCTCGGACGGAGTAGATGGTTTTTACTGGCTGAGCCAGTC
Organism: Rhaphigaster nebulosa; assembly: GCA_948150685.1. Classification (NCBI taxonomy): domain Eukaryota; kingdom Metazoa; phylum Arthropoda; class Insecta; order Hemiptera; family Pentatomidae; genus Rhaphigaster; species Rhaphigaster nebulosa. The sequence continues at coordinate 81,903,205 of OX411306.1, read as the reverse complement.
TTTTTTGCTTGAATACACTTAGGACAAAACCAAGATTTTTGTTGAGCCTTAAGCGCCTCTATATCTTTATCATGTAGATTGCAGCACTTACCGTGAAAAATAAATCAGGCATTTACTGCAGCTCAATTATTTTATCAATTACTATATCTCATCTCTGGTGATCGTACCATCAAATGTGGAGCACTGTGTCATTTCGATTAATAAATAGTAAATATTATTTACAGGTGGCGGTGTTTATTAACAGAGCTGAAAGTCGATGGCCTTTAATACTCAAAGACTTAGAGATTACCTCGCGCTCTAGAAACTGTATCAAAGAATGATTCGAATTTTCTCTGATTTTGAGTAAATCGTAAATATATAAAGAACGTGGATACGCGGGAATTACGGACTATTATACTATTCAAAAACTATTAAAAAACTTTCCTAAACGGAATTTTTTGAGTTAATATTTAAATTTTAATACTTATTTTATTTTTTAACATAGGTGTGAAAAGTTATAAGCTAGTTGCCTAATTATTTGTCTCTGATCAATTTTTTTTCGATAACGTTCGACACAATACCTGTCAAACTTGATTTTTTCAAAGGCCAGAGTATTTTAAACTCAACATTTTAGTCTCTCATTGAGAACCTGAACGATATTTTTTGGTTAAATATAGTTTTTCACTGGGAGAAGTGTTAGATTTGTCAATATTTGCCTGTATGTGTTTACATCCTCTTTAGGAGTATCGAAGATTGAGAAACCGTGACGGCCGATGATCTCAGCGCACTCAGTTTGGAGAGGTGTGAGGTTGAGTCCAACCTGAGCCAGTTAATATTCATTCCATCACGCGAAATTAATCGTCCCACCCTCCTTACGTATAGTTGGACTGGGCGGCAACCTGTAGATAATCGCCTGGGATTGGCAAAAAGGACCAAAAGACCCACTTGTCGGGTTAGTTCCCTGCACCAATTTCAGCACCCGCATAAATGCCGTAACGATTACATTATAAAGTTCTTAGTTAGTTAATGAAGTTTTAACTTCTTAAATTAATTTAAAAAATATATGTGGATATATTTTTCCAGTGCCTAAGCATTTATACTTATATGCTTTACTACCTGTTTTTGCTACGGATTTGAAATAATAAAAAATTCTTAATTTATTTTATTAAACTTGTAAATCTTTTTTTTTTTTAGTAAAAAAATCTTTTCAAATAAGCAGAAATTTAAAAGTAATAAAAATAAAGGATTACTGTAATTAATTATTTTACACAGAAATATTATTTAATCCTTGTTAATATTATGGGGTCTTGTCGAAGATGTGTCAAATTCGAACTAACATTTATCATTTTGAAGTTGGCAAGGAATTTTCCGATTGTCCTTTTTTCCTTCAGTGAATTTCTCGAACCGATGATTTTTTTTTTATTTTTATATGGTGTGATATTTTTGCTTCAGCCATAATATCTATATCGATAATTAAATAGTCCAGGCAATGAATATTCAAAAGGGGTGTGTAGAGAAAAATTTAAAGAACACAATTTTTGACTATGGGACTTTACACTAAACTTAAAATCTCCACCACTAGGAGGTAAGCGGAATAGAGAGAGCACCCAGAAGGTTCCTTTTTTTGGTTTTTCACTTATATCTCGGAAACTATAACTCCTAGCAATAAGATCGTCCTATACAAAATTAAAGCTGACAAAATGGGCCAAAAGATTTATTCAATTATTTATGTTTTCTATCTCCCATACTTTCCGAGTCTTCCGCTCTGAAATGTTAGTAAAAAAATCTTTTCAAAGAAGCAGAAATTTAAAAGTAATAAAAATAAAGGATTACTGTAATTAATTATATTACACAGAAATATTATTATAGATTATATTATAGAAAATTAGAAATTATATTATAGAAAGTCGACAACTTTGAATAAAATAAATTTGCCTTATTTGACTAGCTAACTCTTCAGCCCTTCGTTCTACGAAAAAGTCAGAAGAAAGGAAGCATTAAATTTCTTTTAAATAATATATAGAATTTTACTATTTTATCTTCAACTGCTCAAAAGTTGGATCCAATTTAAATTTATGTGTGAATTTCGAAATTTTCCAGAATTCTACAGTTAAATATAGTATTTACTACCAATAGTATATAGTACTATAGTATATACTAACCTATATGTATATATTCACTGTAGATTTGCTCAACAAAGGTATTGGGGTAATATGATCCGAGAGTCAAAAATAATCTGTGCATATCGCCTTTTATTAACACATTTCTAGTAAATGTGTTTTGTTGAACGACATTAAATTTCATTAGTACGATCATACTCCAATAATTATTATCATTTCCTGGCTCTATAGGGGTCTGACTCGGCATGGACACATGGTCATGGGATGGGTTCTGCTTCGTCTTCTTCGTTGGGAAAGGGGAAGAATTTTCGAAGATAACTAGCAAAGGATCGATGTCGAGCTCTTCAACGTCAATGTCTACTAGGGTGTCTCCATTAAGACAGTTCCCGGCTATGGAGTAGGCACGTACCACCGCTGTTGCTGATATTGGGGAGGATTTCGACATAATTATCTTGTTGAATGCCAAAACACCTGGTGACCAGAAAATAATATCAAATCGAACATCTCATGACCTCCTTCAAGTGGGGAGGCATCAAAACAACATTCTCTGAGGACATATGAGGCGCTCCATACAAGAAAGACGAATCCGCTATTATATGTCACAAAATTATTTTTTTTTTTTTTTTAATACACGTAAAGAGAATACAGGGATGAAAGGAAAATAATGGGTAATTTAGGTAGTTGTCACACAATTTATTCAATATTAAAATAAATAAGTTTCCTAGTAAAAAAAGGAAAATACCCGAGATAAGTCATAATCCCTACATTCATGTGTACATTTTAATAAATTACATTTATTACATTTAATAAGTAAATTACATTTAATAAGTAAATAAACCTTAATAGGCAATTCAGGTCCAATATTCTCAAATACATATGTTATAGTCAACAGTTTTTCTAAATGAGATTAATTTATATAGTGCATTATTATGCTAACTGCATATGCAATTGACAAGGTCTCTTAAATAAAGTCAGACCTATGTCAAAATCTGTTATTATATTTACTCTGCATGCCATCGTCTAGTTTAGTTAAGTGAATTGGTAAACGTGACACTCTTGGAAAATATCTCCAATGGTATATATAATATCCCAACTTAATGAACATAACCGGGGGGGGTCTGCGGTCTCTAGCCTTTTAAGTTAAAATACAGTTTGATTGATCGGTTCCTCTCTTCTGGAAATATAGAATATATGACATAAATAAATTAAGTAAATGCGGTTTCTGGAACCCCCACTTGCCTTAGAAAAGCAGATTGCCAGAAACATAGCAATACACACACACACATATATATATATATATATATATATATATATATATATATATATATATATATATATATATATATATAGATTTATACATTTTTCAGTGGTTTCCGATCCACGCGTAGTTGAAGAATTATTATTAGCTGGCGTTACGACCCAGCTGTTGAGTCAAAGCCTGCTTCAGCATAGATCGCCAGTTTTCTCTGTATGTATATATATATATATATATATATATATATATATATATATATATATATATATATATATATATATATACATTACATCTAATCAATATAATAGTGTAACATTTGAGTATCAAACATAACTTTTTAGGAAAAAAATACAAAAACCCGACTTCAAAACTGTACACGAAACCACCAAAGAGATAGAAATAATTTTTCTTACATAAACAAATTATTAAGTAAGTAACATTAGTAACTATTCCAAATCAACCTGAACAGTACAATAAGTTAATATTGTTTGATGTCGGTGCCAAGCCGTCAAAAGTGGAGCACAACTCGTTCGTTTCAATTGTTAAGTTGTTTTAAGTTCTTCTCTACAAGATTCTCAAGTTGTTGAGCAACTTGGCACTGACATGAAAAAATATTAACTTATTGTACAGCTCAGGTTGATTTAGAATAGTTACTTAATAATTTAATTTTATAAAAAAAAATTATTTCTATCTCTTTAGTGAATCTTGTGTACAGTTTTGAAGTATTTTTTTTTTGTTCACATTCCTCATTGGGTAAACTTAAATATGAAAGGCGTGGATAAGGCCTATTAAACACACTGCTTTGATGAGACATCAAAGTTTAGCTTATTTATTTATTTAGTATAAAATAAAAACCGTTGAATTCACCTTTTATTTTTTTTAATACCAACCTATATTTATTGATTGCCTATTGTGTGTCCCACTTTTGGGAATATGACTGTTTTATTTATTTGAAAAGAAAAAAAACAAATAGATTCAGAAATGTACCTGTCAACTAAACTATTGTAATTATCACGAGTGATTAGCAGTTGTCCATTGAGAAGTTCGTCTCTTTACCTCCATCAATATTGAAAAAATATTTTATAATTTTTTAAGCATTCTTGACTTTTTGTTTGCTATTTCATATTATAAGTTGTATATTGTAAGTTCATGATCATATATAATAAAATAGGTATAAATTGTAAATATTTGAAAAAATAAAAAATACTCTATACCTAAAAGTGTTCATCTGATCCTGGTCAAATGAATATGGAACTCTCCCTATTGATTAAAAAAAGAATCATAGAAAGTGGTTCAAGAATGGCGAAGTTATGAGAGAACATACATAAAAACAGAGTTTTCATCGGATTATGATAAAATTTATAAGGGACCACCCTTTTGATGAAAAAAAAAAAATCAGAAATCGGTTCAAGACTAGCGAAGTTATACCTCGACAAACACAGAACATAATACCAAACTGATAATCTCCTTTTTGAAATTGGTTAAAAATAATGTCTCTGAAACGATAGATTAATTAAAAATTACAAGTATTTAATTTTTTTTAAGTCTTAGTTACTAGCAGAACGTTATGTAAGAACCAAAAGTATTATTTAATTTTCGTATTTTTTTTTTATAAAAATAAAAATTACATTTAGAATATTATTAGAAGATTTCAACTATATATCCTTTTGTTTCTGAAGTACTAGTAAAAAACTAACCAGTCAACGAATTGCCGATTCAAGTAACATCTGGACAGAAATAGTGTATACAAATAACTAAGTAAGGTTTTATTTAACGATAGAATCCGTTAACACATTTCTGAACAAATCAACAATATCTAAAAACATTTTGGTACTTATTATGAAATTATACTAAAAAATCCTCATAATTTTAAAATCCTAACACGTTTATAACGGGGATATTTTTTGTGACCCACAATGTTCTGTAATAAAGCTAAAAAAAAGACAATCGAAAAGCAACTTTAACGATTATTACCCCAAATTTACTTACCCTTTTTTTAGGATATACCGTCCATATTTTTGAATCATCACTCTAAAATATTTAAAAAAAAATTGTAAATACGATGCGACCTGCGTATTTGAGTTTTTATATGCCTGGTCTAACATACAGAATGCACACTCAAGAGAATGAACCATAGAAATGTTTATTCATGATTTTAGTTTTTCGATTGTCTATCATCAATATTTATAAATCGAAATTAACAAAATGGTTGAATCAAGGTTGATATTTCTAAAATATTTTTTCTGAGATTTAAGTCTAGACAAGAAGTTTCGCAGTTACGTAATATTTGTAGATTGTTATATAACGGAATGTCAGAGATTAGATTCAACAATCTTATCAAATTTTGAATTTACTGAAAATTGAGATTACCTTATAATACAAAGAAATTATATTTTAAAAAAATAACTGATATGGACACCCCAAGACTTCCTTGTACGCCTATTAAACTATCATTCGATGGCTAAAAGGGACCCTGAATTTGGTTGCTAGTTTCCGATGATAGCAGTATTTCAAAAACGACACTCGGCGTCGCGACCTCCATCTATTGACATATACAGGCGCACGCACACACACACGCACACACACACACACACACATACGCGCACACACGCACACGCACACACGCACACACGCACAAACACACACAAACACACAAGCTCTTGTTTCTGGAGGTCTCGTCCCGTTTTTATATGACGTTTTCTTTCAGTTGGTAACAATTTCTCAAGACATTTCTTCGTCTTCCTTGACAACATTAGAACTTTCAATGTCAGTAGATAAACCATTGGAAATCGAAGGTTTCAACATTTTAAGTGGAAGAACATTTTAACTTATATCTCATTCTCCTGCTGCAGACTTGTTCAGCTCACAAATGGGGAGAAAAGAAAAGTATTTAACACTCAATTTTAACATTTAAACAAGTATTTTATTTAAATAAAATTGTTTAATTAGAGTGGGGAAAAATTCGCGTTTATAACCTTTATCACTGTATTAAATGTCAATATAATTTTTGATGTGTTTATTATGACCTTCAAGTAAAGTACCCCTTTTGGCTTAACAGTTCCAACCAAAATCTATTATATTATTTATATCGGTGTAAAAGTCTCATTTACCAAATTTAAAATGTTTTACATTATACTTTAATATAATTTTTGATGAAAGTTTATTATTACCTTCAAGTAAATACCACTTCCGGTTCGCCAATTTAGACCGGAATTTATATATTAATATGTAAGTCTTATACACCAAATTTGAGAAGTTTTTCATTATATTTTAATGTAATTTTTGATGAAAACCAATTATGACCTTCAAGTAAAGTACCACTTCCGGTAATCATGCAGTGACCAAAAATAGAGGTTCACAGGTAAATTTTACAATAATCCTAAATACAAAATTTTAACTTTCTACAGCAAACCTTTTTTGAGTTATGCGACGTAAGTACGAACAAACGAATGTGCAGACGTCACGACGAAACTTGTCGAAATGGATTCAGGGATGGTCAAAACGAATATTTCCGTTGAAATCTGAAAACCGAAAATTTTTTCGATTACAATACTTCCTTTCTGCGTACAAGGAGGTAAAAAGAGTTTATTTAGGAAGTGGTTTGTTTTCTTAATTAGGTCAGACAGGTAAGAATCATTCACAATTAACGCAATGCAAAAACAAAACCCTATACATCCATGCAAAGTGTAATATATTATTCAGAAATTATAATTAGTAACATTTTTTTATTGTAAGGTCATTTATGTATCATTTATTATTCATTTAGTAAAATGAAAAACTAGTAATATATACATTATTACAATCGAATAGAATAGAAGAAGAATTTTACTTTGGGACTAGATCCCTTAAGAATAACACAATCGAACAAATAAACTGAAACGATATCTGGCCATAAGATCACAAAATAAAGATCAATTAATATTTTCAATAAAATAATAATCAAACGATATAAATCCTTGCCTTGAAAAGAATAATTGAACAAATAAGTGAACAAATAAATAAGTGAACAAAGAAAGAAAAAGAAAAAAAAAAGAAAAGATAAGAAAAAGTTGAAGCTAGTGCATTAAAAACTATTACTTACTTCTGATCT